>CM022298.1:117594408-118004900 GCA_011799875.1 Thinopyrum elongatum | reverse complement strand
AACACATAAGTACCCTAACTATTACAAAGATTCCCTCCGGTTTGTCCGAAGTGGGACTTTCCAAATATAAGTCCGGAAACTCACTAGAGAAGAAAGTGATGTTGGCATTTGAAACGCGAAGAAATATTATGTACAAACAAATTATTTCAGCATTATATAGGACTTATTTGCTATATAAAATGGACAATCTCTTTCGAAGTCTCAGGCTTTGGACGAAAACCCATCTGTTACAAAAGCACTTCATTTTTAAAACTTATTTCAACTCTAGATTTTTTGTGCATTCAGTATGCACCATTCAAAGCCACGTCATCAATTTTCAACCCTTTCTGACTTCATTTGCTATTTTTCATGCATTACTGATTTTTTTGAGCTAAACGACCCTGAAATTGAAAAGCACTACAAATGAACTCTGAAAAGGTTGAAAGTTGGCATGGTATCATCATTTCACCTACATAGCTGTGCTAAATAGTTGAGAGGGTTACGGCAAAAACTGATGCACTCGTCTGTACAAAATGGACAATCTCTTTCGAAGTATCAGGGTTTCGGACGAAAACTCATCTGTTACAAAGGCCTTCATTTTTTAAACTTATTTCAACTCCAGACTTTTTGTTCAGTATGAACCATTCAAAGCCACGTCATCAATTTTCAACCCTTTCTGACTTTATTTGCTATTTTTCATGCATTTAATGATTTTTTTTGAGCTAAACGACCCTGAAATTGAAAAGCACTAAAAATGAACTCTGAAAAGGTGTTGAAAGTTGGCATTGACGATGATATGTACCTAGGGTAGGGTCCTAGGCCCGACCTACATGCCCTACCAAGGACACTACACAGAGGCCAAGACCTATAAAGTTAGAAAGGAGATATCGACTGAAATCATCATAGAGAGCAACTCACTCGACATAAGATCTCACTCGGTTATATCATTCCACTCGACCATCGTTATTCACTGGAGTACAAGATTTCACTCGAAGGACAGAAGACCTAGCACTAGTGCAGAATGGGCTATTGTCCCGGTTTCGTAAGGACCTTTGTGCCGGTTTCGCAACCGGTACTAAAGGGTGGGGACTAAAGGCTCCCCCTTTAGTGCTGGTTCATCACGAACCAGGACCAAAGGCCCACCATGTGGCACGAGCCCGCTCCGGGGGTGGGGGCCTTTAGCCAACCGGGACTAAAGATTTAGGGGTTTATGGGTTTATGGTTTATTTTTCCTTTTAATTTTGTGTTTTCCATTTAATTCTTTTTCATTTCAAACATATTTACGTACTACATATTGATCACGTTATTCAATATAATAAATATAATTTCTCGTAGAACCGTATATATATCATCGAATTTCTCGCAGACCATTCACATACACACACACACATATATATGTATACAATTTCTCCTACAATTGCAGATCATAGATGGAGGCATTACAGCTTGTAATGGTATCTTCCTTTGGGATCTATGACCTGGTCGAGCAAAATCCCGTTATTTCCTCTTGAATTGCTCATACGCGATCGTTGGTAGGAGCTATCCCGCATCTCTTGCATCTTTATTAAAAAAGAAGATCAATATTAATATTAGTTGTGTGTATATATATTAGATCATGATAAAAAGAATTGTGAATAGTGTTCTGGCAAACGTACCCAAAGTTGTCTATCACTTTTGGACCTTTCAGATGTCATCATGCGAATGTTCTCGCAAACATAGTATGCACATAAATTATTCCCTGGCGCCTGCCTCAAGGCCTACGAGAATAGAATTCAATCAGATAATAATTAATCAAGCATGATAATGGTATTGAAACTAGAATAAAGAGATGGTAGCTAGTAGTATACTTAATTAATTACCTTGGGTCGACACCATTTTAGTTTTTGTTTCCATGACCTTCAACCTGTTTGATGAACTTTTCCCAAGCCCTGCCCGCCGGCAAAGAAAATGAATAAAGGAGTTATTAATTAGTTGATACAGGAATGAAAATAAAGAGGCCGACATATAGTTCGATAATGATTGAAATTACCTGTCGACCATCCCCCTCATGATTGCGTAGTCATTAACGTCTTTAAGTAGTGAGTCCAGTACTTGAATTTTTCCCTGTGAACTTCAATGATTAGCAGGATCCAGTGAAAATGCATGCGCACACGTTTGTATAAATAAGCGGGCATGCGCATAACTCATCAACTACACTTATTAACAGCTAGTAAGCAAAAACAAAATTTGTAGTACAAGACAATGTCACTCACCCGAAGTTGTAAGGAAGTAGTATTTCTGGTTGGGTATTTAGTCGCACCAAGAACTCTAGCAAGCTTTTTCTCTGTGTCTTTTCGTTCCCATTGACGCATCCATGTCTCTTCATAATGGTATTTGGGTCAATGAACCCAATGCCATAGCGTCCAGCTTTTTCATTTCATACATCGTCATTCTGCATAATACCACAGAAAAGAATATAGTGAGGATATATACAGGTAATGACAAGCACTACAGCTAGCTAGAGACTTAAATTACAGAAAGAAACCACTTACAGACAATAGCAACTGACGATAGATTGTCGAGTGCGTCTGATTGAATAACTGAAACATTTCTTGAAACTAACCCACAGATCTTTTGCATGATAGTAATGCTCTTCCTTGACTGTCACCATGAGGGACTCTCGATCGGTAGTCTTTACTTCTCTCATGTACCATTGATGCAATTCATACATTCTCATTGATAGAAGCGGGATCTGCTCAGGCTTGACATAGGGTCGCCGCGGACATATTCATTGTAGTTCCTCATATAAACGTTTGGAAGTCCTCGATGCCTAGGAGTTGTTCTACAGTGACACCGGCCTCTGAGCCTGCCTTCTATGATCGTCGGTTATTACCAGTTGATCGGCCGTACTCCATGTGTGTGTACAATGAGCGGGGAGATCGATTGCACTGCCTGTTCTCCCCGGGGAATAGTTTTCCCGCTTTTTTTAGCAGCTGCTTGGCTCGAGCTCGAGCTCAGCTCCTTCTTTTGTTGTGCATGATATAACTTCTTGATAGAGCGCTCATAGCTGGTCCCTATGCTTGACAGCTGGTTGAGCCATAATAAGTGCTGCATGGCATGCTCAGGTACTTTCTCCTTTGGCGGTGGGGGCGGGTTCGGTCCAAAATGGGCCTCACTTCGGCTTCGTTTTCTCTTCAGTCAAGTGGTAAGGCAACTTCGGAAGAGGCTTGAGGCTTGGACCAAATTTGTATTTCTGCGCTCTTGTTGTACCGCTAGCCGCCGTAGCTGCGGCGCCTCTCTTCCGCTGTTGCTGAGGCGACGGAGCCCGCTGAGGCAGGGAGACGGTGACGGGTGCCTGACTGGAGGAGGAGTCGGCTGAGACGGGTGCCGGACTTGGAGGAGAGGGAGTCGGCTGACGCGGTGCCGGACTTGGACGAGGAGGAGTGGGCTGACGCGGTGGCGGACTTGGAGGAGCAGGAGTCTGCTGACGCGGTGGGGACTTGGAGGAGCAGGAGTCTGCTGACGCGGTGGCGGACTTGGAGGAGGAGCCGGTGACGCGGGTGTCGGTGGCCTTTGGAAAGACGATGCCATCCTTCTCCATAGAATGATAAGAGTATGGCCTCTCCCGGTGTGCGTCCTCGTCACCTCAGGAATGTCAAGATAGCCCCGAATATCTGCCACCACCTCATCAACCCCGACACGAGCATAGCCAGTAGAATCGGATTGCAATGGAAGGTTGCTTCAGGATGGGGATTTGTTTGAGCACAGCTGTCCGCCACTTCATGGATATGTTCTTCACTTTAAAGTGTAGCTCACAAGTTGTCGTAGCTATGATATCATCAAGGGTATCTATCCAGCAGTGCATCATCGCCCGGGGTGGAACCCATGTGCTTCTCGGCATAGGATGGGACGGTGCTATCCAATGCTGGATCCGCTAGAGCTGCCGCTGAGACGCCCTTTCCTGGCTAAGTGAGTCGATCTGCTCCTGCTGCCGGATGAAAGCGCGTTCCAAATCCGCGTGCTTTGATTCTACGATGCGAAGGCGGTCTACTTCCTACTTCCTCTGCTCCTCCTCCAGCTCCTCTCCTGCTCCTCCTGCTGCTTCTTCTCGCACGGCTTCGTAGTTGGCGTTCCAGTCCGCAAACCCAAACCACGGAAACAAGCCTTTGCCTGTGTTCTTCTGGGTGTTCAGGATTCTTCAGGGCGCGCGTAAGCTCGTCGTTCTCTCTGTTGGGCATGAACACCCCCGTTCGAGCCTCTTCTATTGCAACAAGTAAACTTTCATCGGCTCCTTTAAGACATGCCCGCTCCAAAACCTCGCCTGTTTTGGGTCCAACTTCCCCCCATGCGCATAGAACCAAGTCCTGCACCTGGGGGGCCAGCTCAATGTAACTGGAGTGACCCCTGCATCCATCATCTCTTGCTCAGCGAGATCCCACTTAGGCCGGGCCACCTCGTAGCACCTGGCCCCAGCTTATGGTGCCATGCTTTTTCGCGGCATTAATCTTGTTTTTTCTCGACCGTTCCTGAGCTACTTCCGATTCCTTGAAGTTCATGAAAGCGTCCCAGTGAGCTCTTGCCTTCTCCAGTGTTCCCTTGAATTCTGGAGTCTGCTTTCCTGCACTGACGTACGCGGGCCATATATTTTTCTTGTGGTTGTTGAATGCTATCGCCATCTTCTTAAGAGCACTGCTCTTGACTTTCTCCAGATCTGCATCTATCAAATGATCTGGTAGGGTGAAATGTGACATGAGCGATTCCCAAAGCAGATCTTTTGCTCTTTGGTCGACAAAGTAACATCTGGATCTCCCTTTGCTGGCTTTTTCCCTTCTTAAACAGAGATCGTGATTTGGTCCCTGACAATAACTCCGCATGATGAATGAACTTCTTCGCATTCTTCTTAGGTTCATCAGGTTCGCCATTAGATTTGTGGCACGTGTTGTACTTTATGCCAGCCTACAACTTTTGGCCGGGCCTCGAACTGCCCTGCTGCTTGTAGAAGATTTGTCGATCCGGAGGGCTAAAAGAAGAAAGATCGATTCATTAATATATATACAAATCAATTAAAACATGTGATGATCACCAGATGCCTTATATAATATACTCACCGGTCTTGTTATTTGAAGAACAATATTTCCTTCGTCATCATGTTCTGGACTTCTTCTATTCGTTCGTGTTCATCGAATATCATACCATCACCGGTATTGTTCAGATATTGCGAGCCGTCATCTTCTTCATTCTCATCTGGTCTCGGGGAGCGTATGAACTCGACAGGGCCTCTTCTCCTTCTCTGCCGGTATTGTCCATAGCTTTTTTTAACTAATTCAGAAGAAAGATAAACAATTTAGTATTCAAATTAGAATGCATGCATGCAATCAATAAGGAAAAAATGAATCATAGTAGATAATATATATACATCTCGAATAATCAGATAATATGCATCATCGAGGATAATCTCGAATAAATCGTCTCGAATATTATCGAATAATATAATCTCGAATACATCATCTCGAATATTACGAATATAACTCGAATACATCTTGAGTATTATCACTAATACATCTCGAATATTATCATATATATATATATATAACATCACTAGCTAATACAGATCGAATACTATCGAAGAATCTACTTCACTCGCGGTCCTGAGGCGCGGGCGGTGGACACCCAAAGAGAAGGAACGATCACAGGATCATAGCTCGGGTGAGATCCCTGAAGAACCTGCCAGGTATTGGAAGAACATGACACCAACACAGCCATGTAGCGATGGAGTGCTTGTCCTCCTCCTGACATGGCGACGTACCACCTCCAGCGGGGCCGGCTGCTCTGCACCGAAAGTGGCCCACACGAACGCCACCAAAGAAGCTCGGGTCGACGACGGGAGCCCGGTTCCTCACAAGCGCGCGCCCTGGAAGGTAGCACCTCCCAGTGCCCGCCCGGCGGAGCCAGTCCCGGACATGGCTCCTCTGAAGCAGGACGTCGTCGCGAACGAGTCGACGACGAGGATGCGGGCCGGACATCGTTGACGTCAAGAACAAATTTGATCTATGAAATTAACATTTTTAAATGCTTGATTGTGATTTTTGTAATCTTTTTCACTTGATTTTGCAAATACATACAAACTTTTGCAAATACAACATTAAAAAATACAACTTTTTTCTATGCAAATTTTCTATGCCATGTCAAAATTCCTCAAAAGTTTTGTATACATTGTATACATACATATACTAATTGCTATACATTGGATCAAATGTCTATACATACATTATATACTAATTAATTCCTCAAATGTCAAAATTCCTCAACTTTTTTCTATACATCTAATCATCTAGTGAAAAAAATTCAAAATTCTTCTAAAAAATTTCAAAATTGCTATACATATATACTAATTAAACATACAAAAATACATATAAATCATTAACTTAAGAAAATGTGTGTGTGTGGGTCGGAGAGGGGCGGCCATGGCGGCAGGGGGCGAGGGAGGGGGGGGAGAGCTCACAGCGAGGCGACGGCGACGGCGAGGCGAGGCGAGGGGGGGCGGCGAGGAAGGAGCAGTGGGGCATGCAGGCGAGGAGCTCGGAGGAGCGAGCGGGGCGGCGGGTGGGTCGGGGAGGAGGGCGCGTTGGCGTCGGGGATGGCGGGAGGAGGCGGGGCGACCGGCGTCGGGGGGCGGCGACGAGCTCCGGCGTCGGGGGGGAGCAAGACGGCGTCGGGGAGCCTGGCGGCACGGCGATGTCCTTTGTAGTGCTCGAAGAAGCAGAGAACTGAAAAAAATTGAAGTGTTGTATATATATGCGCCCCCTTTAGTACCGGTTGGAGCCACCAACCGGGACTAAAGGTCACTTTTGGCCAGCCAAAGCGGCGGGAAGCGCAGGCCTTTAGTCGCGGTTGGTGGCTCCAACCGGACTAAAAGGGGCCTTTAGTCGCGGTTGGAGCCACCAACGCGGACTAAAGGTCTCGTGCTGCACAGCCATGGTGCAGGAAGTTTAGTCCCACCTGCCCAGCGGAGGGCAGCCGCACTGGTTTATAAGCCCCGCCACGGTGCTCCTTCGAGTTCCTCTCTAAAGCAGGCCTTCTGGGCCTACCTCACCTGCCCTGCCTGTGGGGCCTACTAGGCCTTGCGGGCCTGCATCCTGGCCCAACTAGATGTTGGGTTCTAGTCATATGCAGGCCGTTGTGGCCTAGTAGGCGGCATTTTTTGTTTTTTTTCATTTCTACTTTATTTTATTTTCTTTTGTTTCTGAGTTGTTTTTTGCTTATTTAGAGTTTCTTTGTGAATCTTTTTACTTTAGGTAAAAAGATTATAAACTTTCTGTTAGTGCCAGTAGTTTTAAATTTGAATAGTTTAAATTGATTTGAAATTTATGTGAATCACTAGTTTGTGAATAACTTTACTTTAAAAATAGATTTTTCAGTGATTTTTTTCTGCTGTTTAATATTAGTGTGTTTTATCATTATATTCAATTTGGTAATTCTTAGGTATTTTAAAAAATGAAATGCCTTTGTAACAGATGAGTTTTAGCCAAAACCCTCATACTTCGAGAGATTGTCCATTTTGTACACGAAGTGCATCTAGTTTTTGCCGTAACCCTGTCAACTTTTTTGCACATGCTATGTGGGTGAAATGATGATACCATGCCAACTTTCAACCTTTTCATAGTTCATTTGTAGTGCTTTTCAATTTTAGTGTCATTTAGGTCAAAAAAATCAGTAAATGCATGAAAAATAGCAAATGATGTCTAAAAGGGTTGAAAATTGATGACGTGGCTTTGAATGGTGCATACTGAATGCACAAAAAGTCTGGAGTTGAAATAAGTTTTAAAAAATGAAATGGCTTTGTAACAGATGAGTTTTAGCCCAAAATCCTCATACTTCGAAAGAGATTGTCCATTTTGTACACGAAGTGCATCCAGTTTTAGCCGTAACCCTCTCAACTTTTTTGCACATGCTATGTGGGCGAAATGATGATACCATGCCAACTTTCAACCTTTTCAGAGTTCATTTGTAGTGCTTTTTAATTTTAGGGTCATTTAGCTAAAAAAATCAGTAAATGCATGAAAAATAGCAAATGATGTCAGAAAGGGTTGAAAATTGATACGTGGTTGGAAATGGTGACGTGGCTTTGAATGGTGCATACTGAACGCACAAAAAGTCTGGAGTTGAAATAAGTTTAAAAAAATGAAATGCCTTTGTAACAGATGAGTTTTAGCCCAAAACCCTGATACTTCGAAAGAGATTGTCCATTTTGTACATGAAGTGCATCCAGTTTTTGCCGTAACCCTCTCAACTTTTTTGCACATGCTATGTGGGTGAAATGATGATACCATGCCAACTTTCAACCTTTTCAGAGTTCATTTGTAGTGCTTTTCAATTTCAGGGTCATTTAGCTCAAAAAAATCAGTAAATGAGGAAAAATAGCAAATGATGTCAGAATGGGTTGAAAATTGATGAGAAATTAATCAAACATAAGTACCCTAACTATTATAAAGATTCCCTCCGGTTTGTCCAAAGTGGGACTTTCCAGATATATAAGTCCGGAAACTCACTAGAGAAGAAAGTGATGACAGTGAAGCCGGTCACATCCGAGAGTGGGATCTTTGGGTGTAAAACTTTTTTTTCGCGTGTGTCCCTTTGCGCCGTAACCATGGACAATCTTCATCATTTAACTGGATGCTCGGGTCAATATTCACTGTGAAGGGAGCAATTTCATGAAACTTTTCATAATCTTCTGACATGTCTGTCTTGTCCTCCACTCCCACGATGTTTCTTTTCCCTGAAAGAACTATGTGGCGCTTTGGCTCATCATATGATGTATTCGCTTCCTTATCTTTTCTTTTTCTCGGCTTGGTAGATATGTCCTTCACATAGAAAACCTGCGCCACATCATTGGCTAGGACGAATGGTTCGTCTGCATACACAAGATTGTTGAGATCCACTGTTGTCATTCCGTACTGCGGGTCTTCCGTTACCCCGCCTCCTGTCAGATTGACCCATTTGCACCGAAACAAAGGGACCTTCAAATCACGTCCATAGTCGAGTTCCCATATGTCCACTATGTAACCATAATATGTGTCCTTTCCCCTCTTGGTTGCTGCATCAAAGCGGACACCACTATTTTGGTTGGTGCTCTTTTGATCTTGGGCGATCGTGTAAAATGTATTCCCATTTATCTCGTACCCTTTAAAAGTCAATATATTCGAAGATGGTAACTTGGACAGCTAGTACAACTCATCTTCAACAGCGTCGTCATGCATGAGACGTGTCTACAACCAACTGGCGAAAGTCCCCGTTTGTTCACGTGTAATCCAGTCGTCAGACTGCTCTGGGTGTTTGGAGCATAGAATATTCTTGTGTTCCTCGATATACGGAGCCACCAAGGAGGAATTTTGTAGAACTGTGTAGTGTGCTTCAGTGAGAGAATGCCCATCCATACATATTATTGCTTTCGGTCCTAGTGTGCCTTTTCCACCCAGTCTGCCCTCATGCCGCGATTCAGGAACACCAATCGGCTTAAGGTCAGGAATAAAGTCAACACAAAACTCAATGACCTCCTTATTTTCATGGCCCTTGGAGATGCTTCCTTCTGGCCTAGCACGGTTATGAACATATTTCTTTAAGACTCCCATGAACCTCTCAAAGGGGAACATATTGTGTAGAAATACAGGACCCAGAATGGCAATCTCTTCGACTAGGTGAACTAGGACGTGCGTCATGATATTGAAGAAAGATGGTGGGAACACCAACTCGAAACTGACAAGACAATACACCAAATCATTCTCTAACTTTGGTATGATTTCTGGATCGATTACCTTCTGAGAGATTGCATTGAGGAATGCACATAGCTTCTCAATGGCTAATCGAACATTTTCCGGTAGAAGCCCCCTCAATGCAACCGGAAGCAGTTGCGTCATAATCACGTGGCAGTCATGAGACTTTAGGTTCTGGAACTTTTTCTCGGCCATATTTATTATTCCCTTTATATTCGACGAGAAGCCAGACGGGACCTTCATACTAAGCTGGCATTCAAAGAAGATTTCCTTCTCTTCTTTGGTAAGAGTGTAGCTGGCACGACCCTGATGTATGCCGTCTTTTCCGTGCATACGTTGCTGGTCCTCCCGTGCCTCCGGTGTATCTTTTGTCTTCCCATACACGCCCAAGAAGCCTAGCAGGTTCACACAAAGATTCTTCGTCATGTGCATCACGTCGATTGCAGAGCGGACCTCTAGGTCTTTCCAATAGGGTAGGTCCCAAAATATAGATTTCTTCTTCCACATGGGTGCGCGTCCGTCAGCGTCATTCGGAACAGATTGTCCGCCAGGACCCTTTCCAAAGATTACTTTTAAATCCTTGACCATATCAAGTACATCATCACCAGTACGGTGGCGAGGCTTCTTCCGGTGATCTGCCTCACCTTTGAAATGCTTGCCTTTCTTTCTTACGGGATGCCTGCTCGGAAGAAATTGACGATGTCCCAGGTACACATTTTTCTTACAATTATCCAAATATATACTGTCGGTATCATCCAAACAGTGCGTGCATGCGTGGTATCCCTTGTTTGTCTGTCCTGAAAGGTTACTGAGAGCAGGCCAATTATTGATGGTCACAAACAACAACGCATGTAGGTCAAATTCCTCCTGTCCATGCTCATCCCACACACGTACACCTTTTTCATTCCACAGCTGTAAGAGTTCTTCAACTAATGGCCTTAGGTACACATCAATGTCGTTGCCGGGTTGCTTAGGGCCTTGGATGAGAACTGTCATCATAATGTACTTCCGCTTCATGCACAACCAAGGAGGAAGGTTACACATACATAGAGTCACATGCCAGGTGCTATGATTGCTGCTCTGCTCCCCAAAAGGATTAATGCCATCTGCGCTTAGACCAAACCATACGTTCCTTGCGTCATCTGCAAAGTCCCGCCACTTTCTCTCGATTTTTCTCCACTGCGACCCGTCAGCGGGTACTCTCAACTTCCCGTCTTTCTTACGGTCTTCTCTGTGCCATCGCATCAACTTGGCATGCTCTTTGTTTTGGAACAAATGTTTCAACCGTTGTATTATAGGAGCATGCCACATCACCTTGGCAGGAATCTTCTTCCTGGGGCGCTCGCCCTCAACATCACCAGGGTCATCGCGGCTGATCTTATAGCACAATACACCGCATACCGGGCATGCATTCAAATCCTCGTACTCACCGCGGTAGAGGATGCAGTCATTAGGGCATGCATGTATCTTCTGCACCTCTAATCCTAGAGGGCAGACAACCTTCTTTGCTTCGTACGTACTGTCGGGTAATTCATTGTCCTTTGGAAGCATCTTTTTTAACATTATCAGCAACTTTTCAAATCCCTTGTCAGATACACCATTCTCTGCCTTCCATTGCAGCAATTCCAGTGTGGTGCCCAGCTTTTTCTTGTCAGCTTCGCAATTTGGGTACAACAATTTCTTGTGATCCTCTAACATGCGTTGCAACTTCAGCCTCTCCTTTTCACTTGTGCAGTTTCTCTTTGCATCGGCAATGGCTCGACCAAGATCATCAGCGGGCTCATCTGATGCCTCTTCTTCAGCTTCTTCCCGCATTGCCGGCTCAGCTTCTTCCCCCATTGTTGTACCATCGTATTCAGGGAACCCATGGCCAGGATAGCTGTCGTCATCCTCTTCTTCTTCATTCTCTTCCATTAGGACCCCTCTTTCTCCGTGCTTGGTCCAACAGTTATAGCCGGACATGAAATCGGACTCAAACAGGTGGACCTGAATGGTTCTTGAGTTAGAGTAATTTCGATCATTCTTACAGTCAGCACATGGACAACACATAAAACCATCCGCCCGCTTGTTTGCCTCAGCCGCAAGCAGAAAAGTATGCACGCCCTTAATGAACTGGGGAGAGCATCGATCATCGTACATCCATTGCCGGATCATCTTCATTACACAACACTGAAAAGACCAAATTAATAGAAGTTCATACACACTTATTCTCATAAAACAACATACAAACTCTCTAGCTAAAGCATTTAAATGCAACAACAAATGCAATCAAGATTGCAACTAAGGTAACAATTGATCCAACAGCATAATGATACCAAGCCTCACTATCAATGGCATATTTTCTAATCTTTCTAATCTTCAAGCGCATTGCATCCATCTTCACCTTGTGATCATCGACTACATCAGCAACATACAACTCCAGTTTCATCTTCTCTTCTTCAATTCTTTTCACTTTTTCTTTCAAATACTCGTTTTCTTGTTCAACTAAATTTAACCTCTCAACAAGAGGGTCAGTTGGAATTTCCGGTTCACATACCTCCTAGATAAAAACATCTATGTCATGTTGGTCGGCATAATTGTCATAAACACGAAATGCAACAAATAGTTATAAAAGAGAATATATACCACATCCGAATCATAAACTGGACGAGGGCCGATGGGGACGGATATCAAAACCATGCCACTATGTATAACAAACAACGTATGGGTAAGAAAATTATACAAGTAACTATATATCTAAATCACACAAACATGTTTTTTTATAAAAAAAATAAGAACAAGAGGCTCACCAAGGTGGTGCCGGCGACAGGACGGTGCGGGCGATCGATGGTGGTTAGGACGGGGACGGGAAGGCACTAAGTAAACCACACCTACATATGCAAACTAAGAGTTAATTTGAGCTCAAATTGCATATAAATCAAATAAACTACCACATATAATTACTCCCAAAGTAAAACCCACAAATCACTATAATTATAGAGCATTGCAAGAGCTAATCTAGCAATGAGAGATAAAAGGACAATGTTGCTAACCTTTGTGATCACTTGGATGGATGGGGGGCCTTCAAATCTTGACAAAATTTGGGCAAAATGAAGGATGAGCTCGAGCTTTGGGGAAGAACAGAGAGGAGAGGAAAGGGGAAGAGCAGAGAGCTCGATCGCTGGCTGGATGAAGGGTTTATATAGGAAAATCTTTAGTCCCGGTTCATGACAGAAATCGGGACTAAAGGTGAGCTTCTAGTACCGGTTCGCATCACGAACCGGGACTAAAAGGACTGGTGGGGCCCCAGCCTGACACTAGCCTGCCACCACCTCTTTAGTCCCGGTTCATGGCACGAACCGGTACTAGAGGTTCAACAGAACCGGGACTAATGATGCCCGCCCGCCTAGCCATTGGAACCTGCACTAATGGTCACATTAGTGCCGGTCCGTTTACAAACCGGGACTAATGTATCTCACGTAAAGTAGTTTTTCTACTAGTGTAGAGCCACCCCAGGGTGGCAACAGCCGGACATTCACTCCGTAGCTATAAAGACCATTAAATGCGGGCGTTTCCAGTAACGTTCATGCCTTTATTCTCTCATTGAACCCTTGCATAACGGAGGGCTACGAGGGCCAGCGGACTCTATATAAGTCGCCCCTCTCCTCTTGCACAAGGGTTCGCACCCCCTGTAACTCAACACTCCAATCAACACAAAGCCTCCGCGGCACCGAGATGTAGGGTTGTTACCTCCTTCGAGAGGAGCCTGAACTCGTAAATCCGAGTGTACAATCTCGCCGTAGCTAGGCTCTGCCCTCTCCTATGTACCCCCTACCTCTACTGTCAGATCCGTTCCCACGACAATTGGCGCCCACCGTGGGGAAGGCGTCTAAGTGACTTCCGGCGAGGTTGTGTTCTTCAAACTTCATCGACATGGTTTCTTGCGGCGGACTGTCCTTGGGTCACGAGATCCATCTCGGCGCACTCAGTTTCGTCGCCGACGATTCGGCCTGGCTCTAGGAAGCCCCGTCGATGGCGAGGCGCTCCCTATTTGCGGGGCGGCGCACTTTCGTGCGAGTGCCTGCAGCGTCCTCTTGCGGCAGCCGTCGACTCAGTACCGATCGGTTCCCGTGGCGTGTTCCCTCCCCGCTGCTCGCCGTCGCAAGCGATACGGTCGCTCACGGCTCCAGCGGTGGGTGAAGCACGCGGTGGCTCGTCAGTCGTCCACTCCTCAGATCGCGACAATTGAGGGAGTCCTGGATTAAGGGGTCCTCGGGCGTCCGGGCTACGTAATGTGGGCCGGACTGATGGGCCATGAAGATACAAGATAGAAGACTCTCTCCCGTGTCCGGGTGGGACTCTCCTTGGCGTGGACGGCAAGCTTGGCGGCCGGATATGAAGATTCCTTTCTCTGTAACCGACTTTGTACAACCCTAGCCCCCTCCGGTGTCTATATAAACCGAAGGGTTTAGTCCGTAGAGGCAATCATAATCACAATCATAATCAGACAGGCTAGACTTCTAGGGTTTTAGCCATTACGATCTCGTGGTAGATCAACTCTTGTAATGCTCATATTCATCAAGATCAATCAAGCAGGACGTAGGGTATTACCTCCATAGAGAGGGCCCGAACCTAGGTAAACATCGTGTCCCCCGTCTCCTGTTACCATCGACCTTAGATGCACAGTTTGGGACCCCTACCCGAGATCCGCCGGTTTTGACACCGACATTGGTGCTTTCATTGAGAGTTCCGCTGTGTCGTCGCTAGAAGACTCGATGGCTCCATCAATCATCGACAACGATGCTGCCTTGAGGGAGGTCTTTCTCCCCGGCTAGATCTTCATATTCGGCGGCTTCATGCTATGGGCCAACTCGCTTGGTCATCTAGAGCAGATCGACAGCTACGCCCCTGGCCGTGAGGTCAGGTTTGGAAGCTTGAACTATGTTGCTGATATCCGCGGAGACTTGATCTTCGACGGATTCGAGCCCATGGCAGCCGCTCCCTGCCACCGCGATGAACATGACCTAAATCTGTCATCGGACCATACCCGAGAGATAGCTCCTGTAACTGCCCTGGCCCAAGATCCGGAGCAGATTGCGCCATCCGAGGACGGGAAGCTCAACCCCGCCACGGAAGCCGTAGACTCAGCGGCGTTGGAGCCGCACACAGACCCAACTTCGAACGAGATCTGTGTCACCGGAACCTCGGACTCGTCTCCAGCAACAGGTTCCGAACCGCGTGTGTCCGCGCCCATCGAGCTCAATCGGGCGCCGATCGTCGAGTTCAGCTCCGTGGACATCTTCCGGCACTCACCTTTGGGTGATGTGCTTAACTCACTAAAAACCCTCTCCTTAGCGGGGGACTCGCAGCCGAACTATATCCAGTTTGAACTGGGGGCTGAGGACGGGGAATTTCGCTTCCCACCCACCGCCCACTTCATTGCCACTGTCGAAGATTTAACCGACATGCTCGATTACGACTCCGAAGACATCGACGGTATGGACGCCGATGCCGGAGAGGAGCAAGCCCAAAACCCGCCGTTTACTGGGCACTGGATAGCCACCTCCTCGTGTGATGTGTACATGGTGGATACCCCCAAAGAGAATAACGGCGATAACAAGAAAGATCTAGTCGAGGATACACCTCCTGAGACACAGCCAAAGTGCCGACGTCAGCGGCGCCGCTCCAAATCACGCCGTGGAAAAGACAACAATACCGGCACGAGAGAGAACAATACTCCGGATGAGGCCGAAGACAAAGAAGATCCCGTCCAGCCGACTTTCGAATAGGACGATCGGGAAGATGGGCAAGCCAGCCCTGATGAACAGGCCATAAACGAAGACTCGGAGGACAGCAACTATCTTCCACCCTCCGAAGATGAGGTGAGCCTCGGCGACGAAGACTTTATCGTGCCTGAGGAACCCGTCGAGCAGGAGCGCTTTAAGCGCCGGCTAATAGCCACTGCGAAGAGCCTGAAAAAGAAACAACAGCAGCTTCAAGCTGATCAAGATCTACTCAACGACAGATGGACTGATGTCCTGGCAGCCGAGGAATACGGACTCGAGCGCCCCATTAAAAGTTATCCGAGGCGTAAACTGCTACCCCATTTCAACGACGAGGCACTTAAGCCCATGCCATCAACACATAATGCGGCTGACCGACCACCACGTGGCCGGGACAAAGCGGCAACTCAAGCCGAACACCAGCCCATACTACCTCGCCGCAAAAGTAGAGACATAACAGCCCGGGGTCATACATATGACCTGCGGCAGGACCTGGACAATAGAGCATGTCAGTCCAGATCAATCTACGGATCGCAGGGGCATGCCCTGGCGCGCGACGACGGCTATCAAGTCAGACATGACAAACATAACCACGCCCGGGCCGAAGACTGCCGACGAACTCAATCCGAGCTACGTCGCGACGTGACCCGATATAGAGGCGCCGCACACCCCCTCTACTTCACTGATGAAGTAATGGAGCACGAATTCCCAGAAGGGTTTAAACCCATAAATATCGAATCATATGATGGAACAACAGATCCCGCGGTATGGATTGAGGATTTTCTTCTCCATATTCATATGGCCCGCGGTGATGACCTTCACGCCATCAAATACCTCCCATTAAAACTCAAAGGGCCAGCTCGGCACTGGTTAAACAGTCTGCCTGAAAACTCTATTGGCAGCTGGGAGGACTTGGAAGACGCCTTCCGCGACAACTTCCAAGGCACATATGTACGACCTCCGGATGCCGATGACTTAAGTCACATAGCTCAACAGCCTGGAGAGTCGGCCAGGAAATTCTGGACTAGGTTCCTAACTAAAAAGAACCAGATCATCGACTGCCCGGATGCCGAGGCCCTAGCAGCCTTTAAGCATAGCATCCGCGACGAATGGCTCGCTCGTCACCTCGGCCAACAAAAACCAAAGTCCATGGCAGCCCTCACGGCACTCATGACCCACTTTTGTGCGGGCGAGGATAGTTGGCTAGCTCGTAGCAGTAACACTGCAAGCGATGCCGGTACCTCTGAAGCCAAGAATGGCAATGGCAAGCCCCGACGTAGCAGGCACAAGCGCCGAAGCAATGGTGGCACTGCCGATGACACGGCGGTCAACGCCGGTTTTAGTGGCTCCAAGTCCGGCCAGCGGAAGAAGCCATACAAAAGAAACAATACGGGCTCATCCAGCTTGGACCGCATACTCGATCGTCCATGCCAGATTCATGGCACCCCTGATAAACCAGCCAATCATACCAACAGAGACTGTTGGGGTTTTAAACAGGCCGGCAAGTTAAATGCCGAACACAAGGAGAAGGGGTCGCAAAGCAAGGACCATGACGAGGAGTCTCGTCCGCCGAACACAGGAGGGCAGAAAAAGTTCCCTTCCCCGGTTAAAATGGTGAACATGATATACGCCACTCATATCCCCAAAAGGGAGTGCAAACGAGCACTCAGGGACGTCTACGCGATGGAGCCAGTCGCCCCAAAGTTCAACCCATGGTCTTCCTGCCCGATCACCTTCGATCGCAGGGACCATCCGACCAGTATTCATCATGGCGGTTCAGCCGCACTGGTCCTCGATCCAATTGTTGATGGATTCCATCTCACGCGCATCCTCATGGACGGCGGGAGCAGCCTGAACCTGCTCTATCAGGATACAGTGCGCAAAATGGGCATCGATCCCTCAAGGATCAAACCCACAAAAACTACCTTTAAAGGAGTCATACCAGGTGTAGAGGCCCGCTGTACGGGCTCAATCACACTGGAGGTTGTCTTCGGATCCCCGGACAACTTCAGAAGCGAAGAGTTGATCTTCGATATCGTCCCCTTCCGCAGCGGCTACCATGCACTGCTCAGACGAACCGCATTTGCTCGATTCAATGCGGTGCCGCACTATGCTTATCTCAAGCTCAAGATGCCGAGTCCACGCGGTGTCATAACAGTTAATGGAAACACGGAGCGCTCCCTCCGTACTGAGGAGCACACCGCGGCCTTGGCAGCGGAAGTACAGAGCGGCCTTGCCAAGCAGAATCTTAATTCAGCGGCCAAACTCCCGAACACTGTCAAGCGGATCCGGACTAGTCCGCAGCATAACAGTCCGGCTCGTCAGGAGTTAGACTAGCAATCTGGCCTCCGTCTCCGTCCTGTCCAAATGGCGGCATACGTACCACGCGTACATAACTACACACTTAAAATACCATGGGCATAGACGGAGGCATAACTATATTGTGGTCCATAATACGGCTCGACCTCCCCTGGATACATGTACTCTCACTCTTTCTTTTTCATCCTTTTCAGGTTTTCCACAGGCCCCTCAAGACGGCCTGATCATCGGTCCTTTCGAAGGATAGATACACCAAGATAGCAAGAAGCATTGCGGTATGCGGGAATCTCTAGGAAGTCTTTTTGACAGTCACTCTACCTGTTCTCAGGACCCTCACGCAACTCTCCCTTGGTCATGGCATGTAAAATAGCCCTGTTGCTTATCGCACTACTTATACACTTTTACGTATCCATAAATTTGTAATGGAAACAGTTCGCGGCCCAACTTCTGCGGCACTAGCTTACTACTTCATTTTTTCTTGATAATCTTATCCATTGCACCCGTACACTTTGGTACGGCCTAAATTTGCCAGGGGCTTTATTGCGCCCCATAATACGGCAACAAAGTCCAAACACTTTTTATAGTATAGTTCGGCACCCCGAATTTAGCATTATATGCATTGGCTCCGAATCATGTCTTTGGTCAATACTTGGGTTGCCCGGCTCCTGTGCTTACTACCTTACGTTCCGCTATATCGGCTAGGGTAGTAAAGGGAGAACTTCTGCGATTGTGCCCTGGTTCGTCCGGATGAGCACCTCAGTAGAGAAAGCCGAAAACTGACTGTCATGATGCGGCGTGAGCCGGTCAGCTCTTCGGAGGTTACAAATCTTTTGCGATTTTTTCCGCATTATGCGACGAATCGGTCTTTACCCGATCCGGTGTTTACAGCACCCTAGTTCGGATTCACGAATACTAGGGGCTGCGCCTAAATTTCTATAAAACTCCTATGGCTAAGTGAGGGTGATAAAGCCACATAGTCTGGTTGCCTGGTTCGTTGCGCTAAACACCTCCTTCAAGGACCAAACTTTGGATAAAGAGTGTTTAGATTTTATCCCGAACACCCCCGTACTACCTACGTGGGGGCTGAAGCCGACGACTGGCCAACTCTCAGATTTAATAAAACGGCCGCACAGGAGGAAAAATCTTGATATAAACAACTAACATTATATTACATATCAGCTTCGTTTTATTGTGCAGGACAGGATAACATATTCATCCGAAGATAATGTCTTTTGCACACTGCTCCGCTACAATGCGGGATCCCTCCAGGACATCATCAAAATATCGCTCGGGCGTGCGGTTCTCCTTGCCCGCGGGCGGTCCCTCGGTCGCGAGCTTGATGGCATTCATCTTCGCCCACTGTATCTTGACACGGGCGAAGGCCATCCGCGCACCTTCGATGCAGACCGACCGCTTGATGGCATCAAGCCGAGGGCAGGCAGCAACCAGTCGCTTCACGAGCCCAAAGTAGCTTTGGGGTATGGCTTCGGCAGGCCATAAGCGGATTATCAAATCCTTCATGGCCAATTCGGCCGCCCTATGCAGTTCGGTCAGCTGTTTTAGCTGATCACTACGGGGCACCGGATGCTCTGGCGCAAGGTATTGCGACCAGAACAACTTCTCCGTTGAGCTCCCCTCTTCGGCTCGTAAGAAATCCGCAGCATCTGCAATGCTGTGTGGCAGATCCGCAAACGCTCCTGGAGAACTCCAAATCCGGGTCAGTAAGAGGTACCTTTTCTTCACAAATTTGCTTTGCATTATAAAGGCCTTACCCGCCGCGATTTTCCTGGCCTCTTGGATTTCCTGGAGGGCGCCCAGGGCTTCAACCCGGGCTTCTTGTGTGCTTTGGTGGGCCTTAGCAAGCTCGGACTCTTGATCCGTCATCTTGCGCTCCAAGGACTCGTATTTCTTTACAGCGTCCTAGAGCTCTTGTTGGACCTCACTGACCCTGGCCTCGTGCTTTTCGTGGACGGATTGTTCCTCCGCCGCTCTCTTCTGGGCCTCGGCCAGCGCCTTTTTAAGGGCTTCCACCTCAGTCGTCGCTCCTACAAATATCATGGCACTATGGTCAATGCAAATCATCTATCCTTTCTGATATACAGAAGGTCATGGCATACCTTGCTTATCCTCCAGCTGCTTTTTCACATGGCCGAGTTCTTCCTCGGCCCGCTCCAGACTCTGCTTCAGTCCGGAGACTTCGGCAGAATGAGAGGTCACAGCCAGCAGCGACGCCTGCTTTTTCACATAGACATGTATGGTTAGTCTCCTGCGAAAATTGTTTGATCCTCTGTCCGGCTTTTCTTTTCGACCATCGGACAGTGTCTCAGGGGCTACTGTCTATACTATGATATTCTTTTTACATAATTACGTTTCATACCTCAAAACCTGTTAGAAGGCTTGTGCAGGCTTCGGTCAGTCCGCTCTTCGCGGACTGAATCTTCTCAATCACCGTACCCATAAGGGCACGGTGTTCCTCTACAATGGAAGCACTTCGCAGCGCTTCCAGTAGGGTATTCATTGCCTCTGGTTGGACAGAGGTCACCGGCGAAATGGGCACACACCCTTCTTTCGAAGGAGGCTGCTTGCCGGATTCTGGAGCCGTATTGGTCTCCGGGATCGTATTCGGCTGGGGGCCGAATTGGACCTGGCCCCCATTGCCAGGCTCCATGGGGATCTGCTCCCCCATGTGTCCAGCGGCCAAGGTTTCACCCTCTGGCGCCGCGCTGACGGCCTCCTGCGTCTCTCCCTGGCCTGGGATCCTTTGGGACAACACCTCGGTGTCATCCATGGCCTTGGGAGAGGAGGCCGCCGGAAGGGACCCGCTGTCCATCACCTTCGGGTCCAGCGAATTTCCCGAGGATGAGTATCGCTCGAGGTCGGAACGAACTGGACTGCAAGTACATGATTCAACATGTTAAAACTATGGAGACAAGAGGCTGGATATATGAATGCGTCAGGGTCTTTGAGTACTCACGATCCGGCCAGAGGCTTATCTCGGGGGCGCCGCTCTGGGCTGCTGTCGACATCCCACGCGGAGTTATCTGCGAGGGAGACCTTCCCCTTCTTGGACGCCTCTGCCTCCAGATTTATGGAGGCCGCCCTTTTCTTCCTTCCCCCCTCAAGGGGAGAGTTGCTTTCCTCCTCCTCCTTGTCATCCTCTGCGGGGGAGGAGTAAGTTTTGGCGTCTTCGGACGTCGTGTCCGAAGTTCCCTTGCGACGGAGGCCACTTCTGGTCTCCTTAGCCTTTTTCTCGGCCTTCTTCTCCGGCGCCTGGTAGGGCACCAGGACCAGCACCTTCTTCAGAAGCGGGATGGTTGGTTCCTCAGGCAGCGGAGCCGGACACTTGATCCGCTCTGCCTTCTTCTTCCAGACCTGAAAAAATAAATAGGGAGGCTTAGGCATTTTCCCTGAGCAAGCAAGTAAAGGATACACCTTGAAAGCACGAAAAGCTTACCGGATTGGCGGGATGGGCCAGGTCATGCCCGCGGTCCTCGGTCGTCTCCGGCCATTTCTCGCTGGCCTTAAAAAGCACCTTCCAGATGTCTTCGTGCGTAGTTCCGAAGAACTGTTGCAAGGTCTGGTGCTCGGCCGGATCGAACTCCCACAGATGGCAAGTCCGGCTTTGGCATGGAAGTATCCGGCGAACTAGCATCACCTGGATCACATTGACAAGCTTGATGTTCTTGTCTACCATGCTCTGGATACGCGCCTACAGCGCTGTCAGCTCGTCCGACGACGACCAATTCAGGCCCTTCTCTAGCCAGGAGGTGAGCCGCATTGGGGCTCCGGACTTGAATTCGGGAGCCGCGGCCCAGGTAGCGTCGCGGGGCTCTGTGATATGGAACCATAGTTGTTGCCACCCTTTGACGGTTTCCACAAAGGTACCTTTGGGCCATGTGACGTTGGGCATCTTGTTCACCATGGCGCCTCCGCACTCTGCATGTTGACCATCCACCACCTTCGGCTTTACATTGAAGATCTTGAGCCACAGTCTGAAGTGGGGTGGGATGCGGAGGAAAGCCTCGCACACGACAATAAATGCCGAGATGTTGAGGAAAGAATTTGGGGCTAGATCATGAAAATCTAGCCCGTAGTAGAACATGAGTCCGCGGACGAAAGGGTGGAGAGGAAACCCTAACCCGCGAACGAAGTGGGGGATGAACACCACCCTATCATGAGGCTTGGGGGTGGGGATGATCTGTCCCTTGGCCGGAAGCCGATGGGCGATTTCCTTGGCCAAATACCCCGCCTCCCGGAGCTTCGTGATGTCCTTCTCCTTGACGGAGGAGGCCATCCACTTACCTTGCGCTCCGGATCCGGACATGGTCGGAGTGCTTCTTTGAGGTGGAAAAGATGAGAACTTGGGCGCTGGAGCTCGAGAATGGAGAGGCAGAGAAAGAGAAGGCGTGGGTGAAAGGGGTGAATCCTTATCTCCTTGTAAAGGCGGTGAATATCAAGCGCCTCCCCACTCGCCTTAAAACTCGCCTATTCCCAAGGGCCGTGCAGATGGCACGATTGGATTACCCACGCCCGTATTGATGAGAATCCCGTAATAAAGGAACACGATCTCTGCTGTGACAAGGCGTGCCACTGGAAACCACATCTTAAAGGAACGTGGTATCGCGTTATAAAAAGTTGTCAGCGGATTGGATTCGTGAAATATTATACTCTCTGCGGTTGTGTGTGGTACTTGTTTTGCAGAGCCGGACATGTTTTCTGCGCTCGAAGTCTGTTTTGGAGTATTCGGAGGAGGAACCCGCCTTGCAATGCCGAAGACAATCTGTGCGCCGGACACATCGTCATTGAAGCCTGGTTCAGGGGCTACTGAGGGAGTCCTAGATTAAGGGGTCCTCGGGTGTCCGGGCTACGTAATGTGGGCCGGACTGATGGGCCATGAAGATACAAGACAGAAGACTCTCTCCCATGTCCGGATGGGACTCTCCTTGGCGTGGACAGCAAGCTTGGCGTCCGGATATGAAGATTCCTTTCTCTGTAACCGACTTTGTACGACCCTAGCCCCCTTCGGTGTCTATATAAACTGGAGAGTTTAGTCCATAGAGGCAATCATAATCACAATCATAATCAGACAGGCTAGACTTCTAGGGTTTTAGCCATTATGATCTCGTGGTAGATCAACTCTTGTAATACTCATATTCATCAAGATCAATCAAGCAAGACGTAGGGTATTACCTCCATAGAGAGGGCCCGAACCTGGGTAAACATCGTGTCCCCCATCTCCTGTTACCATCGACCTTAGACGAACAGTTCGGGACCCCATACCCGAGATCCACCGGTTTTGACAGCGACAACAATCGAGCCCGACGAGTTGATACGTCCATTTTGCATCATACTTTTATATCAATATTTATTGCATTATGGGCTCTTATTACACATTATGGCACAATACTTATGCCTTTTCTCTCTTATTTTACAAGGTTTACATGAAGAGGGAGAATGCCGGCAGCTGGAATTCTCGGCTGGAAAAGAAGCAAATATTAGAGACCTATTCTGCACAATTCCAAAAGTCCTGAAACTTCACGGAGAGTCATTTTGGAATTAATTAAAATATTGGGCGAAGAAAGCACCAGAGGGGGGCCACCAGCCAGCCACAAGGGTGGAGGGCGCGCCCTACCCCCTGGGCACGCCCCCCGTCCTTGTGGGCCCCCTAGCAGGCCTTCGATGCCCATCTTCTGCTATATGGTGTCTTTTACCCTGGAAAAAATCATAAGGAAGCTTTCGGGACAAAGCGCCGCCGTCTCGAGGCGGAACCTGGGCAGAAGCAATCTAGAGCTCCGGCGGAGCTATTCTGCCGGGGAAACATCCCTCCGGGAGGGGGAAATCATCGCCATCGTCATCACCATCGATTCTCTCATCGAGAGGGGGTCAATCTCCATCAACATCTTCACCAGCACCATCTCCTCTCAAACCCTAGTTCATCTCTTGTATCCGATCTTTGTCTCAAAACCTCAGATTGGTACCTGTGGGTTGTTAGTAGTGTTGATTAGTCCTTGTAGTTGATGCTAGTTGGTTTATCCGGTGGAAGATTATATTTTCAGATCCTTAATGATAATTAATACTCCTCTGATCTTGATTATGATTATGCTTTGTGAGTAGTTACATTTGTTCCTGAGGACATGGGAGAAGTCTTGTTATAAGTAATCATGTGAATTTGGTATTCGTTCGATATTTTGATGAGATGTATGTTGTCTCTCCTCTAGTGGTGTTATGTGAACGTCGACTACATGACACTTCACCATTATTTGGGCCTAGGGGAAGGCATTGGGAAGTAATAAGTAGATGATGGGTTGCTAGAGTGACAGAAGCTTAAACCCTAGTTTATGCGTTGCTTCGTAATGGGCTGATTTGGATCCATATGTTTCATGCTATGGTTATGTTTACCTCAATTCTTCTTTCATAGTTGCGGATGCTTGCGAGAGGGGTTAATCATAAGTGTGGGGCTTGTCCAAGGAAGGGCAGCACCCAAGCACCGGTCCACCCACATATCAAATTATCAAAGTAACGAACGCGAATTATATGAGCATGATGAAAACTAACTTGACGATAATTCCCATGTGTCCTCGGGAGCGCTTTGCTTTATATAAGAGTTCGTCCAGGCTTGTCCTTTGCTACAAAAAGGATTGGGCCACCTTGCTGCACCTTGTTTACTTTTGTTACTTGTTACCCGTTACGAATTATCTCATCATACAACTATCTGTCACCGATAATTTCAGTGCTTGCAGAGAATACCTTGCTGAAAACCGCTTGTCATTTCCTTCTGCTCCTCGTTGGGTTCGACACTCTTACTTATCGAAAGGACTACGATAGATCTGCTATACTAGTGGGTCATCAAGACTCTTTTCTGGCGCCATTGCCGGGGAGTGAAGCGCCTTTGGTAAGGAAACATTTATATAGTGTGCTGAAATTTACTGTCACTTGTTACTATGGAAAGTAATCCTTTGAGGGGCTTGTTCGGGGTATCTTCACCTCGACCGAAAGAGCAAAGAGTTGCTCCTCAACCTATTGCACCTACTAAAAATATTTATTATGAAATTCCTTCGGGTATGATAGAGAAACTGCTAGCTCATCCTTATGCAGGAGATGGAACATTACATCCCGATATGCACCAAATCTATGTGGATGAAGTTTGTGGATTATTTAAGCTTGCAGGTATGCCTGAGGATGTTGTCAATAAGAAGGTCTTCCCTTTATCTTTGAAGGGAAAGGCATTGACATGGTATAGGCTATTGGATGATATTGGATCATGGAACTACAACCGATTGAAATTGGAATTTCATCAGAAGTTTTATCCAATGCATCTGGTTCATCGTTATCGGAATTATATATATAATTTTTGGCCTCGTGAAGGAGAAAGTATCGCTCAAGGTTGGGGGAGGCTTAAGTCAATGTTATATTCATGCCCCAATCATGAGCTCTCAAGAGAACTTATTATTCAAAAAATTTATGCTCGGCTTTCTCATAATGATCGATCCATGATCGATACTTCTTGTACTGGCTCCTATATGAAGAAGGATATTGGATTCAAATGGGATTTATTGGAAAGAATTAAATGCAACTATAAAGATTGGGAACTCGACGAAGGTAAGGTGTCAGGTATAAACCTTAAGTTTGATTGTGTTAAATCTTTTATGGATACCGATGCTTTTCGTGATTTTAGCACTAAATATGGACTTGACTCTGAGATAGTAGCTTCTTTCTGTGAATCATTTGCTACTCATGTTGATCTCCCTAAGGAGAAGTGGTTTAAATATAATCCTCCCATTGAAGTTAAAGTAGTTGAACCTGTTAAAGTTGAAGAATAAACTATTACTTATAATGTTGATCCTATTGTTCCTACTGCTTATATTGAGAAACCACCTTTTCCTGTTAGAATAAAGGATCATGCTAAAGCTTCAACTGTGGTTCGTAAGAGTCAAACTAGGACACCTACACCCCCTGAGCAAACTAAAGTTGAACCTAGTATTGCTATGGTTAAAGATCTCTTGGTCGATAATATTGATGGGCATGTTATTTATTTCTGTGATGAAGCCGCTAGGATTGCCAAACCCGATACTAAAGATAAACATAGACCTGTTGTTGGCATGCCTGTTGTTTCTGTTAAAATAGGAGATCATTGTTATCATGGCTTATGTGATGTGGGTGCTAGTGTGAGTGCAATTCCTTATACCTTATATAAAGAAATTATGAATGATATTGCACCTGCTGAGATAGAAGATATTGATGTTACTATTAAGCTTGCTAATAGGGATACTATATCACCAATTGGGATTGTTAGAGATGTTGAAGTCTTGTGTGGGAAAATTAAATACCCTACTGATTTTCTTGTTCTTGGTTCCGCACAAGATAATTTTTGTCCCATTATATTTGGTAGACCCTTCTTGAATACTGTTAATGCTAAGATAGACTGCGAGAAAGATATTGTTACTGTCGGTTTGGGGGATATGTCCCATGATTTTAATTTCTCTAAATTTCGTAGACAACCCCATGATGAAGAATTGCCTAGTAAGGATGAAATTATTGGTGTTGCTTCTATTTCCGTTCCTCCTGCTGATCCTTTAGAACAATATTTGCTAGACCATGAAAATGATATGTTTATGAATGAAAGAAGGGAAATAGATGAAGTATTCTTTAATCAAGGGCCTATTTTAAAACACAATTTGCCTGTTGAAATCCTTGGGGATCCTCCTCCACCTAAGGGTGATCCCGTGTTTGAGCTTAAACAATTACCTGATACTCTGAAATATGCTTATCTTGATTAAAAGAAGATATATCTTGTTATTATTAGTGCTAACCTCTCAGAGCATGAAGAAAAGAAATTATTGAAAACTCTGAAGAAGCACCGTGCCGCTATTGGATATACTCTTGATGATCTTAAGGGCATTAGCCCCACTCTATGTCAGCACAAAATTAAATTGGAGAAAGATGCTAAACCGGTTGTTGATCATCAACGACGGTTAAATCCTAAGATGAAAGAGGTGGTAAGAAATGAAATACTAATGCTTCTAGAAGCAGGTATAATTTATCCTATTGCTGATAGTCAATGGGTAAGTCCTGTTCATTTTGTCCCTAAGAAAGGAGGTATTACTGTTGTTCCTAATGATAAGAATGAATTGATTCCTCAAAGAATTGTTATAGGTTATAGAATGGTAATTGATTTTCGCAAATTAAATAAAGCCACTAGAAAAGATCATTAGCCTCTACCTTTTATTGATCAAATGCTAGAAAGGTTATCCAAGCATACACATTTTTGCTTTCTAGACGGTTATTTTGGTTTCTCTCAAATACCTGTGTCAAAAGATGATCAAGAGAAAACCACTTTTACTTGCCCTTTCGGTACCTTTGCTTATAGACGTATGCCTTTTGGTTTATGCAATGCACCTGCTACCTTTCAAAGATGTATGACTGCTATATTCTCTGATTTTTGTGAAAAGATTGTTGAGGTTTTCATGGATGATTTCTCCGTTTACGGAACTTCTTTTGATGATTGCTTAAGCAACCTTGACCGAGTTTTGCAGAGATGTGAAGAAACTAATCTTGTCTTGAATTGGGAGAAGTGCCACTTTATGGTTAATAAAGGTATTGTCTTGGGGAATAAAATTTCTGAAAGAGGTATTGAAGTTGATAAAGCTAAAGTAGATGCTATTGAAAAGATGCCATGCCCTAAAGATATCAAAGGTATAAGAAGTTTCCTTGGTCATGCGGGTTTCTATAGGAGGTTTATTAAAGACTTCTCTAAAATTTCTAGGCCTCTCACTAATCTCTTGCAAAAAGATGTTCCTTTTGTTTTTGATGATGATTGTGTAGAAGCATTTGAAATACTTAAGAAAGCTTTGATTTCTGCACCTATTGTTCAGCCACCTGATTGGAATCTACCTGTTGAAATTATGTGATGCTAGTGATTATGCTGTTGGTGCTGTTCTAGGGCAAAGAATTGATAAGAAATTGAATGTTATTCATCATGCTAGTAAAACTCTAGACAATGCCCAGAGAAATTATGCTACTACTGAAAAAGAATTTTTAGCAGTTGTTTTTGCTTGTGATAAGTTCAGATCTTATATTGTTGAATCCAAAGTTACTGTTCACACTGATCATGCTGATATTAAATATCATATGGAAAAGAAAGATGCTAAGCCTAGACTTATAAGATGGGCTCCCTTGTTACAAGAATTTGATTTGCATATTATTGATAGAAAGGGAGCTGAGAACCCCGTTGCAGACAACTTGTCTAGGTTAGAAAATGTTCTTGATGACCCACTACCTATTGATGATAGCTTTCCTGATGAACAATTAGCTGTCATAAATGCTTCTCGTAATACTCTGTGGTATGCTGATTATGCTAATTACATTGTTGCTAAATTTATACCACCTAATTTCACATACCAGCAAAAGAAAAAGTTTTTCTATGATTTAAGAAATTACTTTTGGGATGACCCACACCTTTATAAAGAAGGAGTAGATGGTGTTATTAGATGTTGTGTACCTGAGCATGAATAGGAATAGATCCTACGCAAGTGCCACTTCGAGTCTTACGGAGGACACCACGCTGGAGATAGAACTGCACACAAGGTATTACAATCCGGTTTTTATTTGCCTACTCTCTTCAAGGATTCTCATAAGTTTGTCTTGTCTTGTGATGAATGTCAAAGAATTGGTAATATTAGTAGATGTCAGGAAATGCCTATGAATTATTCACTTGTTATTGAACCATTCGATGTTTGGGGCTTTGATTATATGGGACCTTTTCCTTCCTCTAATGGGTATACACATATTTTAGTTGTTGTTGATTACGTTACTAAGTGGGTTGAAGCTATTCCAACTAGTAGTGCTGATCATAACACTTCTATTAAGATGCTTAAAGAAGTTATTTTTCCGAGGTTTGGAGTCCCTAGATATTTAATGACTGATGGTGGTTCACATTTTATTCATGGTGCTTTCCGTAAAATGCTTGCTAAGTATGATGTTAACCATAGAATTGCATCTCCATATCATCCTCAGTCTAGCGGTCAAGTAGAATTGAGTAATAGTGAGATTAAATTGATTTTACAAAAGACTATTAATAGATCTAGAAAGAATTGGTCTAAGAAACTTGATGATGCATTATGGGCTTATAGTACTGCTTATAAAAACCCTATGGGTATGTCCCCATATAAAATGGTTTATGGGAAGGCTTGTCACTTACCTCTTGAACTAGAACACAAAGCTTATTAGGCAATCAAAGAGCTCAACTATGATTTTAAACTTGCCGGTGAGAAGAGGTTATTTGACATAAGCTCGCTTGATGAATGGAGAACCCAAGCCTATGAGAATGCCAAGTTGTTTAAAGAAAAAGTTAAAAGATGGCATGACAAAAGGATACAAAAGCGTGAGTTTAATGTAGGTGATCATGTTTTGCTATGCAACTCTCGTTTATGATTTTTTGCAGGAAAGCTTCTCTCTAAATGGGAAGGTCCTTACATTATCAAGGAGGTCTATCATTCCGGTGCCATAAAAATCAACAATGCCGAAGGCACAAATCCGAAGGTGGTAAACGGTCAAAGAATCAAACATTATATCTCAGGTAATCCCATAAATGTTGAGACCAATATAATTGACACCGTAACACCGGAGGAGTACATAAGGGACACTTTCCAGAACGTTTCAGACTCCAAAAAGGAATAGGTATGTGGTACGGTAAGTAAACCGACTCCAAAACTGTTATAATAGCAATTTTTCTTCGTTTTGGAATATTTAAGAAATTAGGAAAATTAAAAGTAGTCCGAAAGAGGCACGAGGAGACCACAAGGGTGGAGGGCGCGCCCCTTGCCTTATGGCCACCTCGTGTGCACTCCGGACTCCGTTTTCTTGCACAATACTTCTTTTGGTCGGTAAAAATTCATTATATAATCTCCTGAAGGTTTTGACCACAGTACCACGTCAAAATCCCCTGTTTTTGTTTTGAGTTGTTTTTGTAGCAGATTTAGAGCAATATGTCGTCCCAAGATTTGGAGGGAGAGAGCCATGTAGCTGATTACATTGCAGACCCCAAGGTCTACGGGGATTTGGAGCATTATGATTGGACCACAGAGGAAGAAGAAGACTATGATTCGAAAGGAAAGGAAGAGACAAGCTCCGATGAAGAGGACATCCCACAACCCCAACCTGGGGGCATGCACGTGGAGTTCAAAAAGTCAAGTCTTCCTAATAAAGCAAAGATACCTAAGATCGAGTTTATCCCTTTTCGTCTCTTGCAGGAAAACAAACAGGAACTATGTAAAAAGATATTAAGGCTTGAGCAGGAGACCGATGACTTAAGGGAGGAAAATTCTAGCATCAAGCACAAGCTGAGGAAGAAGGATACAACATCATCAACTCCATCATCACCACCGCCAAAGAAAGAAACATAAATACATGGGTATGGGCACTCCCCTTGGCAACTGCCAAGCTTGGGGGAGTTGCCCCGGTATTGTATCACACTATCACACCTTTACTTCTATCGTTTTTCTTAGTTCGATCCTTTTGGTTATATCTTGATCTAGTAGAATAAAGTTTTAGTATGATCTAGCTTTGAGTTTTGCTTTATGTTCCCTCTTTGTAATCGAGTCCGTGAGCAATATATAATAAAGAGTAGTTTTGAGTTGAGGGCTTTGCTTTCTTGCTATGATCTTGAGGGAATAAAAATAAGAGAAAGAAATAAAAGGAAATAAAGAGGTCATATATTGATCTTATGGAGAGTAATGACTTCACATATAAAGAGTATGATGAATAAAATTTGTTGGGAGTTGACAAACATAGTTTTGGTCATTGTTGCAATTAATAGGAAGTAATAAAGAAAGAGAGGTTTCACATATAAATATACTATCTTGGTCATCTTTTGTAATTGTGAGGACTCATTAAAATATGACATGCTAAAAGGTTGAGGTTGGACAAGGAAGACAACATAATGGTTTATGTTTTCTTATATCCGAATAGAAGTTATATTGTCATGGATCCTCCAACATGTTGAGCTTGCCTTTCCCTCTCATGCTAGCCAAATTCTTTGCACCAAGTAGAGATACTACTTGTGCTTCCAAACATCCCTAAACCCAGTTTTGCCATGAGAGTCCACCATACCTACCTACGGACTGAGTAAGATCCTTCAAGTAAGTTGTCATCGGTGCAAGCAATAAAGATTGCTCTCTAAATATGTATGATCTATTAGTGTGAAGAAAATAAGCTTTATACAAACTTGTGATATGGAAGAAATAAAAGCGACGGACTACATAATAAAGTTCTTTATCACAAGCGGCAATATAAAGTGACGTTCTTTTGCATTAAGATTTTGTACATCCAACCATAAAAGCGCATGACAACCTCTGCTTCCCTCTGCGAAGGGCCTATCTTTTACTTTTATCTTCTACCCTTATACAAGAGTCATGGTGATCTTCACCTTCCTTTTTTACACTTTTTTCCTTTCGGCAAGCACTATGTGTTGGAGAAATATCCAGATATATATATCCACTCGGATGTAGGTTATCATAAAGTATTATTGTTGACATTACCCTTGAGGTAAAAGGTTGGGAGGCGAAACTATAAGCCCCTATCTTTCTCTGTGTCCGACTGAAGCTTTGAAACCCATAAGTATCATGTGAGTGTTAGCAATTATGAAAGACTAGATGATAGTTGAGTATGTGGACTTGCTGAAAAGCTCTTAAATTGACTCTTTCTGATGTTATGATAAATTGCAATTGCTCCAATGACTGAGATCATAGTTTGTTAGTTTTTCAATGAATTTTTGATTCATACTTTACCTTGTGAACGAATTGTTACTTTGGCATAAGAAATTATATGACAATATATGTTGATGTTCTAAAGATGATCATGATGCCCTCATGTCCGTATTTTATTTTATCGACACCTCTATCTCTAAACATGTGGACATATTTTTCGATTTCGGCTTTCGCTTGAGGACACGCGAGGTCTAAGCTTGGGGGATTTGATACTTCCATTTTGCATCATGCTTTTATGTTGATATTTATTGCATTATGGGTTGTTATTACACATTATGGCACAATACTTATGCCTTTTCTCTCTTATTTTACAAGGTTTACATGAAGAGGGAGAATGCCGGCAGCTGGAATTCTAGGCTGGAAAAGGAGCAAATATTAGAGACCTATTTTGCACAACTCCAAAAGTCCTGAAACTTCACAGAGAGTCATTTTGGATTAATAAAAAATATTGGGCGAAGAAAGCACCAGAGGGGGGCCACCAGCCATCCACAAGGGTGGAGGGCGTGCCCTACCCCCTGGGCGCGCCCTTGCCTTGTGGGCCACCTGGTAGGCCCCCGATGCCCATGTTCTACTATATGGTGTGTTTTGAACTGAAAAAAGTTAGGAGGAAGCTTTCGGGACGAAGCGCCGCCGTCTCGAGGTGGAACCTGGGCAGAACCAATCTAGGGCTCCGGCGGAGCTGTTCTGCCGGGGAAACATCCCTCCGGGAGGGGGAAATCGAAGCCATCGTCATCACCATCGATCCTCTCATCGAGAGGGGGTCAATCTCCATCAACATCTTCACCGGCACCATCTCCTCTCAAACCCTAGTTCATCTCTTGTATCCGATCTTTGTCTCAAAACCTCAGATTGGTACCTGTGGGTTGCTAGTAGTGTTGATTACTCCTTGTAGTTGATGCTAGTTGGTTTATTTGGTGGAAGATCATATGTTCAGATCCTTAATGATAATTAATACTCCTCTGAGTTTGATTATGAATATGCTTTGTGAGTAGTTACGTTTGTTCCTGAGGACATGGGAGAAGTCTTGTTATAAGTAATCATGTGAATTTGGTATTCGTTCGATATTTTGATGAGATGTATGTTGTCTTTCCTCTAGTGGTGTTATGTGAACGTCGACTACATGACACTTCACCATGGTTTGGGCCTAGGGGAAGGCATTGGGAAGTAATAAGTAGATGATGGGTTGCTAGAGTGACAGAAGCTTAAACCCTAGTTTATGCGTTGCTTCGTAAGGGGCTGATTTGGATCCATATGTTTCATGCTATGGTTAGATTTATCTTAATTCTTCTTTCGTAGTTGCGGATGCTTGCGAGTGGGGTTAATCATAAGTGGGAGGCTTGTCCAAGGAAGGGCAGCACCCAAGCACGGGTCCACCCACATATCAAATTATCAAAGTAACGAACGCGAATCATATGAGCATGATGAAAACTAACTTGACAACAATTCCCATGTGTCCTCGGGAGCGCTTTGCTTTATATAAGAGTTCATCCAGGCTTTTCCTTTGCTACAAAAAGGATTGAGCCACCTTGCTGCACCTTAGTTACTTTTGTTACTTGTTACCCGTTACGAATTATCTTATCATACAACTAACTGTTACCGATAATTTTAGTGCTTGCAGAGAATACCTTGCTGAAAACCGCTTGTCATTTCCTTCTGCTCCTCGTTGGGTTCGACACTCTTACTTATCGAAAGGACTACGATAGATCCCCTATACTTGTGGGTTATCAGGCATACTCAGACTAGAATGGATGATGTGGGCTATCTTGTTGAAGACAACGCAATGGATGATTTTTTTTCCTTTGCTTAACAATGGAAATGGATGGGACCCATGGTAAGCCCACTTTTGAAGATGATCCTGAACAACAATTACAGAGAAGGGCAGCCCATGGTAAAATGGCACAATGACGGGTGCAAGCTGGGAGCAAAATGCAAATGCTGGGATTGATTCTAGTAACTGGGGAAAAGCTCAACAGTAGAGTGTGATTCCATTGTTTGAATTGTTATAGCATAATCGAAGAAGCTGAGAGCACATTCCAAAAAAAAATTGTCGACGATATCACCTAGTGTCTAAGCGTGCTTTCAAGAACTTGACCATTTCCATATTCATCAAGGCTTTACCAACATCTATGTCAAAGATCTTGGTGACACCTCGTACTACCATGATGAATCATGATGGAGGATGCGGATACAAAGGAAGACAACACTTTCTAAGGTTTCACCTTCTCTAAAAAATTTAGGCCTCTCACTAATCTCTTGCAAAAAGATGTTCCTTTTGTTTTTGATGATGATTGTGTAGAAGCATTTGAAATACTTAAGAAAGACTTGATCTCTGCACCTATTGTTCAACCACCTGATTGGAATTTACCCTTTGAAATTATGTGTGATGCTAGTGATTATGCTGTTGGTGCTGTCCTAGGACAAAGAGTTGATAAGAAATTAAATGTTATTCAGTATGCTAGTAAAACTCTAGACAGTGCCCAGAGAAATTATGCTACCACTGAAAAAGAATTTTTAGCAGTTGTATTTGCATGTGATAAGTTCAGACCTTATATTGTTGATACCAAAGTAACTGTTCACACTGATCATGCTGCTATTAAATATCTTATGGAAAAGAAAGATGCTAAACCTAGACTTATTAGATGGGTTCTCTTGCTACAAGAATTTGATTTGCATATTATTGATAGAAAGGGAGCTGAGAACCCCGTTGCAGACAACTTGTCTAGGTTAGAAAATGTTCTTAATAACCCACTGCCTGTTGATGATAGCTTTCCTAGTGAACAATTAAATGTCGTAAATGTTTCTCGTAATACTCCTTGGTATGCTGATTATGCGAATTATATTGTTGCTAAATTTATACCACCTAGTTTCACATACCAGCAAAAGAAAAAGTTTTTCTATGATTTAAGACATTACTTCTGGGATGACCCACATCTTTATAATGAAGGAGTAGATGGTGTTATTAGACATTGTGTACCTGAGCATGAACAGGAACAGATCCTACACAAGTGCCACTCCGAGTCTTACGGAGGACACCATGCTGGAGATAGAACTGCACACAAGGTATTGCAATCCGGTTTCTATTGGCCCACTCTCTTTAAGGATGCTCGTAAGTTTGTCTTGTCATGTGATGAATGCCAAAGAATTGGTAATATTAGTAGACGTCAGGAAATGCCTATGAACTATTCACTTGTTATTGAACCATTTGATGTTTGGGGCTTTGATTATATGGGACATTTTCCTTCCTCTAATGGGTATACACATATTTTAGTTGCTGTTGATTACGTTACTAAGTGGGTAGAAGCTATTCCAACTAGTAGTGCTGATCATAACACCTCTATTAAGATGCTTAAAGAAGTTATTTTTCCAAGGTTTGGAGTCCCTAGATATTTAATGACTGATGGTGGTTCACATTTTATTCATGGTGCTTTCCGTAAAATGCTTGCTAAGTATGATGTTAACCATAGAATTGCATCTCCTTATCATCCTCAGTGTAGTGGTCAAGTAGAATTGAGCAATAGAGAGATTAAATTGATTTTGCAAAAGACCGTTAATAGATCTAGAAAGAATTGGTCTAAGAAACTTGATGATGCATTATGGGCTTATAGAACTGCTTATAAGAATCCTATGGGTATGTCTCCGTATAAAATGGTTTATGGGAAGGCATGTCACCTACCTATTGAGCTAGAACATAAGGCATATTGGGTTGTTAAAGAGCTCAATTATGATTTCAAACTTGCCGGTGAGAAGAGGTTATTTGACATTAGCTCACTTGATGAATGGAGAACCCAAGCCTATGAGAATGCCAAGTTGTTTAAAGAAAAGGTTAAAAGATGGCATGACAAAAGGATACAAAAGCGTGAGTTTAATGTAGGTGATCATGTTTTTCTATACAACTCTCGTTTAAGATTTTTTGCAGGAAAACTTCTCTCTAAATGGGAAGGTCCTTACATTATCGAGGAGGTCTATCGTTCCGGTGCCATCAAAATCAACAACGCCGAAGGCACAAATCCGAAGGTGGTAAACGGTCAAAGAATCAAACATTATATCTCAGGTACTCCCATAAATGTTGAGACCAATATTATTGACACCGTAACACCGGAGGAGTACATAAGGGACACTTTCCAGAACGTTTCAGACTCCGAAAAGGAATAGGTATGTGGTACGGTAAGTAAACCGACTCCAAAACGTTTCCAATGATAATTTTTGTCCGTTTTGGAATATTTAAAAAATTAGGAAAATTAAAAGTAGTCCGAAAGAGACACGAGGCAGCCACAAGGGTGGAGGGCATGCCCTACCCCCTGGGCGCGCCCCCCGACCTTGTGGCCACCTCGTGTGCCCTCCGGACTCCGTTTTCTTGCTCAATACTTCTTTTGGTCGGTAAAAATTCATTATATAATCTCCCGAGGGTTTTTACCACCGTACCACGGCAAAATCCCCTGTTTTCGTTTTGAGCTGTTTCTGCAGCAGATTTAGAGCAAGATGTCTTTGCAAGAGTCGGTCGGGGAGAGTCATGTATCTCACCCGACACCGGGCCCAAGAGCATTCAGCGAAGCTGACCACTTCGGGCAATCAACGGAAGAAGAGATGGAGGCTGACTTGAAAAGGGTGGATGCCATGGAGGAGGATCAAGAAGTCACCTCTTGTCTTCAAACCGGATTCATGCTGGAGGAACTTCAGAGCTCAGCAATACCAAATTCGGTCATTCCTCCCAATGCTAGATTTCTTTCTTATGAAAATATGAAAAAGAGTGTTGCCTTTTCCCCCGCAGCTATAAATCATCCATGGGTGAATGGAGCTCTAGCTGTCACGGGTAAACTTCGCAAGGAAGTAATGGAGCTTAAGCAGCAAATTAATAAGCTCGAGGAAGAGAATCGCAACCTAAAGGGCATCATCGCCAAGAATATCACACCACCACCTCCGAAGAAAGAGACATAAATACATGGGTATGGGCACTCCCCTTGGCAACTGCCAAGCTTGGGGGAGGTGCCCCGGGATCGTATCACCATCACACCTTTACTTTTATCATTTTTATTAGTTTGATCCTTTTGGTTATATCTTGATCTAGTAGAATAAAGTTTTAGTATGATCTAGCTTTGAGTTTTGTTTTGATCTCTATATATGTAATCGAGTCCGTGAGTTATATAATAAAGAGTAGTTTTGAGTTGAGGGATTTCTTTTCTTGCTATGATCTTGAGGGAATAAAATAATAAAAAGAAATAAAAAGATCACATATTGATCTTGTGGAGAGCAATGACTTCACATATAAAGAGTATGATGAATAAAATTTGCTGGGAGTTGACAAACATAGTTTTGGTCATCGTTGCAATTAATAGGAAGTAATAAAGAAAGAGAGGCCTCACATATAAATATACTATCTTGGACATCTTTTGTAATTGTGAGCACTCATTAAAATATGACATGCTAAAGAGTTGATGTTGGACAAGGAAGACAACATAATGGGTTATGTTTTCTTATATCCGAATAGAAGTTATATTGTAATGGATCCTCCAGCACGTTAAGCTTGCCTTTCCCTCTCATGCTAGCCAAATTCTTTGCACCAAGTAGAGATACTACTTGTGCTTCCAAACATCCTTGAACCCAGTTTTGCCATGAGAGTCCACCATACCTACCTATGGATTGAGTAAGATCCTTCAAGTAAGTTGTCATCGGTGCAAGCAATAAAAATTGCTCTCTAAATATGTATGATCTTTTAGTGCGAAGAAAATAAGCTTTATACGAACTTGTGATATGGAAGAAATAAAAGCGACGGACTGCATAATAAAGGGCCTTATCACAAGGGGCAATATAAAGTGACATTCTTTTGCATTAAGATTTTGTGCATCCAACCATAAAAGTGCATGACAACCTCTGCTTCCCTCTGCGAATGGCCTATCTTTTACTTTTATCTTCTACCCTTATACAAGAGTCATGGTGATCATCAGCTTTCCTTTTTACACTTTTTCCTTTGGCAAGCACTATGTGTTGGAGAAAGATCCAGATATATATCCACTCGGATGTAGGTTATCATAAAGTATTATTGTTGACATTACCCTTGAGGTAAAAGGTTGGGAGGCGAAACTATAAGCCCCTATCTTTCTCTGTGTCCGATTGAAACTTTGTACCCATAAATATCGCGTGAGTGTTAGCAATTGTGAAAGACTAAATGATAGTTGAGTATGTGGACTTGCTGAAAAGCTCTTATATGGACTCTTTTCGATGTTATGATAAATTGCAATTGCTTCAATGACTGAGATCATAGTTTGTTAGTTTTCAATGAAGTTTCTGATTCATACTTTACCTTGTGAATGAATTGTTACTTTAGCGTAAGGAATTATATGACAATATATGTTGCTGTTCAAAAGATGATCATGATGCCCTCATGTCCGTATTTTATTTTATCGACACCTCTATCTCTAAACATGTGGACATATTTTTCGATATCGGTTTTTCGCTTGAGGACAAGCGAGGTCTAAGCTTGGGGGAGTTGATACGTCCATTTTGCATCATGCTTTTATATCAATATTTATTGCATTATGAGCTGTTATTACACATTATGGCACAATACTTATGCATTTTCTCTCTTATTTTATAAGGTTTACATGAAGAGGGAGAATGCCGGCAGCTGGAATTCTGGGCTGGAAAAGGAGCAAATATTACAGACCTATTCTGCACAACTCCAAAATTCCTAAAACTTCACGTAGAGTCATTTTAGAATTAATAAAAAATATTGGGCGAAGAAAGCACCAGAGGGGGGCCACCAGCCAGCCACAAGGGTGGACGGCGCTCCCTACCCCCTTGGGCACGCCCCCCGTCCTTGTGGGCCCCCTGGCAGGCCTCCGACGCCCATCTTCTGCTATATGGTGTCTTTTACCCTAGAAAAAATCATAAGGAAGCTTTCGGGACAAAGCGCCGCCGTCTCGATAGGAACCTGGGCAGAACCAATCTAGAGCTCCGGCAGAGCTGTTCTGCCGAGGAAACATCCCTCCGAGAGGGGGAAATCATCGCCATCGTCATCACCATCGATTCTCTCATCGAGAGGGGGTCAATCTCCATCAACATCTTCACCAGCACCATCTCCTCTCAAACCCTAGTTCATCTCTTGTATCCGATCTTTGTCTCAAAACCTCAGATTGGTACCTGTGGGTTGCTAGTAGTGTTGATTACTCCTTGTAGTTGATGCTAGTTGGTTTATCCGGTGGAAGATTATATTTTCATATCCTTAATGATAATTAATACTCCTTTGATCTTGATTATGATTATGCTTTGTGAGTAGTTATGTTTGTTCCTGAGGACATGGGAGAAGTCTTGTTATAAGTAATCATGTGAATTTGGTATTCGTTCGATATTTTGATGAGATGTATGTTGTCTCTCCTCTAGTGGTGTTATGTGAACGTCGACTACATGACACTTCACCATTATTTGGGCCTAGGGGAAGGCATTGGGAAGTAATAAGTAGATGATGGGTTGCTAGAGTGACAGAAGCTTAAACCCTAGTTTATGCGTTGCTTCGTAAGGGGCTGATTTGGATCCATATGTTTCATGCTATGGTTAGGTTTACCTCAATTCTTCTTTTGTAGTTGCGGATGCTTGCGAGAGGGGTTAATCATAAGTGGGAGGCTTGTCCAAGGAAGGACAGCACCCAAGCACCGGTCCACCCACATATCAAATTATCAAAGTAACGAACGCGAATCATATGAGCATGATGAAAACTAACTTGACGATAATTCCCATGTGTCCTCGGGAGCGCTTTGCTTTATATAAGAGTTCGTCCAGGCTTGTCCTTTGCTACAAAAAGGATTGGGCCACCTTGCTGCACCTTGTTTACTTTTGTTACTTGTTACACGTTACGAATTATCTCATCATACAACTATCTGTCACCAATAATTTCAGTGCTTGCAGAGAATACCTTGCTGAAAACCGCTTGTCATTTCCTTCTGCTCCTCGTTGGGTTCGACACTCTTACTTATCGAAAGGACTATGATAGATCCCCGATACTTGTGGGTCATCATGATTCCCTTTATGGCTTGTTCGACTTATCGTCTGGCCACTCGGATATGCTTTCCGAGTGCGAAAGCAATGATCCCGTAGCGGAAGTCCTCATGGTTGGCTCCCAGCGTAGCCCACCAGGGTTTCCTCATGGCGGGGGTGAAAGTGGTGGTCCGTTGTATGGCAATGACGAGTACTATCCGCATGCCCTTACTACAGAACAACGAGAAGAACTGCAGCGCAGGAACGAGCAGACTCTCCAGACCCCCTTCATTGGGGAGACTGCTGAGGCTCAGGCTTTGGAGGCTGCGCACGTAGCCACTTTGGCTGAACGTGTGCATCTGGAGGATCTCTAGATGTCACTCGAAGACCGTGCTCGCAGGCCACCTCCCAATCCCAGTCGACGGCAGCGGCAATTGTTTCCGACTGGGTCTCGAGATGAGTGTCAGGTATATCGCATTCCAATCCAGAATGTTGCAGCAGCCACGTGTATTGCAGATTTGATCCAACCATCCCGTTCCGAGGCTGGAAGAGGCCTGGAGCAGATTCGGACGCTGCTCATACAGGCCGGGGAGCAGAATTCGGCCGTTTCTCAGTCGCGCAATAGGATTCACAGCAGATCCGTCAGGGCGGACACAGTTCAGTCGGCTCACAGTCCAAGATCGCCTCCGCGGTGTGAAGATCATGGTTATTGCCAGGACCAGTACCTGGATCGAGGCCATGGGCAGTTTGATCCGTGACATCACCGTGACGACCACCGTCGAGTGCCGACGCCCCCTCTGAGGGGTGGTTCATACATGCCCCGGTGGTATGATGACAGGCGCCCGTTCGGTGACGAGCGAAGGTATCCAGTCAACCCCCGTGAGCCTGGGTTCGATGCAAGGTCAGTCCTCGTGCAGGGCTTGGTTGACAGAGGTAGGGCTAACCGAGAGGGTTTGGACAGAGATCGCCCGAGTGGAAGTAGAGCATTCGTCTTTGGGCCCGAGTGTTTCTGTAGGGCCATTCGCGCTGCTGAGATTCCTCCCAACTTCAGGTTGGCTGCAGGAGTGAGCAAGTTTACTGGCGAGTCGAAGCCAGACACATGGTTAGAGGATTACCGAGTGACCGTACAAATTGGCGGAGGCAATGATGATGTTGCCATGAAACATTTGCCGTTGATGCTGGAAGGGTCAGCCCGAGCCTGGTTGAATCAGTTGGCCCCTGCTAGCATATTTAGCTGGGGAGATCTGGCCCAAGTGTTCATCAAAACATTCGAAGGCACCTGCAAACGTCCCGCTGGCTTACCTGAAGTGCAGCACTGTGTCCAGAAACCGAATGAAACCTTGAGAGATTACATCCAGCATTGGACCACACTTCACCATGTGGCGGAGAATGTTTCAGAGCACCAAGCAGTTTGCGCGTTCAAGGAAGGTGTCCGGTACAGGGAGCTCATACTGAAATTTGGTCGCTTTGGGGCCATGTCTTTGAACCGGATGATGGAGATAGCCACTCGGTATGCGAACGGCGAAGAGGAGGACCGACTCCGTAGTGGAAAAGGAAAGGCTGTAGACCCTGACACCGGAGGCGGGAATTCCAGTCGGAAACAGAAGCACAAAGCTGAAGCCGCTGGTCAAGCTGAAGCCGCAGTGGTGGCCCCTCAAGGCAAGTTCAAAGGGAAAGCCAAAGAGCAGTGGGTTCCTAAGAAGAAGAGAGATCAATTGGGTCAGGATGTTTTGGATCTACCGTGTGCCATCCACACGAAGAAAGATGAAGAGGGTAACCTGATTTTACCCAAACATACCACTCGACAATGCAGACTCCTTATTCAACAGTTCCGTGAAGGTTAGCCGAGTGAAAAAGGCTCCGACAAGGATGAAGATGAAGAAAAGGCAGAAGTTTACCTGAAAGTCAACGCCACTCTGGTGATTTTTGCTGACATTGAGAGCAAAAGTCAACTGAAAGTCATCAACCGAGAGGTGAATATGGTTGCTCCGGCAACTACAACGTACCTCAAGTGGTCAAAGACGCCCATTACCTTCGACCAGTCAGATCACCCAGCTCATGTTGCTACCCTTGGGCGGCAAGCGCTGGTAGTGGATCCAGTCATCGGAGGCACTCGGTTGCGCAAAGTTCTCATGGATGGCGGCAGTGGTTTGAACATTCTTTATGCTGAAACCCTTCAGGGGATGGGTATTCCGATGTCCCGTCTCAGTGAAAGCAACAAGCAGTTTCACGGAGTCATCTCGGGGAAGAAGGCAAAATCACTTGGTCAGATTGCTTTGGATGTGGTTTTTGGTGACTCAAACAATTTTCAGAAGGAAAAATTGACGTTTGAAGTGGTAGATTTTCACAGTGCCTATCATGCTATTCTGGGTCGACCAGCTTATGCTCGCTTCATGGCCCGCCCATGTTACGTGTACCTTAAGCTGAAGATGCCCGGGCCCAAGGGCATGATCACCGTCACTGGGAATAGGCAGAGAGCCAAGGAATGTCTTCAAAAGGGTTCTAAAATTGCTGATGAACAGATGGCTATGGTGGAGTTGGAGGAGTACAAGAAGAACGCTGATCTGAGTGATTTGCTCCGTTCTAAGAAGCCAGCTTCTGAGTCTGCATTTCAGTCGGCGGGTGAGACAAAACCGGTTCACATTCACCCGGAGCATCCCGCAGCCGCTCCAACCAATATCTCAACGACACTCGACAGCAAATAGGAAGCCGCGCTCATCCAGTTCCTCCGTGAGAACTGGGACATCTTCGCATGGAAACCATCTGACATGCCAGGTGTACCCAGGGAACTGGCTGAGCACCATTTGCGAGTCAACTCGAAGGCTAAGCCTGTCAAAGAGCATCTCCGCCGCTCTGCTGCAGAGAAGAGGAAGGCAATTGGCGAGGAAGTGGCTCGGCTCCTGGCAGCTGAGTTCATACGCGAGATATACCACTCCGAGTGGCTCACCAATTTCGTCATGGTCCCCAAGAAGGATAATTCACTCCGCATGTGCATCGACTTCAAACATATCAATCGGGCATGCCCGAAAGATCATTTTCCGCTCCCTCGTATCGATCAAATAGTCGATTTGACTGCGGGGTGCGAGCGCTTGTCCTTTCTTGATGCGTATTCTGGATACCATCAGACCTGACTGTATGGGCCAGATGAAATAAAAACAGCCTTCATCACCCCTTTCGGGTGTTTTTGCTATGTCACCATGCCATTCGGTCTCAAGAACGCTGGTGCCACATTCATGTGTATGATTCAAAAGTGCCTGCTCACTCAGATCAGTCGGAATGTGGAGGCTTACATGGATGATATCATGGTCAAGTCACGCAAAGGTTCCGACCTGCTGACTGATCTCGCTGAAACCTTTGCCAACTTGAGAAGGTACGACATCAAGCTGAACCCTTCAAAGTGCACCTTCAGAGTGCCTGGAGGCAAGTTACTCGGTTTCCTTGTTTCCGAACGAGGGATAGATGCCAATCCCGAGAAGATCGGCATAATTGTCTGAATGAAATGCCCTGAGCATGTGCATGATGTCCAGAAGCTCACAGGTTGTCTGGCAGCACTGAGTCGGTTCATTTCTCGTCTCGGTGAAAAGGCATTACCTCTTTACCGACTGATGAAGAAGTCTGATAAGTTCGAGTGGACTCCCGAAGCTGAAGCAGCGTTTGTTGAGCTCAAAGCCCTGCTTTCCACCCAGCCGGTGCTTGCTGCTCCAAACAGCAAAGAGCCTCTTCTCTTATACATTGCGGCCACTGGTCAAGTTGTCAGCACAGTGCTCACAGAGGAACGAGAAGAAGAAGGCAAGGCCTACAAAGTTCAACGACCAGTGTACTATATCTCTAAAGTTCTGACTCCATCCAAGCAGAGGTATCCCCATTATCAGAAGCTTGTCTATGGAATTTACTTGACAGCGAAGAAAGTTGCGCATTATTTTCAAGATCACTCAGTTTCACTCATCAGTGACGCTCCGTTATTTAAAATCATGAACAATCGAGATGCAACTGGCCGAGTGGCTAAGTGGGCAATTGAGCTTCTCCCTCTGGATATTAAGTTTGAAGCAAAAAAGGCGATCAAATCCCAAGCACTTGCAGATTTCTTGGCCGAGTGGATCGAACAGCAACAGCCGACTCAGGTTTACTCGGAGCACTGGACCATGTTCTTCGATGGGTCTAAAATGCTTAATGGTTCCGGCGCTAGATGGTCTTGGTGTCTCCAAGGGGTGATCGACTCAGTTATGTCCTCCAGATTCACTTTGATTCCTCCAATAACGAGGTCGAGTACGAAGCACTCCTCTATGGGTTGCGTATGTCCATCTCACTCGGCGTCCGTCGCCTGATGGTTTACGGTGACTCGGATTTAGTGGTCAATCTAGTGATGAAAGAGTGGGATGTCAGAAACCCTGCCATGACAGGATATTACAATGCAGTGAGGAAGCTAGAGAAAAAGTTCGAAGGTTTGGAGCTTCACCACATCCCCCGAATCAAAAATCAAGCAGCCGACGATCTGGCAAAAATAGGTTCCACTCGGAAACCTATCCCCAACAATGTGTTTCTTGAGCACCTCCATTCCTCGTCAGTGCAAGAGGATCCTTTCACTGAGGAGCCTCCCCATGCCATAAGTCCTACCGATCCGACTGAAATCGAGATCCCTGCAGTCATTGACTTGGTAATGGAGATTCTGGTGATTACTCCCGACTGGACAGTACCATACATTGCATATTTGCTCAGGTGAGAACTCCCAGAGGATGAAGTCGAGGCACGTCAGATCGTTCGCAGGTCCAAAGTGTTCACAGTGATAGATGGACAACTTTTTAGAGAGAGTGTCACCGGTGTGGATCAACGATGTATTTCTACGGAAGAAGGTCGACTGATCTTAGAAGAGATCCACTTGGGGACCTGTGGTCATCATGCGTCCTCTCGGACAATTGTGGCCAAAGCATACCAAGCTGGGTTTTACTGGCCACGGGCCAATGAAGTTGCAAAGGGGATCGTTCAGCGTTGCGAAGGATGCCAGTTCTATGTGAACATGTCCCATAAGCCCGCGTCGGCCCTGAAGACCATTCCACTCGTCTGGCCATTTTCTGTGTGGGGGTTGGACATGATTGGACCGCTAAGGACTGGCAGAAGTGGCTTCACTCATCTGCTTGTGGCAGTCGACAAGTTCACTAAGTGGATTGAACCCAAGCCTATTAAGAAGTTGGATTCAAAGACAGCCATTAGGTTCTTGAAAGAGCTGATATTCAGGTACGGAGTCCCACACAGTATTATCACGGATAATGGCTCAAACTTCGATTCGCAGGAGTTCACAAACTTCTGCGCCACCCAAGGTACCCGGGTAGACTACGCATCCGTTGCGCACCCGCAGTCGAACGGTCAAGCTGAGAGGGCGAATGGACATATCCTTCAAGGATTGAAACCCCGACTCATGCGCGACCTTGAACATGCAGCTGGAGCCTGGGTGACTGAACTGCCATCTGTACTATGCGGTTTAAGGACAACTCCAAACCGATCCACTGACCGCACTCCTTTCTTCATGGTGTATGGAGCTGAAGCCGTGCTGCCTAGTGATCTCTTCCACAATTCACCCCGAGTGGAACTCTACTCAGAAGCTGAGGCAGAGTAGGCACGGCAGGACGCCGTTGATCTCTTGGAAGTGGAGCGTGAGATGGCCCTGATATGGTTGGCTATTTATCAGCAAGATCTTCGTCGATTCCACGCCAGAAATGTCAGAGGTCGAGCATTCCAAGAAGGAGACCTTGTGCTCCGAGGGGATCAGCAGCGACCAAACAAACTTGCCCCCGCATGGAAAGGCCCCTTCATCATCACCAATGTGCTACACAACGGGGCCTACCACCTCTACAACCTCGCGAAGAAGATCGACGAGCCGCGTGCCTGGAATGCAGACCTTCTTCGTCGATTTTATACCTAGCACTCGGATTGTCGATATGTAATAAGAAGTACTTTTAGATTGTTCATCAAGACATGACTCTGCAGTCCCATGACGATTTCTCTCGCATAAGCGTATGTTCAAAACCCCCAGTGGGTGACTTAGCCGCGAACCTGTTTTCGCCTAAGTTAAAAACTACTCCGAGTGAGAGCATCCCTCTCACTCGGGGGCTTAGCTGCGAGCCTGTCCTTGTCTAAGTTAAAAAAAACTGCTCCGAGTGAGAGCATCCCTCTCACTTGGGGGCTTAGCTGCGAGCCTGTCCTCCCTAAGTTAAAAAACTGCTCTGAGTGAGAGCATCCCTCTCACTTGGGGGCTTAGCTACGAGACTGTCCTCGCCTAAGTTAAAAAACTACTCCGAGTGAGAGCATCCCGCTCACTTGGGGGCATAGCTGCGAGCCTGTCCTCGCCTAAGTTAAAAAACTACTCCGAGTGAGAGCATGCCTCTCACCCGGGGGCTTAGTTGCGAGCCTGTCCTCGCCTAAGTTAAATAACTACTCCGAGTGAGAGCATCCCTCTCACTCGGGGGCTTAGCTGCGAGCCTGTCCTCGCCTAAGTTAAAAAACTGCTCCAAGTGAGAGGACCCCTCTCAATCGGGGGCTTAGCTGCGAGCCTGTCCTCGCCTAAGTTAAAAAACTGCTCCAAGTGAGAGCATCCCTCTCACCCGGGGGCTTAGCTGCGAGCCTGTCCTCGCCTAAGTTAAAAAACTACTCCGAGTGAGAGTATCCCTCTCACCCGGGGGCTTAGCTGCGAGCCTGTCCTCGCCCAAGTTAAAAAACTACTCCGAGTGAGAGCATCCCTCCCACTCGGGGGACTTAGCCGCGAGCTAGCCGTCGCCTAAGTTCAAAATCTGCTCACTCGGAACATGCAATAAATTGGAAAGCAATATTCAGATAAATCCATGAAGTTCAGAAGTGCAAGCAAAAGTACTCGGGCGACAAGCCCGAACGAGTTTAACGGCTACAGGATCACTCGGCATTCCGAGGCAAATAAGTTCGAATCATAAAGTTTTTTCACGTGCCAGGAGGACTTGTGGGCTCGACAAAGGTGTCCAAGTCAATGCCATCTGCGATCCAAGTGGCAGCCTCAATAAAGGTCTCCATGAAATCTTCAAACTGAAGCTTATTTGTGTTTGCCACTTGAAGAGCCTTCAGCTTTTCTTCCCTGGCTTCCTTGCAATGGACGGGAACAAGCGAGAGCGCCACATCGGCTCCGCAGCGAGCAGCTGATTTCTTCCACGCCTGCACTCGACCAGGAATCTCATTGAGCCGAAGCATCAGCGACTCGAGATCGATCTGGAGCACATCTTCTGGCCATAGTTCTTTGTCTATTCTTGTCAGAGCAACCTTCAGCCGAGCGACATACCCCAAGACATTGTCAAGGTGAGCTTCAAGTCGCAACACGTTCATAGCAGCATCATCTTTGACGAGTGACTTGGTGGGGTCCAGACCTGGCTCAATTTGTTCTGTCTCTTGCTTGAAGTTCTGGCAGAATTCTACACAAAGAGGAAAAATGAGTTAGCAGCAGCATTATTTTCGAAGCTCTCAAGAATTCACTCGGACAGAAAAAGGTACCTTCAAGCATGATGTACATTTTGTTCGCAAGGTTCCCCAAGTATTCCTCCAGCTCATCCCTCTTTTGGGTGAGCTGGCCCACCTTGTCGGCCAAGACAATCTTCTCCTCCTTAAGTTGGGCAGCTTCCTTCTTCACCTCCTCAATGGTAGTCTTCAGGGTTGCATTCTCCTCTTCAAGCCTGCCGACTGAAGCTAACTTCGCTTCAGCGGCCCCAGTCTTCTCCTTGGCCACCTTCTGAGCGCCCGCGAGTTCCTCATCCTTCTTCTCCAGGGCCTGCTTCATGGTGTCTAAAGAAATAGCATTCCTGAGTTGCGCTTGAAGTTGTTGGTTTTCATTACGCACATCTGTTCGAGTAAAACTACTCGGTTCAAAGGACTGAACAAAGCACAATAGTACATTCAGTCAACATGACTTACCTCCCATGGTCTTCGCCTCAGTCTGAGCACGCTCTAAGTTCTTTTTGGTAAGTTCTAAGTCCAGTTGGAGTTGGATCTTCTCCTTCTCTAGAGCAACATACTGAGTTCCAAGTTCACAAGATTTCTCAGATCAACAAAAAAAAAGAAACTCAGTCGACGATAATAAAGATTCTCAAAGTATTTCCTCTACTTCCGAGTGGAGAAGAGCAAATCCAGATCGCTACTACCAAACATATTCTAAGACCCCCGCCGAATCAAACATTCGACGGAGGTCTCGGGGACTACACCCAGTGGGTGCACTCAGCGTGCCCCCACTGGATCCATTTCCACTCGGCGTGGCCCGACCGACCCGAGTATACAAAAAAACAACTTGTTCTAAGACCCTCGCCGAATTAGACATTCGACGGCGGTCTCGGGGACTACACCCAGTGGGTGCACTCAGCGTGCCCCCACTGGATCCATTTCCACTTGGCACGGCCCGACCGGCCCGAGTGAAGAGCTTCAAGCAAAGATATTCTAAGACCCCCGCCGAATCAAACATTCGACGGCGGTCTCGGGGACTACACCCAGTGGGTGCACTCAGCGTGCCCCCACCGGATCAGTTTCCCACTTGGCACGGCCTGACCGGTTCGAGTGGAAGAACTACAGAGTAAAAGGAAAACACCCAGTGGGTGTACAAATTCAAGACAGAGTAAACCCAATCGGAAATCAACTTACGATCGCACTTACTCGGACATTCGCTTGGAGGGCTGTGCTGGCATCATAAGCCAATTTGTTGTTTTTGTATACTTCCTTCAAACGCTGCATCATGAGACCGGCTTGGATCATGGCTTCCTTGCTAGCCCCGGTCTGGTCTTCAGGGACGTGATGCAGAGTGAACACAGTCGACACAGGAGCCGGTGATACAGTCGGAAAGATTGGCACTTGGGATTGGCCAGTGGGTCCGGAAGCCGGAACAGTCGACACCAAAGGTGGAGTAGTGGAGCAGTGCTGATGGTTGCAACACTAGACGAACCACCTAGCTCTTGAGGAGCAGCCGCAGGTGGTGCACAGGGTGTTCAACTCGATGGTACTCTTCGAGCAAGTCCTCGGGGAGCTGCTGAGGTCGTGCCTGCGTCACCTGCGTCCTTCTGGGGCTCATCTTCATCGTCGTCAGCCAGATGGATGATGTCTGTTGGCACTGCAATCACTTGACAATGGCAACTCATTCAATTGTCGAGTCAACCACTGAAGTGAAGCAGAGTGAAAGCTTGACATACCTCGCCGAGAAGTTGCCATATCCGCAGTTTCTGCCTGCGCGTGCTCCTCATCAACTTGCATAGCTGATGTCACCGAAGTAGCGGCCCTGACAAAATTCTCACTCGGTTAGCAAAAATATGAAGGTTTGCAGCAATAAGATAGAAAGTGAAAGAAGAAACACTCACGTTGAAGCAATGGGCACAGTAACCTTTATCCTGGGTAGGGCCTTCCGAGGCTTGGGTGGAACAGTCTTGGCTTGCTTGGCAGTTTTCTCAGTCGGGTCAGGAGTGGGCGTCCGAGTGCGCTTCTGGTTCCTGGCACTCGACACCCCAGCCTTGTCTTGGCTAGCCGCCGGATCTTGAGACTGCTTGGTACGACGCTCGGTGCGTTGTGGCGACTCGACTTCTTCGCTATCTTCAGAGTCGGCGTTGTTGTCTTCACTGTTGTCAGCATAATCAATATCGGCGCTCCCGCCCTCGCTCTCCATTCCTCCAGTGAATTGCTCTCCGTTCGGCACGGGCGAGTACATTTTCGTGAATACCTGCAAGACACGGATTTCAGAATCAGTCGGGTTCCAATACAGTGGCGTGATGAAAACAGAAATGATTCACTCGATAAGCTATGTCTCACCTCTCCTGGTAGATGCTCGGCGTCGAAAGGCTGAATCCGTTTGGCTCCGCGTGGATTGTCTCGGGCACCGGTGATGCTCCTAAGCCACTAGGCCATGGTGTTCTCACTGACTTCTTCCGGATGGGTCCGGGCAGTGTCGTCTGCACCTGAGTACAACCACATGGGATGATTGCGCGCTTGCAAAGGCTGGATGCATCGACTGAGGAACACCTCCAGCAGATCCAAGCCCGTCACTCCACCCCGGATCAGCTCAACAACTGCCTCGACCAAGATCCCCACCTCGCCCTTCTCCTCCTCCTCCATGGTCAACGAACGAGGGGCGCGGAGCCTCTCTAGAGAGAAAGGGGGAAGTCCAGTCAACACACCGGGGGTCGGAATGACAGTGCAGTAGAACCAGGACGACTGCCAACCCCTAATCGGCTCGGGAAAAGTCATGGCAGGGAAGGCGCTTCTACCTCTCATCTGGATACCTAAACCCCCGCACATCTGAATCACGTGAGTTTTCGCGTCACTCGGATTGGTTTTCTTAACCGACTGGGATCGACAAGTGAAAATATGTTTGAACAGCCCCCAATGAGGATGACATCCCAGGAAGTTTTCGCACATCGAAACAAAGGCGGCAAGATATGATATGGTGTTCGGAGGAAAATGGTGGATTTGCGCACCAAAGAAGTTCAAGAAACCGCGGAAGAATGGATGCGGAGGCAAGGAGAAACCTCTTTCCACATGGGTTAGAAGAAGAACCCGCTCGCCGTCGCGAGGCGTGGGCTCGGTCTCCCCCTCCGGCAACCTCCAAGACCCAGGGGCCAGCATGCCGTCGGCGACGAGCCCCTCGAGGTCCTCCTCCGTGACCGTCGAGGGGATCTAATCACCCTGGATCCAGCCCGGCGGCAGAGCGGGCCACGAGCTCGACCCTTTCTTCCCCTTGGCCACCTTCTTGGCATGCTCCAGGGCCTTCGTCTGGTCCTTCACCATCCACACGGTGGTCGACGGGAGCGAACGGGGCCGCGCTGTGTTGAGATGGATGAAGTAGAGAGACGGAGAAGGAAGGGAAAAAGTAGAGGGCACTGTTGCACACCTCGGCCACGTCGCTTTTTATACCCACGCATCCGAGTGACTGACCTGTGGGCCAGCGCAATCTCAGTGCATCCCGCAACTGATGCCAGCCCGATACATTGCGAAAAAGGTGGGGCAAAGATCGAGGAGTCCCTCCCCACTTGCCCCGCTTACCGCGCTGCAGCCGGCCCGCGCGCTTCTCCAAAATTTTGAATCCCGCGAAATCTGGATCCAGTAAACCAATCGGTTGCATCAGAGATACCCAAATCCAGTCTGTTCGATGTTCTGTTGCTTGTTTCACTCGGACACTCAAGAAGCTAGAATCGATCGAGGCGACTGACGGAGGATTTGACAGCTCGCGTACTTTCAGACTCCTAAAAAGTGTCTCTGAGACATTGAGTCGGGTTAGAATCAGCTTCAATCCTTCTTCACTCGGACCTCGATCCATTCGGGGGCTAATGACGATGATATGTACCTAGTGTAGGGTCCTAGGCCCGACCTACATGCCCTAACCAAGGACACTACACAAGAGGCCAAGACCTACAAAGTTAGAAAGGAGATACCGACTGAAATCATCATAGAGAGCAACTCACTCGACAGAAGATCCACTCGGTTATATCATTTCCACTCGACCGTCGTTATTCACTCGGAGTACAAGATTTCACTCGAAGGACAGAAGACCTAGAGCCACCCCAGGGTGGCAACGGCCGGACATTCACTCCGTAGCTATAAAGATCATTAAATACGGGCGTTTCCAGTAATGTTCGTGCCTTTATTCTCTCATTGAACCCTTGCGTAATGGAGGGCTACGAGGGGCCAGCGGAATCTATATAAGCCGCCCCTCTCCTCCTGCACAAGGGTTCGCACCCCCTGTAACTCAACACTCCAATCAACACAAAGCCTCCGCGGCACCGAGACGTAGGGCTGTTACCTCCTCTGAGAGGGGCCTGAACTCGTAAATCCGAGTGTACAATCTCGCCGTAGCTAGGCTCTGCCCTCTCCTACGTACCCCCTACCTCTACTATCAGATCCGTTCCCACGACAGACATGGTATCATCATTTCACCCACATAGCATGTGCTAAAAAGTTGAGAGGGTTACGGCAAAAACTGGATGCACTTCATGTACAAAATGAACAATTTCTTTCGAAGTGTCAAGGTTTCAGACGAAAACTCATTTGTTACAAAGGCATTTCATTTTTTTAAACTTATTTCAACTCCAGACTTTTTGTGCGTTTAGTATGCACCATTCAAAGCCACATCATCAATTTTCAACCCTTTCTGACTTCATTTGCTATTTTTCATGCATTTACTGATTTTTTTGAGTTCAACGACCCTAAAATTGAAAAGCACTACAAATGAACTCTGAAAAGGTTGAAATTTGGTATGGTATCATCATTTCACCCACATAGCATGTGCTAAAAAGTTGAGAGGGTTACGAAAAAAACTGGGATGTACTTCATGTACAAAATGGACAATCTATTTCGAAGTATCAGGCTTTCGGACGAAAACTCATCTGTTACAAAGGCATTTCATTTTTTAAAACTTATTTCAACTCCAGACTTTTTGGGCGTTCAGTATGCACCATTCAAAGCCATGTCATCAATTTTCAACCCTTTATGACTTCATTTACTATTTTTCATGCATTTACTGATTTTTTTGAGCTAAACGACCCTGAAATTGAAAAGCACTACAAATGAATTCTGAAAAGGTTGAAAGTTGGCATGATATCATTATTTCACTCACATAGCATGTGCTAAATAGTTGAGAGTGTTACGGCAAAAACTGGATGCACTTCGTGTACAAAATGGACAATCTCTTTCGAAGTATCAGGGTTTCGGACGAAAACTCATCTGTTACAAATGCATTTCATTTTTTTAAACTTATGGAACTACTGATTTCAAAATTTACCTTTCATTCCATTCTCCTCCGCTCTCCTGCGTGCTGCGCCGGTAGCCACTCCCGCTCCGGCGGCCACTCGCCCTGCCGCCCTCCACTCCGGAGACAGCGGACACCCTCCGTGCGCATGGATTCCCAGGTTTCCCTCTCGGGCTCGTTCTCGTCGGATCCCTCCTCTCCTGTCCCCCCTCCCCTCCGCCGCGGCCGCAGCTGCGGTCCATCATCGTTCCGCAGGTTCTCGGCACGGCGTTCGGCCCCATCGTCCAGGGCGTGGCTAGGGAGGCCGGTCAGTCCCGTGCCCCGGTGTTGGTGCCCGTGCCGTGGCAAACCAAGCACAGCCGCCGCAACAGGGCCGCCCGCCCGTGCTCCCCCCGCGTCGGCAGCTCCAGCGCCCGAGGACGCGCAACCTGCCCGCCGCCCGGCCTCGGCCGGACTCGCGTCTCCCCGCCGTGCTCTTCGGTTGCTGCTACAACTGCGACAGCGATGACGACCACATCTCGGCGGAGTGTAAGAGCCCCACGCGCTGCATCAGGTGCGGTGGCAACAACCACATCTCCAGGGGATGTACGAGGCCACGCAGTTCGTCTCCAGTGTCGCAGGCCCAGTGCCCGCCGCCGGCGCTACGCCGTGAGTCGGCGGCTGCTGCCAACGGGTGCCACGCTCCCTCGGCGACCGGCACGGCCCTGCCGCCACCGCCCCTGGCCCACCCCCGCCTGCAGCCCTGTGGCTTACCCCTGCCCCCGTGGCACGCGCGCCATTCCCACCGCCAGGTTCTGTTGCTCTGCCGCCTCCACCGCCAGGGCCGCCGCCTGCCGGTGCTGTTCGTCTTGGGCGGACGTGGAGTCAGGTGGTGGGCGTGGACTCCGTGGGAAGCGTGGCGGCCCCCTGGTTCTCAGTGTCGGTCGAGCCGGTGTCGCCAGCGGCCATGGCTTGGGAGGAGCCTGCAGACTGCTGCTTCTTGGAGGCGGCCGAGGACCTCCGGGCCATGGAGGCGGAGCTGGCGCGGGCTGTGCTCGTTACAGTGGTTGGTTCGCGGCCGGAGGTGGACCTCGCAGCAGCAGCCATGGCGATTCACGCGGAATTCCAGCTTGGGCCCCTGGACATGTCGATTCGGCGTTTCTATCCCGAGGATTTCTTGGTCTTGTGCAAGGACGTGCCAACGCGGAATAGACTGGTGGACGGTGGACGTGCAACGGCTGCACCAGTCGCAGGCATCGTCGGAATCGTCTGCCACCTCCGCTCCGGCGGCGCCGATGAGGCAGTGTGCCGTTTAAACAGCGGATGACCCCAGTCAACAGCTGCCTGGTGGGCATGACGCGGGAGCCAGTTGCGTGGCAGCTATCGAGGGCTGTAGAAAGCGTCCCCGGGCCTTTCCTGGAAGGCCACGTGGCACCTTTGCAGCTGGGAGACCAGGTGCTTTCTGCATAAAGTGGGACGGGCCCTGATGGAATCCTATCCACTCCGTTGTCGTCGTGTGCCTCTCGCCAATCCACACGCAGCAGGGCGCCTCGGGATCGCTCGGGAGACCGGTCGCCCGCCTCCATCGGCCAATCGCATAGCCGGCTTAACGAGGACAACCCTCTGGAGGATTCTGGAGCTGCCCAGAACCAGCGTTCGCTGGGCCCTGTGGGGCCGGAAGGATCGCCATCGATTAGGATTGGCTCGTGGGACCTGCTTTTGCAGGGGCCAGCGTCCACCCGTGGGGTCAGCCCGGGTCCCTCGCTAGTGGACCATGCTCTGGACAGAGACTTGACCAACTACGATACTGATAACCTGATGGATGGATCAGCGGATGGGAGGGCCCAGCTACAGGAATCTGATGTGATGCGCCCATGCATGCAGGATCACGAGTGGCTACCAGTTAGCCTCTCGGCACAGCACGCGGACAGTGCCCAACAGGAAGCGCAGGCGGCTCGTTCGATGTCCATACGGTCCCAGGTAGAGATGTTGTGCGTTGAGCTTCACCGGGCTCTGACCCCGGTTCTTGCACACACAGCCCACTGCTCGCGCACAGCCAACCACGACAAGGCGGCCTAGACAGAAGCGACCGCCCGTCACAACACCGCGACGATTGCCATATATTGCCACACTTGCCTAACTTGAGTTGCTCAAATTGTTAGCCACACTTTTGCTTAACTAAGGGAATCTTGCCACACTTTTTGTGTCTATGACATGTGGGGTTCACTTCTCATAAAAAAAAATCTTGCCTTAGGTGTGGCTAGAACCAAACACCCACCTAACTTGATCAAACTTGTCTAAGGTGAGGTGTGGCAAGATGTGGCTAGAAACCAAACAGCCCCGTAGTGTCTGCATCGCCAAAGGAAGGGTGCACGGGTCCAAGGCAACCAAGCAGCAAGCCGTTCTTATTCGGAAACTTTGCTTGGCTAGCGAGGTCGAGGTCATTGGGGAAGAAGCCCTGCAAGCATATGCGCAGCTATTCCATAAACCGCTCACTGATAGCCACATCAGGGCCATCTTGGCTCTCTTTGGATGGTCGCCGGAGATCCTCCCGCTGCAGGACGATTTGGTGGAAGTGGTCGATGGGCATTAGGTTGAACGGCTGGAACGTGGGGCGTGGGTATTTCCTATGGCTACACAACCCCCGAAGGTACTCAAGTGGAATGTACGCGGCCTCAACTCCCCGGCTAGGCAGAATGCTATCTATCAAGTAGTAGCGGCGGCCAACCCTAGCATAGTGTGTCTACAGGAGACAAAATTGGAAGTTGTAACCAGTGAGATCATCCAACATTGCCTCGGGAATAAATTTGAGAACTTTTTTTACTTGCCGGCCATTGGGAGTCGGACGCGCGGAGGGGTGCTTATTGCGTGGGATCCAGTAGTGGTGGCACTCTCCAACCTACACTCAACTGAGAACACCCTAATAGCACTAGTGAATCCAGTGGATGGGAGTGAGCCCAGGTGGTGGCTAACAGGAGTCTACGGCCCGCAAGGGGAAGCGAAGAAGGTGCAATTCCTTCAGGAGATTGCGGACGTGCGGGATTTGCATGCTGGGCCTTGGGCCCTAGTTGGGGACTTCAACTTGATTGTCAATCCAGAAGACAAAAACAACACATTGATTAACAGAAGAATGATGGCGCGTTTGCGAGCACTGCTAAACAGACTAGAGCTTAAAGAACTTTACCTCAATGGGAGGAGATACACGTGGACCAATGAGAGGCGGGACCCAACCATGGAGAAGATCGATCATGTGTTCATCACGAACTTGTGGGAGGACAAATTTTTGTCTAGCTTGCTGACAGCGCTGGGTTCAGCAATTTCGGACCATTGCCCGCTCCTTCTGGACCTGGACGCGGAATTTCAGATGGGCCGCCGGTTCAGATTTGAGTCCTTCTGGCCCAAGGCCGACGGCTTCCATGATGTGGTGGCTGAGTCATGGCAGTCTGTTCCATCCACTGGGAATGCGTTCATGGTGCTTGATGCCAAACTACGAGCGACTGCGAAGGCCTTGCAGCGGTGGAGTGATAGATGGATCGGTAATGTTCGCCTGCAGGTGGCCCTAGCAATGGAGGTTATTCTCAGGATGGATATGGCCGCGGACACGAGGGCCCTGTCGGACCAAGAACATGGCCTACGGAAACTACTGAAGAAGAAGTTATTGGGGTTGAGTTCTCTAGAGCGGACGATTGCGAGGCAGCGCTCCCGCCTCCTGCACTTGAGGGAGGGGGACGCTAACACGGATTTTTTCCATCGGCATGCGCAGCATCGACAATGCAAAAACATGATCACAGTCATACAACATAATGGGGAGGTCTTCACCGGGCAGGATTGTGTCGCTGGGATGGTGGACGAGTACTATATGGCTTTGTTTGGCTCGGCGCCGGCGAGGCAGCACACCATCAACTTGGACATGCTTGGCTTGCCGTCCATGGACTTGCTGCACCTTGAGGCCCCTTTCTTGATGGAGGAGGTGGAAAAGACAATTAAGTCCATGCCATTGGACAAGTCGCCGGGCCCCGATGGATTCACTGGCCGGTTTTTTGCGACATGTTGGCATATAATCAAGTGGGACTTCATGCGAGCACTTGATGATTTCTTCCGTGGAGATATGCAAGGACTGCAGAGCATAAACAAGGCGATAGTGTCGCTTTTACCAAAGCACGAAGGGGCTGTGGATATACGTGACTACCGACCGGTGAGCCTAGTGCATGGAGCGGTCAATATTTTCGAGAAAGTTCTGGCCACGAGGCTGGCCGCGGAGTTGCCGAGTATGGTCGAGCACCACCAGAGTGCCTTTGTCCGAGGCCGTTCCTTGCATGACAATTTCATGTTGGTGCAAGCCACGACAAGGCAATTACATGCGCTCAAGGCGCCAACAATCATGCTTAAGCTTGACATATCTAAGGCGTTTGACTCCATACAGTGGCCGTTCATTCTAGAGGTCTTGGCATGTTTGGGCTTCGGGAGGAGGTGGATCTCTTGGATGTGTGGTCTACTGGCAACCTCATCCACACGGATCATGATAAATGGGATTCCAGGAAAGCCAATCTATAACTGTCAAGGGCTAAGACAAGGGGCTCCGTTGTCCCCAATGATATTCATACTATGCATGGAGCCGCTTCAGCGCCTCTTCAAGTTGGCCGCAGCCAGAGGAATGCTAGCACCATTGGCCCGTTCCGGTGCACATCAAAGGGTGTCCATGTTTGCGGATGATGTGATGGTCTTCTTCAAGCCTTCGGAGCTTGAGTCCAGGGTGTGCAGAGCCATTCTGGACGAGTTTGGGCACGCTTCTAGACTATGGGTGAACATGGAAAAAAGTGCAGCAATGGGCATAAGGTGCTCTCAGGAGGACCTCAATGCGGTGTGTGCTCTGCTTGGCTGTACGAGTGGGACATTCCCTTGCAAGTATCTGGGGCTGCCGCTAACAATTCACAAACAAACAGCAGCACAGCTTCAAGGTCTCGTGGACCAACTTGTAAACTGCCTCCCAAACTGGCAGGCAGCACTAATGCCGAAGAGTGGACGGCTGATACTAATTACATCAGTGCTATGTGCGATTCCCATTCATGCTATGCTTGCACTAGATCTGCCCCCAAGACATTATCAGCGATGGTTCGCATTTGCCGAGGCTTTCTGTGGTGTGGAAAGAAGGAGGCCAATGGAGGAAACTGCTCGGTTGCATGGGACATGGTCTGTCGACCTAAGTAGGCTGGCGGTCTAGGCATCCCAAATCTTCGTTGGCTGAACACGGCCCTGCAAGCAAGATGGCCGTGGCTCCAGAGGATAGACAAGTTGAGGCCATGGTCAGGCCTACCTATCAGAGTGCCAAAGGAATCGATGGCATTGTTCCAGGCAGCGACTAGAGCCGTGGTCGGGGATGGGCATGAAATGTTGTTCTAAGAGGACCGATGGTTGCAGGGCTTCCGCATCTGTGAGCTTGCACCATTGATTTATGACCGGGTTCCCAAACGAACAAGATTGGCGCGAATAGTCTCGGCAGCCATGGAGGGCGCATCGTGGGCAGGAGACATTGGGCCAGACATAAGTGAGGCTGCGCTGCAGCAGTTCCTGCTCCTCTGGTCGAGAGTAGAGACTGTGCAGCTAGATACGGACGCGCCAGACTCGGTCATCTGGGCGTGGGAAAAAGACGGTATGTTCTCGGCCCGCTCGGCGTATGCGGCAAGGTTTGCGGGGCTCGAGGTGGCGCCTACGACCTCATTCACATGGGGATCGAGAGCACCACTACAATGTCGATTCTTTGCGTGGCTAGCTCTCAAAAATCGGTGTTGGACATCCGACAGACTCGCTAGGCGTGGGCTACCTCATCAGGATGCATGCCCTTTCTGCGACCAGCAAGACGAGACAGTGACTCATCTCATGGTGAGCTGCACTTTCTCTAAGGAAGTGTGGCACTGGATTAGTGTGGCCACTGGACGGCCGGAGTTGGAGCCTGGTGCCGATGACACTCTCGGCTCATGGTGCATAAGGCAAGAGCAGCGTCGAGACCAACGGCGGACCATGCGAGCATTGTGCTTGCTGGGCATGTGGGTGCTATGGACACACCAGAATGATATCGTTTTTAATGGCGCGAGTCCATCCACATCGCAGGTGCTCAGACGGATTGAGAGGGAAGGAAGGACTTGGAGGCAAGCAGGACATTTGCAAGGGGACCTAGATGGAGTGTTTGCGGGACTAGCGAGGTGGGGGTTGGGTGAGTAGTCGCCTCATGTAACTGCTCCATGTAGAGGCGGATGTGATAGCCGTGTAAATATCGTTGTAACCCTGTGGATGGGAAGTCTTTCCCCTTCTTCTATATAAAATGATACGCACACTCGTGCGTATTTGAGATTTTTTTAAAACTTATTTCAACTCCAGACTTTTTGTGCGTTCAGTATGCACCAATCAAAGCCACGTCATCAATTTTCAACCCTTTCTGACTTCATTTGCTATTTTTCATGCATTTACTGATTTTTTTGAGCTAAACGACCCTGAAATTGAAAAGCACTACAAATGAACTCTGAAAAGGTTGAAAGTTGGCATGATATCATCATTTCACACACATAGCATGTGCTAAAAAGTTGAGAGGGTTACGGCAAAAACTGGATGCACTTCGTGTACAAAATGGACAATCTCTTTCGAAGTATCAGGGTTTTGGACGAAAACTCATCTGTTACAAAGGCATTTCATTTTTTAAATAACCTAAGAATTACCAAATTGAATATAATGATAAAACACACTAATATTAAACAGCAAAAAAAAGAATCACTGAAAAATCTATTTTTAAAGTAAAGTTATTCACAAACTAGTGATTCACACAAATTTCAAATAATTCAAACATAAACTATGCATATTTGAAAACTACTGGCACTAACATAAAGTTTATAATTTTTTTACCTAAAGCAAAAAGATTCACTCAGAAACTCTAAATAAAGCAAAAAACAACTCAGAAACAAAAGAAAATAAATAAAGCAGAAAACAAAAAAAACTGGAAAATAAATAAAAAATGCCCGCCTAATGGGCCGCCACGGCCTGCATACGACTAGAAATCCAACCTCTAGTTGGGCCAGGATGCAGGCCCGCGCGACCCAGTAGACCCCATAGGGCAGCATAGGTACGGTAGGCCCACAAAGGCTTGCTTAGAGAGGAGTTCAACAAGGTTGCAGCGGCGGGGCTTATAAACCGCTCCGAGCCCCCTTCGCTTGGCGAGGTGGGACTAAACATCGACGCGCACCTCGCCTGCCAGCACACCACCTTTAGTCGCGGTTGGTGGCTCCAACCGCGACTAAAGACCCCCCCCCCTTTAGTCGCGGTTGGAGCCACCAACCGGGACTAAAGGCCTGGTTTCCCGCCGCTTGGCCTGGCCAAAATTCACCCTTTAGTCCCGGTTGGTGGCTCCAACCGGGACTAAAGGTGCCTCGTATATAAGAAACACTTACGAATTTTCAACTCTGCCCTCTCCATTCTCATCGTCGACGCCGAACCAGGACGCCGCCAGGCTACCACGCGCCGTCGTCTCGCCTCTCCCCCGACGCCGTCTCGCCTCTCCCCCAACGCCGGAGCTCGTCACCTTCCCCGACTCCGGCGCCTCCTCCCCGATCCCCGACGCCGAATGCGCCGTCCTCCCCGAGCCCCGATGCCGCCCGCGCAGTCCTCCCCGAGCTCCTCGCCGCGCCGCCTGGCCCGACGCCGTCACCTCCCCCGATGCGCCGCCCACGCCGGCCGCGCCCGCCGGCCTCGACCTCGCCCGCCGCCCGCTGTGAGCTCGCGCCCCCCGCCTCCGCGGCGATTTTTTTTCACTAGTTTTTTATACAATGTATATATGCATGAATGTTTTAGATGTTCTATTTGGATGTTTTAGATGTTTTAGATATTTTAGTTTTTTTTCACTAGTTTTTTTATACAATGTATGTATATATATATGTATTGTAGATGAACGGTGGAATTTACAATGTATGCATGAATGTTTTTTTATACAATGTATGTATATATATATAGATGTATTTTAGTTTTTTTCACTAGTTTTTTATATTTATAGAAAAAAGTTGCATAGGAAAAAGTTGACCATGTATTAACAATATTTTAATGTTAATATATATCTTAATGTTGTATTTGCAAAAGTTTGTCATGTATTTGCAAAATCAAGTGAAAAAGAATTACAAAAATCAATATCAAGCATTTAAAAAAATGTTAAATTTGCATAGAATTTGTTCTCGACGTCTACGATGCCTGGCCTGCATCCTCGTCGTCGACTCGTTCGCGACGACGTCCTGCTTCAGAGGCGCCATGTCAGGGATTGGGCTCCGCCGGGCTGGCACTGGGAGGTGCTACCTTCTGGGGCGCGCAGCTTGGTGAGGAACCGGGCTCCCGTCGTCGACCCGGAGCTTCTTTGGTGGCGTTCGCGTGGGCCACTTTCGGTGCGGAGGCAGCCGGCCCCACCGGAGGTGGTACGTCGCCGTGTCAGGGAGGAGGACGAGCATGTCCGTCGCTACATGGCTGCGTTGGACGTCAGGTTCTCCAATACCTGGCAGGTTCTTCAGGGATCTCACCCGAGCTATGATCCTGTGATGGTTCTTTCTCTTTGGGTGTCCACCGCCCGCGCCTCAGGAACCGCGAGTGAACTAGATTATTCGATAATATTCGATCTGTATTAACTAGTGATGTATTCAAGACAATATTCAAGACGATGTATTCGAGATTATATTATTCGATAATATTCGAGACGATATATTCGAGATTATATTCGATGATGCATATTAATTATCTGGATTATTCGAGATGTATATATTAGTGATATTATTCGAGATGCATATTATCTACTATGATTCAGTTTTTCCTTATTGATTGCATGCATTCTAATTTGAATACTAAATTGTTTTATCTTTCTTCTGGATTAGTTAAATAAAAGCTATGGACAATACCGACAGAGAAGGAGAAGAGACTCTGTTCGACATCATACGCTCCCCGAGCCCAGATGATGACGGCTCGCAATATCTGAACAATTTCGGTGAGGGTATGATGTTTGATGAAGAGGAACGAATAGATGAAGGCCACAACAATGATGACGAAGGAAATGTTCTTCAAATAACAAAGACCGGCGAGGTATATTTATTATATAAGCCATCCGGTGATCACTACATGTATTAATTGATATATATATATATATATATATATATATATATATATATATATATATATATATATATATATATATATATATATATATATAATTTACGAATCTATCTTTTTTCTTTTAGCCCTTCGGATCGAGCAAAACTTCTACAAGCAGCAGGACAGTTCGAGGCCAGGCCAAAAAGTTGCAGGCTGGCGTAAAGTACAACATCGATGCCATCATACCAAATGGCGAACCACTTGAACCTAAGAAGAATGTGAACAAGTTCATTCGTCAATGCGGAGTTATTGTCAGGGACCAAATCCCGATCTCCGTTCAAGAATGGAAAAAGCCAGCAAAGGGAGATCCAGATGTTAATTTGTCTCCGAAAGAGCAAAAGATCTGCTTTGGGAATCGCTCATGTCACATTTCACCCTACCAGATCGTTTGACAGATGCAGATCTGGAGAAAGTCAAGAAGAGTGCTCTTAAGAAGATGGCGATAGCATTCAACAACCACAAGAAAAATATATGGGCCGCGTACGTCAAAGCAGGAAAGTAGACTCCAAAATTCAAGGGAACACTGGAGAAGGCAAGAGATCACTGGGACGCTTTCATGAAGTTCAAGGAATCGAAAACAGCTCAAGAACGGTCGAGAAAAAACAAGATTAATGCTGCAAAAAAGAAGTGGCACCATAATTTGGGGCCAGGTGGCTACAAGGTGGCCCGACCTAAGTGGAATATCGCTGAATAAGAGATGATTGCTGCAGGGGTCACTCCAGTTACATTGAGCTAGCCCGAAAGGTGCAGGACTTGATTTTATGCGCATGGGGGGAAGTTGGACCCAAAGACAGGGCTGGTTTTGGAGCGGGTAAGTCTTAAAGAAGCCTCCGACGGTTTACTTCTTGCAATAGAACAGGCTCGAACGGGGGTGTTCACGCCCAACAGAGAGAATGATGAGCTTACGCGCGCCCTGAAGAATCCTGAACACCCGGGAAGAATACAAGGAAAAGGCGTTGTTCCGTGGTTTGAGGGGTTTGCGGTTTGGAATGCCGATTACAGAAGCCGTGCGAGAAAGAGGCAGCAGGAGGAGGAGAAGAGGAAGCTGGAGGAGGAGAAGAGGAAGGAGGAAGCAGACCGCCTTCAACTGGTAGAATCAAAGCACGCAGAGTTGGAACGCGCTTTCAGGCGGCAGGAGGAGCAGATCGACTCACTTAGCCAGGAAAGGGCGTCTCAGCTGCAGTAGCAAGCAGATCCAGCATTGGATAGCACCGCCCCGTCTATGCCGAGAAGCAGCGTGGGTTCCACCCAGGCCGATGATGCACTGCTGGCTAGATACCCTGTTGATGATATCAAAGATAGGACTACTTGTGAGCTACACATGAAAGTGAAGAACATATCCATGAAGGTGGCGGACGGCTATGCTTTAACAAATCCCCCTGAAGCAACCTTCCATTGCAATCCGATTCTAGCTGGCTATGCTCGTGTCGGGGTTGATGAAGTGATGTCAAGATATTACGAGCTGGAGCTTGACATTCCTGGAGGTGACGAGGAGCGCACACTGGGAGAGACCATACATCGTATCATTCTATGGAAAAAGGATTGCATCGTCTTTCCAAGGCCACCGACTCCTGCTGCAACAAGTCCGCCACCGCATCAGCCGACTCCTCCTCCTCCAAGTCTGGCGCCGCGTCAGTCGACTCCTGCTCCTCCAAGTCCGGCGCCGCGTCAGTCGACTCCTCCTCCAAGTCCAGCACAGCGTCAGCCGACTCCTCCTCCTCCAAGTCCGGCACCGCGTCAGCCGGCTCCTCCTCCTCCAAGTCCGGCACCGCGTCAGCCGACTCCTCCTCCTCCAAGTCCGGCACCGTGTCAGCCGTCTCCGCCGCCTCAGCAACAGTGGAAGAGAGGCACCACAGCTACGGCGGCTAGCGTTACAACAGGCAAGAAATACAAATATGGTCCAAGCCTCAAGCCTCTTCCGAAGTTGCCTTACGACTATATTGAGGAGGAAAACACGGCCATAGTGGATGCCCAAGTGAAGACCCATTTTGCACCGAACCCCCCTCCCTCCCCCACCCCCCCGCCGTCGCCGCCAAAGGAGAAAGTACCTGAGAAAGTCATACAACACTTTATTGATAATGCTCAACCGGCTGTGAAGCATAGGGACTCAGACTATGTGCGCTCTATGAAGAAGTTATATCGTGCACAAAAAGAGAAGGAGTCGAGCTCGAGCTCGAGCCAAGCAGTTGGCAAAAAAAGCGGGAAAACTGCTCCCTAGCTGGGAGAACAGGTAGTGCAATCGATCCCCCCGCTCATTGTACAACCACATGGGAGTACCGCCGATCAGCTGGTAATAACCGACGATCATAGAAGGCAGGCTAAAGAGGCCGGTGTCACTGTTCAACAACTCCTAGGTATCGAGGAATTCCAAACGTTTACAGAGGAGGAATTAAAATGGAAATTTGTCCGCGGGCAACCTCTGGTCAAGCCTGAGGAGATCCCGCTTCTATCAATGAGAATGTATCAATTGCATGAGTGGTACCTGAGAGAAGTAAAGAACGGGCGAGAGTCCCTTATGGTGAAAGTCAAGGAAGAACATTACTTCCATGCAAAAGATTTGTGGGTTGAGTTTCAAGAAATGTTTCAGTTATTCAATCAAGACGCACTCGACAAATCTATTGTCAGTTGCTATTGTCTGTAAGTGATTTCTTTCTATAATTTCAGTCTCTAGCTAGCTGTGCTCGTTCATTACCTGTAATTATCCTCACTATATTTTTTTCTGTGGTATTATGCAGAATGAAGATGTATGAAATGAAAAGAGGTGAATGCTATGGCATTGGATTCATTGACCCAAATACCATTAATCAAGAGACATGGTCACAAGAATGGTCGAGAAAAGACACAGAGAAATGCTTGCTACAGTTTTTGAAGCGACTAAACACCCAACCAGAAATACTACTTCCTTACAACTTCCGGTGAGTGACACTACTAGGGAAAACCTTATACATAGAATCTTAGCAGCAGCGTGGGTCAGGAAGAGGCGCTACTGATAATTAGCAGTAGCGCGGGCCCCAAATAGGCGCTACTGCTACCAACTTAGCAGTAGCGCGGCTCGAAAGAAACAGGCTGCTACTAAAATTGACCGACCGTTCCCGCCACCCTAGGTTTAGCAGTAGCGCACCCGTGCTAACAGCGCTACTGCTAAAGTAATAGTAGTAGTGTGCTTTTTTTGCAGGTCGCTACTGCTAATTTTGAAACTGGCCACATGGCGGGCCCCGCTTAGCAGTAGCGCGTGTGCCAAAAGAGCGCTACTGCTACCGTATTAGCAGTAGCGCATGTTACGCCCAGCGCTACTGCTAAGCTGCAGCTAAGCCGCAGCCATACCACCTTTTTCCTCCCCCCTCCCCCTCCCCCATCCTCTCTTCCTCACTTTCCCCTAGCTCCCACCTCCTCTCTCCCTCACATTGCTTCTTCCTCACTACTTCTCCCCCCATTACTCTACTTCTTCTACCTACCTTTCTCTCTCTTTATTACTCCTAGCTAACTACACCACCTCCATTAATGCATCTTCTTTCTCTTTTTCCTTCCCCCTCCACTAGTTGAACTTGTCTCCTCCCAAACTAGCTAGCTAGGTAGATGTAGCATTTAGTGAAGTGACCTATGTACCCCCTAACTAGATCTAGCCTTGTCAAGAAGAGCTTTGTCCACTTTTGATCTCCCCAACTACATCATCATCTCACCGTGCTCGATCTCGAGATAGGTGATTAAAAATTTATGCTTTTGCAAGAATGGAAATATTTGTATGTGTGTGCAATATGACATAATCGGGCGATATGATGGAAATTGTGTGTGTGGCATGAGTTGACGCCGAATTGTGATTGTGAGTTGCCTATGTTTTGCCGAAATGTCGATTTATTTCCGTTTCAGCGAATTCCGGGCAAACTCTATATGTCCTATTTTTAGGGAAGGTCATGCCGAATTTTTGTATGACTTTGATGCATGCATGCATTTTTATAATTAATTTGTTAATTATTACCGTGCAGGCGTTCATGATGGTCGGTGGAATGATGGTGGACAGGTGGTTGCGGTTGGCGGTGCAGGACATGAAAGAAAATAACCTGACAGAGGTTTTATGTCTGTGTTGAAGATGCAAAGGACGAGTTTGGCTCGACCCCTATGACGATGGTCGTGTCGAAGCGCACCTGCTCATGACTGGTTTCATGGATGGCTATACTCGGTGGATAATCGAAGATGAGGATGATGATGTTGAGGACGCCGACGGGGCAGGCAATGACGACACGGGGCAAGATGAAGAGATGATCGATAATGGCAGCGGAGAAGGGGCCGGACATGGCGGCGGGGAAGAGGCCGGACATGGCGGCGGAGAAGGGGCCGGACATGGCGGCGGAGAGAACGTGGACTCCACACCGCAGAATTCATCGGTACTAAGCTCAATCGTGCGGGACCCTCATGTTCAAGCACTGCTTCGCAAGCAGACGAGTACCGAGAGAGCTGCTTCTAGAGAGGAGGCCAAGCTGCAGCAACTGGTGGTAGACTCGAACACTCCATTGTATCATGGTTGCAATCCCGAGTTGACCCGCTTGAGTTTCACGCTCGAACTCCTGAAGACGAAGGCTAAAAAAAATGGACCGACACTAGCCTCGATGAGCTTCTGAAGTACCTAAAGGATGTTCTTCCCGCGGGGAATCTATGTCCTACTAGTGTGGATGAGGCCAAGAAGATCGTGTGCCCTCTTGATCTGCCGCACGTTAGATACCATGCATGCATCAACGATTGCATAATTTATCGGAAGGAGCACGCGGAAAAAACAAGCTGTCCGGTGTGTAATGCTTCTCGATACAAGAAGGCCGGGAAGAAATGTCCCCAGAAAGTTGTATGGTACTTACCGATCACTCCCCGTCTACAGCGGTATTTCGTAGATCCCAAGGAAGCAAAGCTCATGCGCTGGCACGCGGAGAGGAAGAAGCCCGACGATGGATATGATCCGAAGCTGAGACACGTCGTGGATGGAAGCCAGTGGAGAGCGTTCAACGGCGAACATCGGTATTTTGCATGTGATGCAAGGAACATCGTGCTCGGCGCGTGTACCGATGGCATGAATCCGTTTGGCAACCGGAACACCAACCATAGCATAAGACCAAGGATGGGCCGAAGGCAAGAAAAGACTTGCAAGATTTGAAAATCAGGGAAGATCTGCACATGCCGCCCCGTAAAAAGTCAGAGGAGAAAGAGACGGAGACAGAGGCGCGGGAGAAGAAGGGCAAAAAAGTAAAGGAAGAGGATTATTGCCCCCCTTCTTGCTTCACCTTAAGTCCGGCTGAGATCGATCAATTCTTCAAGTGGCTTACCAGAATCAAAGTTAGTTCCGGTTACTATGGCAAGATAAGCAGATATCTAGACACGAAGAAGAAAAGGTTCAGCGGGATGAAGTCCCATGACTGTCATGTGATGATGACGCAGATACTACCTGTTGCCCTTAGAGGAATAATGGACAAGCACGTCCATGACACGCTTATTGGTCTCTGCAACTTTTTCGACGTCATCTCTTGAAAGTCGATCAGTGTGAAGCAGCTCCGAAGGCTACAGGAAGATATCGTTGTGATACTAAATGAGCTTGAGATGTACTTCATGCCCGCGTTCTTTGACGTCATGGTGCATCTGTGTGTCATATTGTGGACGACATAATAGACCTAGGGCCGTCATTCCTGCACAACATGATGCCGTTTGAGAGGATGAATGGGATCATCAAAGGATTCGTTCGTAACATGTCCCATCCGAATAGAAGCATCGTACGTCCAGGGCTATCTGACACAAGAGTGCATCTCTTTCTGCGAGAATTTTCTATATGGCGCAGACCGGCCGCCTGGTGTTGGTTTGCCCGTTAACAAGCACGATGGGAGGCTCGAAGGAGAAGGTCACTCCAACGATCGCAGGGAACTGCATGTGGCCTACTCAGATCGACGCAACGACTTTGACAGAGCAAACTTGGTAGTGCTACAACACCTAGACCAGGTAGATCCTTTCGTGGCACTGCACAAAAAAACTATCGCAAAGAAGTATTATCACCGGGGGGTATGCAGGACGGACGCCGAAGTTATTAGAGAGCACAACTCCACTTTCCTGCATTGGTTCAATGAGCATATTATTGCTAATCCCCCGGAAGAGGGCTCTAAGGACGGATTGCTCATATACGCCTTAGCACATGGCCCCTCGCCCAACCTCGTCACCTATCAGGCATACGATATCAACGGATACACGTTCTACACGGAGGCCAGAGATATGGACAGTGATGATCAGAACTCAGGGGTGACGATGGAATGCATGACCGGCAGCGACAACGGCGCAACTGAGAGATTTTACGGAAGGGTCGAGGAGATCTGGGAGCTTGACTACTCTGGACTGCACAACGCGACGATGTTCCGTGTCAGATGGGCTAAGAATGTCGAAAGAGAAAACCGGTATTTCACTACCATGACTATACCCGACGCCAAGAGCGCTACCGTGAACGCTATCGCAAAAAACGAGCCATGGGTACATGCTAAGCACGTGACACAATGCTTCTTCATAATCGACCCGTGCAATCCCAGCCGTGTTGTTGTGAGGAGAGGCAAAAGGAACATAATTGGAATGGATGGAGTCGCCAACGAGGAAGACTACGACCAGTACGGCAACCCAATGAGGGAAGATGACGATGACGATGAAGTATACGTCAAAAGAAGAATCAATACTACATTACCTAAGAAAGATCATACTCCATGGAAAAGGAAAAGTCACAATGAGGGGCTCAATTATTCTTCAACGAACAAGAAGGGAAAGAAGCTCACTCAAAAACGAAAACATCGATGCTGAGAAAACGTTATCGGTCAAATGATGTAATATATATGTTTATATTTTATGTACACACTTAACCGTTATGCATACATGGGTCAAATGATGTAATATATATGTTCCTATTTTGTATACATACTTAACCGTCAAATGATGCAATATATATCGCCTTAGTTATATACATTGTATCACATTCCCTTCGTTCCTGCTCTCAGAAAAAAGGAAAAGAAAAGAAAAAGAAGAAAAGAAAAGGAAGAGAAAATAAAGGAAAAGAAAATAGCAGAAACAAAACAGGAAACTGCTATAGGTACTGGTTATAGCAGTAGCGCTTTTCTAAAAAAGAGCTATAGCTAGTCAACATAGCTGTAGCGCCCTTTGGGGAAACACGCTATAGCTACCGGTGATAGCAGTAGCGCTGCTTGTCGAAACGTGCTACTGCTATGTTCACTTGACCCCCCCCCTCCCGGCGTGCTTCTCGCCTCTGCTTCTTCCCCCAAATCCACACTCTCTCTTCTCCCCCCTCGTCGCCGCCGGAGCCCTGCCCTCGCCGCGCCCCTGCCTCAAGCGCCGGAGCCCTGCCCTCGCCCTCGATCTCGCTGGAGTCCTGCCCTCGCCCCCGACCCCGGCGCTCGCACCTGACCGCTCGACCCCGGTGACCTCGCCCTCGCCCCCGACCCCGGCCCCGGCGCGCCACGCCTCCCTCCTCTGCTTCCTGCCCTCCCAACCTCAGCCGTCGTTAGGCCTGCCTCCTCGCCCCTGCACCCTCTGTCATAATAAGCCCCCCACCGCTCCTCCTCTCTCTGCTAATTTAGCTAGGGTTCTTCGGTTAAGGTTAATTAGGTTAGGTGTTTTAGGTGTAGTTAAAAGAAAAAACAGAATTGATTATATAGGTTTCTTGCATTTTTTAGTTTAAGCAATTGTTGCTATTTAAATTATATAGTGCTAGTTAGTTAATTAGAATTAGTATGAAACCTAGGACAGATTAGTTAAAGCAACCGTTGCTATTTAAATTTTTTAGTTTAAGCAATTATTGCTATTTAAAAAAACAGAATTAGTATGAACCCTAGTTAAAGCAATTTTTTTAGTTTCAAATTTAGGTAGGCTGAATTTAGTTTCAAATATTGTGAAGAAAAATGACTTCTTGCATTTATCTTCAAGTTCTATATTTTTCTTCCTTCTATATGCAAATTTGAAGTGGACATGTGATATGTGGACATGTGATTTTGACATGTCATATTTGGAATTTGGACATGTCATATTTGGACATGTGATGTTTTGGACATGTCATATTTGGAAAATGATGATTATGTGCAGGGTAAATGATCCGAGTGGCCTATGTTTCGCCGGAATGTTGATTCATTTCCGTTCCGGTGAATTTCAGGCGCTCGATATGTCCACTTTTTAGCAAAGGTCATGCCGAAATTTCCCGTGAATTTTGGGATGACTTGTGCTAGAAAGTAGGCATATCGAGTGCCGGGATTTGCTGGCAAACGGCATTCCGGCAAACCATAGACCTTTTTTTTATGTCATTTCTCAGTTTATTATAGTTTTAGAATTAAACGAGAAGACTTAATCATAGGAAACATGTCGAACAACGAAGAAACCGGGCCTTCTGACCAAGATGCAGACGAGATGGATTATGAGGGTGAACAACAGTACCTCGACTTTCTGTCTGCTAAGCACAGTCAAGGTTTGCAGGTCGGCCTTGATGATGGTATTGACGCCGACATCGACACCGACGGCACCGGCATCGATGGCGGCGCCGAGACCGGCGGGGAAGGTACCGGCGGGGAAGATACCGGCGGGGAAGGTACCGGCGCCGATGCCGCTACCAAAAAGAAGAAGCAGAAGAAGCAGAGGATACGAAAACCTAACAAACTCGGCATCGAACGACTGGTGATCACAAAGATGGCCCCTGGCAAGTTTGAGCCATTAGAGCCGGAAGAACCTCGCAAGTGCTATGGGAACCAAGTAGGATGCATCCTACGGGAATGCGCGAGCATCAACGACGATGACTTAAGGAGTAAAGAACATTTGAGGCAGTTGCTCTTGACGAAGTTGCACAAGAGATTCAAGTTCTCCGACCGGGATGATAGCATAGAACAGCCGTGGGATGATCCAAAGATGAAAAAGATTAACAATCACGCCATGGGCATGTTCAGCAATGATTTGGCCTCCTGGAAAGGGAGGGTGAAACGAGCTATTGAGGCTGAGGAACCCTTGTCCAAGATTCTGGAGGAAAATCCGACACTTACGGAAGAGGAGTTCGAAAAGTTCAAGGACACTTGCGCTACCGAGGCAGCCAAGGCTAAGGCTGCGAAATTCAAGAGCCTTCAGCAAAGGAACATGGGGAAGCATCGCCTTGAAAGCCGTGGCTACCTTGGCAAAAGGCCCATATGGGATAAGAAGGACGCGGAACGTGAAGCCGCGGGTCTCCTAGACCCCTTCGCAAAGTTCACCAACCCCTTGGTGCGTGACTTCTTCAGGGCCCGCTACAAGTGGGACAAGGAAAAGAAGGTTTTTTACACGGACCAGATCACGAGGAAATTGATTAGAATACTGGTAATTATTCTTTTACCACCTTACATTTAGCTCCTGATCAAGTCGACTACACATTCGTAAACGGTTCACGTTCCTTCTGCAGGAGAAGCAACACCAGCTTGCAGCCGAAAGCCCTACTACGCCGATGAGGCCCAAGTGGGACACCCCTCTCAACCGGGCCTTGAACGAACTTAAGGGTCTCCCTTTGGGCCAGCGGCCGCAATATGGACGTGTGCATGGCGCCGGAGACGGCGCCATGTGGAAGGTGTTTTACAACGAGGGCCCGGAGGCCAAGAAGCAGAAAAAGAAGGTTAGTCAGGAGGACATCGACGAGAAGGTGAAGTTTGTGTTCGAGAAAAAAGCAGCTGAGGACGCGAAAAAAGCAGCCGAGGAGAAAAATGAGTTGCTACAGCAGGCAGTCGATGCAGCTGTACATGCCTGCAGAAATGATTTCGCTACTAACTTGATCCTGGCTATCATCAACTGGATGAAAGAAAATCCAGACAAGACGGTAGATGATTTCCCCCTGCCCAGTTTCGTCGGGAGTAACTCGGTGAACAAGACCACCGCACCATCACCTGCTCACGCAACCGGGCCTGCTCACGCACCCGCACCCGCTCATAGCAGCCCGTCCTCAGTCTCTGGTGTGCTAGGCGGGCCTTCGTCTTTGGCTGAGCTCAACGCCCTCACGGTAATTATATGTCGCACCAACATATATCTAGAATATTCCATTTTTGTTGCCTTTCAGATGTTTTACGCCGCAGACATGTGTTTGCAGGCTGACGAAACCCCGTGCACCATACTCTACTTGATCAAAGGCCAGAAGGTGGACGTGGGAAAGGGGGTGATAACGAAGCCCTTGGAACTCACGTTCCACGGCCAGCCGATGCCCGGTGGGCACTTTAGGGTTACCTTGTCGAGTGTGAAATCGGGGCACGAGGATTTGCCTCCTCCGGTAGGGCTAGGTGGAGAGGACGACAAGACCCCGCTGCGGATTGGAAGCTGCAAGGGTTGGGTGCTGCTATGGCCGAAGAATCTTCTTCGTCTGGAGCCGGCCGAGAGCACACCAATAACCACACATCAACAAGCAGGTATGGACACCACCACCCCGCCTACGCAATTACCAGCGCCTGTAGTGCCGTGTGAGATCGGCGGACGATGTGATGAAGGGGGTCCATTAGTGGCTGATGCAATCGCCCCCGTAGAACAAAGAATGGATGATGAGATGGAGGAGTACCCAATGAGGTTCCTCAATACAGGCGCCTATGACGTTGACTTAGATATGATGAGTCAGCCATATGACGACTCGGGCTATCAGCATGCAGATGAGGATATGGATGATCTACCCGGGCAGGAACGTCCTAGCAGGGATTGCAAGAAGTCTCTCTTCATGCGATCCTCACAGGACTCGCCCGAAGATGCCGCCTCAACACAGGCTTAACTAGCCGGGGGTCGTACACTGCTTAGCCCGACAACACTGGGGCAGGGGTTAAGGAAGGGTCTGGAAGGTCAGCCCAGGAAAAAGGAGAGGAAGAGACCGGGGAAGATAGGCTCAGCTGCCTACAAACAAGCCAGAGCACATAGCAGCCAGACGGTTGATTTTGAAGAGCGTGTACCCGTCAAAGGTGCGGCCATGTTCCATGTCACGGGCGAGCCGATGCTACCACCGAAACCGCTGGAGGCACTATCAGGGGATCTCAGGAGACTGCACGACCATGTGCTGTCGACTGAGAAAAGCCTATTAGCCTCGAAGGATCCAGGATATCCGACATACGCGGCTCGTGTGCCTGAGGGGAAGTGCCACGTCGACACACGACCCGCGGAGGTGTTGTTCCTGCTGTTTGACCATATCTTCGAGATGTTTCTGACAAGGTGGCTCGATTTTACAATCGTCCGCCTTTTTGCGCTACATATGAGCTCCGTCATGAAGAGAGAAAAAGTCTCGCAAATCTGTGTGGCGGATCCATACTACATGCACGAGTCCTTCTTGAGTCTCGGCGTCTTTGAGCGTAAAACTGCTAGGGAGTACCTCGAAAACTTCATGGTACAGAATAAGGACCAGGAAATTGTCCTCCTGCCTTATCATCCAAAGTAAGTCAGTGCCGGACAACCCTTTCGTACATTTCAATCATTCCTTCTCGCTCATATGGAGAATAATTTGAGGTGTTTTTTTCCCGCAGCAACGGGCACGCCGTCCTTATCATTATTTACCCGCGAGTCTCCCACGCCGTGTATTTCGACCCTACCAGAAACTACGAGAAGAAGGACTACACCCACATAATGAATATTCTAGATGATGCTCTCCAGGGCTTCAGCTTGAGGGGTGGCCACCTGCAGATCAGGAAACAAAGGCACAAGAAGACGGGTTTCTCGCATAAAACTAACTTCTGCTGCATCCATGTCCCAAAACCAAGCAAGAACGATGGATTCTACCTCCTCCATCTCATGATGGAGTTCAGAACGGATCACCAAAAGCTTCACATGACAAGCAGAAACGATGATCATATCCGCAAGTGGGTAGAATCTCATGGAGAAGCGGATTATAAACTTAGAGATGACTTCTTTCGCATCCAGAGGGACATTGCGACGATCATCATGAAAGAAGTCGTCGATGAGAAGGGGATGTTCCACCACGGCCCTATATCGCGAGCTGACGTCCGAACTCGCATAGGCATGCAACGTCAAGACCTCGCGCCGTTCAAGAAGCTTGGGTCCATCCTCGATGATATGGAAGGATGGAACTTCTAGTGATTTACGATGCCGATGATGATGATATGTGTCGGTTGAACTTGTATAGTTTCTGTAGCGATGAAACTTTGTCATGTCCACTGTCCCTGTCGAACTTGCGTAACGCTACTTTGTTAGTTTGGGTACGATGACCTGTGTACCTCTAGTTAATTAGTTTGCGTACGATGAAACTGCGTTCATTATTTGTATGTTTACTATATGTTGCATCTAGTTGCTAATTCTTTCTTTTTCGTGTTGCTCAAGTATATTTTGTTGCATATATGATTGTACATTCTTTTGATGAAGATGCATCTCTAACAGGTACCTAGATTCTTGATGGCGAAGAAGCATTGCTATGTCGTGTACAAAGGGAAGGTTCCGGGAGTGTACGACGAGTGGCCTGAGTGTCAGGCGCAAGTGGAGGGGGTCTCGGGCGCCAGCCATAAAGGCTTCAAAAGCAGACAAGAAGCAGAAACTAGTTACTTGAGGTTCACGTTAGCGCGAGAGAGGACTCAAAACCGCCACCTCATGTACTTCATAGTTCCGCTCTCACTCATAGTGATAGCTCTTCTCGCGTATATCATTGTTTAGATGGATGACGATGTAGTTGCAAGTATTCGAGACTTGTATCGCTATTTCCGAGATGATGACGAGAGACCACTTTGTGTTAGATGATGATTATGATGATGACATGATTTGATGAGACTTTTTGTATGTATATGTTATGATTATATTTGTATGTGTATGATGATGACATTTATATGTGCTAAAGATTATTGTATAAAGCCTGTTCAAATACAAAACAAATATGCAGAAAAAAATCAGAAACTAATAAAACTAGCAGCAGCGCGGCTTAACCAAAAGCGTTGCAGCTATTAGCAGCAGTGCGTTGCTGCAAAGCACGTTGCTGCTACCGAAGTATAGCAGTAGCGCGGCCAAACACAAAGCGCTGCAGCTATTAGCAGTAGCGCGTTGCCGCAGAGCACGCTACTGCTACGCATGTATAGCAGTAGCGTGGGCCATCACGCGCTACTGATACAGGTTAGCTGTAGCGCCGTATCAGTAGCGCGGGATTCCGCGCTACTGATTTACCTAAAACCCGCGCTACTGCTATGCTTTTCCCTAGTAGTGTGACACTGTCTTGTACTACAAATTCTGTTTTTGCTTACTAGATGTTGATAAGTAGTGTAGTTGATGAGTTATGCACATGCCCGCTTAATTATACAAACGTGTGCGCATGCAGTTTCCACTCGATTCTGCTAATTATTGAAGTTGATGAGGGAAAAGTTCAAGTACTGGACTCACTATATAAAGAAACATCCGAATACGCAATCGTGAGGGGGATGGTTGACAGGTAATTTCAATCATTATCGCACTATGTCGGCCTCTTCAGTTCATTTCCTGATATCAACTAATTAATAACTCCTTTATTTATTTTCTTTGCCGGCGGGCAGGGCTTGGCAAAAGTTCATCAAAGAGGTTGAAGGCGAATGAAAACAACAGCTGAAATGGGAGCGACCCAAGGTAATTAAGTAGTACTAGCTAGATATGTCCGTGCATCTCTTTAATTCTAGTTTTAATATCATTATCATGCTTGATTAATTATTATCTGATTGACTTTTATCTCGTAAAATGCCTGCGCCAGGCGCCGGGGAATAATTTATGCGCATACTACGTTTGCGAGAACATTCGCATTATGACGTCCGAAAGAAACAAAGATGATAGACAACTTTGGATACGTTTGGCAGAACACTATTTACAATTTTTATATCATTATCTAATATATATACACACAACTAATACATTCATATTGATTTCCTTCCTTTAAAGATGTCGGAGATGCGGGACAGGCTCCTACCAACGGATCGCATACGAGCAAATCAAGAGGAAATAGCGGGATTTTTGCTCGACGAGGTCATAAATCCCAAAGAAGAATATCATTACACCTAATGCCTTCATGTAATGATCCGCAAATTGTAGGAGAAATTGTATATATATATATATGTGTGTGTGTGTGTGTGTGTGTGTGTGTGTGAATGGTCGCACGAGAAATTCGATGATATATATATATGATCGGTTCTATGAGAAATTCTATTTATATATATATGCATAACGTGTACAGTATGTAATAGCGTAAAATATGTTTCAAATGAAAAAAAATTAAATGGAAAACAGAAAATTAAAAGGAAAAATAAACCATAATTCATAAACCCCTAATCCTTCCCCAGCCCCCGGCGCCGGCTCGTGCCACGTGATGGGCCTTTGGTCCCGGGCCGTGTTGAACCGGGATTAAGGGGGGGGGGGTTGCTGAACCGGCACTAAAGCCCTGTTTTCCACTAGTGTTTGCTGATTCCTCACCCCTGATCTTCTTGTATCTCTCAAATTGTATCCAAATACTAGTGAAATTACTCTAGTTCATCTTCCATATGCACTTGGGTCGTGACACAGACGAAGCTAAGAAGAGAAGGTGTCCGGAGAATTTTGCAAGGAGCTACAGTACTGATTCTGCTGATGGTTGTGAGTATACCTGGCCAAAACTCGGGCCGGGCCGGGCCTGACCAAGCCCGGCGCAGAAAAGCTAGGCCCGGGCCCGGCCCGGCCGTCGGGCCTAGAATCCAGGCCCAAGCCCGGCCCATCACCAAAAAAGCCCGCCGGGCCTCGGGCCTCGGGCCGGGCCTCTTCAGTAAATCACAAAAATGGCGGGCCCTGGCCCGGCCCGGCCATCGGGCCTAGATCTCAGGCCTAGGCCTGGCCCGTGGGCAAGGTCGGGCCGGGCTGGGTCGGGCTTTTTCTGACAGGGCCGGGTCGGGCCGACCGGGCCGGGCTGCCCATGGCCAGGACTGGTTGTGAGTGATCCCAACAGATGCAAGTTTTGAGAGGAAAAAGAAAGTTTTCAGAGAAGGTGTCATTAGCCATCAAAACTTTTGTAGACGTGCTTCTTTCTGCTATTAGTAGATCCTAATCGTCAATGGCGATGAAGTTTCTAGGGTCATTAATTATGAGTCTGTTGGTGATATTTGGTACTAGTTTGCACCAGAGTGTTGGTGTATATATGATGGTGGAATTCGTTCGCGATCTCTTTGTACTACCCTATTGGAAGAAAATGATTCCGTGAGACATTCATCTCGTGAATTCACTGCCGTCGGTTTGCGTACTTGTATGTTGTATGCACGGTAGGAATGTTCTGCAGGTGGGTTATGTATGCGTTGCCATTTCGAATATCCTCGTGGTTATCAGGGGTGGTCATCTACTGTGCCTCTACCTGCTGGCATGTCGTATTGTACTCCCTCCGTCCCTGGATTGTAGTTGTAGCCTTCAATTTAGGCATCGCAAACTTGAAACCTACGCGGAATTCCATGTCCTTGTGGCGGGGTTAATAAGCTCATGACGCGATCAGGAGGGTTGGGGCAACGAGCACACATATGGGCCTCTGCAAAAAAATAATCTCGTAGGATCCATTTATGTTCCCAAATCAGCGTGTCTCTCTCGTCCATCTCCAATGCATCGAACTCCATATCTAGTTCTCAACCTTCACAAATACCCGGCCAAAACCTGAGATGGAGCATTGCTCCAGGAAATCTCCCTGGAAATACCTGGGTCCTGAAGTAAGCGTCATGCCTGTTTATTGTCGTACGTTTGCCTAGTCTCACGCATGCATGCACTCCTCTCCTGGTTTGTAGGATCTCATGTATGCATGCCATCTGTTGAGGGCATACGGTTAGCCTCTCCTTTCGCATATATGCTTGTAACCATGCACACATTCAGTTTAACTCCCGTGTTCGTCGCTAATCCCATTTCCCACAAACCCCCCGCCCCCTCGCTGCGCAGCCCAACCACTCCGCCCCCATCGAGTGCGATCGAGGAGCTAGCGTTTCCCGTACCGATCGATGGCCGTCGCCGATAATGTGCTGCCCTCGGCGTCGCCGCCCACGCCGCCGCCACCGCCACCGCCACCGCCGCCGCGGATCGTCGTCGCGGCGCTGGCGCTCATGCGCTCAGCCCTCGTGCCGATGCTGGCGGTCCGGCGCGCCCTCCGCGTCGCGGCCTGGGCCTTCCCCTACGTGGCATTCGCGCTCGCGTGGGCCATCTCCGCGGCCTCGGCTGCCAAGATCGTGGCGCGCCGCGCCTGGGGCGAGGGCTCCGCCCCCTTCCTCTTCCTCCGGGCGCTCATGTCCGCTGCCTGCAAGGTCTGCACCTACGGCTTCCTCGTCCTGCTCGCGCTCGCCGTCCTGCTCTTGTGCGGCCTGTGCGTGGCGTACGTGATCGCACTTCAATCAGGATCCGGTCCAGAATTCCAGAAGGTATATCAACAGTATATATAGGCTAGTTGATGAGTAGGAGTAGTGTTTCCCAATTGAGTTTCATCACTTCATCTGGATACATATGCTCATGCCATCCATGTGTTTTTGTTGAAATTGTTGTCCTCCTTAGCGTGCCCTGGGAGCGATCACGTGGGAGTCGGTTGCGAACTCGTTTAGGCTGCCCCGCATGGCGGTGCTCGGATTCATCACAGTTGTGCCCTTCTTCGTGCTAGTTGTCGCCGGTCTTCTGTTGGCGATGATGTCGCATGTGGAGGGATCGGTGTCTCGGGGAGAAATGGTCGGTTTTGTAATCGTGGATGTGGGGTTTTTTGGAATGCACGCGACGTCTTGCGTTCTTATCATCCCAGCTCTAGCACTTGGCGCCTGGAGGTTCGACCAGACGGACAGGAAAGCACAGTCGCAGTCTTGTTGAGGTACCTCTTCTTCCCCTTTGCTTTGAAATATGCACATCAGTTGGAAAGATCATATGGCTCACTGATACATGGAATCAATTATCTTAGTGTAACTACTTGTGTAGTTGTGTTGGTATTTGTTAAGATGGAGTGTTGTTGTATATAAAACCGATGATGATTTTGCTATTTCCTCCGGTCATTGCATATTAGCATTCATGATAAAATTGGGATTGTCGTGGATCTTATACTTGTGTGAGTAAACAGCTGATGCAATTCTACCATATGCTTTTGTTACGAAGTAATGGTAATATAAATGATCATTTCCATGTATTAGAAAATAGCAATATTAATTTCTTGCACTCCATCGCCCCCTGTGATTGTTGTATCTTTGCAGCGAGTGAGATCATAACAATGTTTACATGCTTCCAAACTGTTGCGAACACCTTTCTTGAGAGCTCTCATCATTGATAATTACTCCATTGGAACCAATGGAAAGACCCAATGTTTTCAAGTTGTGAGTATATAGCATGAGTATACTCTACTTGGCTGCTTTTGGCAATTGTGACTTTGTGCCATGTTATGTGACTCTGGTAAACAGAAGTATACTGTTTGATCATGTAAATAGATAACATGACAGTAAAATGGCACACATCTAGTCCTTTTAACGATTATCAACTTCCATTTGGCGCTATGCCCACTGCATTTTGGTAGAAGTTCCATTGTGTCTCTGTCCCCTGTTCTATGACTCAGTTTAGTGCATTTTTATACTCTAGTAAAAAGAAGTAAACCATCTGATTGTGTAAATAAATAAGATGACAGTAGATGAACGCACATCTAGTACTTTAAGGTGGTGCCATGCCACTACATTTTGGTAGGCGTTCCTTTGAGAACTAATTTCTGGCGTTGCAAGTTCGTATAATCAGTTGTGTGTTTTTTAGCACTACCGACTGAAAGGACAAGAACAAATAGAATTCAATAACATTTCACAAGGTAGAAGTTACTTCATTGCTGGAAAATGAGTAGCATAACCTTCACATTGTAGTACTTGAAACTATACTATGGGATGCTTAATGTTGATATGTCAATGTTCTTTTATGTGGTATAATTTGATCAAGTCTTTGGTTGGGTTATATATTGGCAGACGAAGCTAAGAAGAGAAGATGTCCGGAGAATGTGGCAAGGAGCTATAGTACCCATTCCGCGGATGGTTGTGCGTGAGCCCAACAGACGCAAGTTTTCAGAGGAAAAAGAGTCTTTGCAAGCTTGCTTATTTCTACTATTGTAGATCCTAATCGTCATTAGCCATGAAACTTTTGTAGACTTGCTTATTTATGCTATTACTAGATCGTAACCATCAATAGTCTGAAGTTTGTTGGGTCATTATGGGTCTGGTGATGATGTTTGATGCTACCCCGTGAAGTATTGGTGTAATGATTAGCTTTCAGTTTAAATAAAAAGAAAGAATATATGATTAGCTTTTGCAATTGTATTTAATATTTAGTAGTCCCTCTGGATGGGAACATAAGGCCCTGTTCGGTAATGGTCCGCTCCGGGAATCTGCGGAGCGGGTAAATGGCAACTCCACCATTTTGACCTACAGCTCCGCCAACTCCGCTCCGGGAGCTGTGGAGCGGAGCGATGCGAACAGCCCCTAAGTTTGGCATAGAACTTAGGTGGTGAATTTAACAAGTGGAACATATATAATATGCCAAAAGAAGTATGTTTAGAAACTTCATTCGACAACTGAAAGAACATGTGGTGCCCCCATGTGTGGTTTTGGTAATTGATGACATTCTCTATGGACTAATGGTTGCATTGAGTTATATTTGAAGGATTTGTCCATAGGCATTTCTTGAAGTCCATGTGTTGGTTTCAAGGAGTTTATGAGTTGACCAAGGTGCTATTAAGGAATTATCCAAAGATTGGTCATGTGAGTGTTGAGCTTATTGCAAGCATGTCTTGAAGAAGAAGATTGTGTGATCATTCATGTTTACCTTCAAGACATCATCCAAATGAAGAGAGTTGGAAAGATTCAAGGTTGATCAAGACTAATTACAGAGAGTGATTCAAGTTGATCAACACATAAAGCGTAGAAGATGTACCGAGAGGGATCAAGTGATCCCATGGTATGGTAAGCATTGTCCATCACGCTTTGTGTACTAACCCATGGTCTACGTGAGAGTTCTATGTGGGGTTAGGTATGTTTCCATGGGCTTGCGTCAAGAGGAAGATATCATACAACCCATGGAGAGGATGACATCAAGTGGTGATCGTCATCAAGATTGCGGTGTGCAAGTTCAAGTGGAGCATCACGAAGAGATCATGCTTGAAGCTTGCCATCCATTATGGTGACAATGGCTGGTGAAGATGTGCCGAAGAATGGCTCACCCATAGTGGAGTATGGGGGAGCAATCAACTAGTCTTCATCGAGCCAACGCAATCAAGAAAGGTGGTTCAACTTGAGGAAATCAAGATCGTCATCATCTAGCTCAAGTGGACTATGTGCAAGGCAAAGGTTTGCCCCTTGATAGGTTTTCTATTTTACCGGTCTCATGGTGGTAGTTGGGAGACCGGGTTATAGGATCGATTGCCGTACTATCAAGGGGGGCTCTCAAGTTGGTAGCTTGATCGTATGTTCGTAGAGAGCTCAAACCATTGCATCCTTGCATCATCTTTCTTGGTTCTTGTTTGGTTCTCTTTGTGAGTCTTAGAGATTATGGTCATCTTGATGACAAGCTCGAGTTCATCGAAAACGGAGTTCACATGCATCTTCTATGATGTTTCCAATGTTGGAGGTTATGCCGGTTCTTCTCTGTTGGAGGTTTCTCTCTTCTATAACTTGGCATACCTCCCCTGCCTCTTCTAACTATAACCAGTTCTGAGCTCATTGGATGCTACTCGTCGTCATCTATCCAACAAACTTGAGTTTGCTCAATTCGGAGCTCATTTGCAGAAGTTGTGGCAGTTCTGGTTTTCCTGGAGCATCTGTTTTGCTTGGAGCATCTGTTGTGCGAGGTCCCATCGGTAGTACCGACGGGCCGAGCGGCAATACCGCTGCGGCCAGCGGTAGTACCGCTGCGGCCCGTGGTAGTACCGCCCCCTAGAGCGGTAGTACCGCCCGCTGCGGGCTGAGAATGGTGATAACGGTTGGATTTTCCCCCTCCTATAAAAGGGGGTCTTCTTCCCCATTGAGCCTTATCTTTTGAGCTCGTGTTCTTCCTGTAGGAGATATGCCCTAGAGGCAATAATAAATGTTATTATTTATCTCCATGCTCATAATTAGGTTTATGTTCCATGCTATAACTGCTATGGTTCTCGAGTCTACAATAACCACGAGGCTCGGAGGAAGACTCATATGCACGTGTGGAATAATAAACGGTAAAATGTATTCCTAGTCTAGCCTCTAAGACTAGCTCAAGTGTTGCATGATGGTCCTGTTTTCCTGATCATGGGCATGTCTATGCCAGCAACTTTGAGGGCACAATGTTAGAAGAACATTTGTGTTGAATCGACCCGAATTGATGTTATGCTATGAGATTCATTCGTCACAAGTTAAATGGTTAATAACACAGAGATGGTTAATGTTTGCATGATTCCTTAGACCATGAGAGTATCAAGTTTATTCATGCTTGCTTCATGAACTTTGGGGTTTGTTAAACGTCATCCGTAAATGGGTGGCTATTACGGCGGCTTACGGGTTCATGGAAAAGTGTGTCAAGTAACTTGATAGCTCAAGATTGGGATTTGCTCCTCCGACGATGGAGAGATATCTCTGGGCCCTCTCGGTGTTACGGTATCCATCATCGTCTGGCCAGACACTTTGTGATTTGATCATGGGGATGCCGGAACACGGTAACGAGAAAAGAGAACAATACCGGTAACGAGGTAACTAGCATAGTGGACAAGTTGTTGATCCACGGGAATGCCAACATGTCTCACCTCGGGTATTTGTAACATATCGTGAAGCAACAGGAATAGCACACGGCAACTGGAGGTTCACTCGAATATTCATTCGTGTGGGTATAGGGGTCAATATGGGTGTCCACGGCTCCGATGTTGATCATTGATCGGAAGGGGTTCCGTGTCATGTCTATACTTCACCGAACCTATAGGGTCACACGCTTAAGGGTCATTTATCTGCTGAATACTAGACAGGGAGTCCGAGAGAAAGTCACTAGAAAAGTTTCAGAGACAGCAGAAAAGTTCCGCAGAGAGAGGTCACCGGATGAGTTCCGGTGAAACTGAAAAGTTGTTTCAGAGGATACCATAAAGTCAAATTGGTTTCGGTACATGCCCGATAATTCTTGGAGGGTGCCAGAATCATTCTGGAAACTTTTGGGAATTTTCTGGAAGAAAAACCGGAAATGTTCCGGAGCTGCCGGAACCACTTCAGATGCTTTTCGCGGATGAAAATCACTAATCTGGAATTGTTCCAGAACGCGTTGAAAATTATTTTAGTGGGTACTGGAAATGTTCTAAGCCCACATAAATATTTTCAGTTCGAACGGACGCTGAAAAATGTCATCGTGAATAGTGAAAGTGCTTTTTGGGTGGCTTCTTGGAGAAGCCACCTTGAGGGTCCTTTGGTATTTTTCCCCTTGGCTTCTTGGAGAAGCCACCCTTGGGCTTGGCCTATAAATAGGGGTGGAGGGGGCTGGCTAAACTCATCCCTTCTCACATACAAGTGCCATGCAATGATCTGGCTTCTCTCTCCCTCCCTGTGAAATAGTTTCGTAGAGCCGAAAGGCTGTCTGGGTTCCGGTGGGAACTAGTTCTGGACGGCGAAGCCCTGCCGGATAGATGACACCGTATGTGTGCAACTCTGTAGAGAGGTCGTAGTTTCGATCTTAGTGCCCGAGGGGCTGTTCGTGAGTGCCTCCCGAAGGGCTGTCCAAGTGACGGTCCAAGTTCTGTGAGTCCTCCCGAAGGGCTGTCCGAGTGACCGTTCGAGTTTCGAAGGTCCTCCCGAAGGGCTGTCCGCGACACCGTCCGGGGGACTGTCCGACCACCTCCCAGAGGGCTATCCGAGTGGTGGATGAGGGTATACATCCTCGCGGTTGGGAGGTTGTAAATCCTAGCTGCGGGGATCTGCACCGCCGATCGTCATCGACTCTACTTCCACTGCGCTACGAGTCGGTAACGAAAATGATCAAACCTTGTATGCAGTCTCCATAGTGGTCCTGGGCTGGTGCGTAGGTCAAATTTTTTTTGTTTTCTGCTGCGTTACCCTACAGTGGCATCATGAGCCGTGCTATGCGTAGATGCAGGTTGCGATCTAGAATACATAGAGATGTATGGGTGTTGCACAATATAGTTAGGTAGTAGATGAGTTCTATTACTGAAAGTTATTTGTGCGGGTAGCAGATGAAATCTGTTACCCGATATTCTTGTTGCTTCCCTGGAATTTGCATATTTCTGATCTTGATAACATCATGGTGGAGTTTCCTTGTTCTGGCAATCCGCGATCCTGATTGATCAACGAAGTGCTAACAGTTCATTGAATTCCATCGTAGTTAAAAAGAAAGATGAAATTTCGCAGACGAAAGGGCAATGCAGATATGATCTGCACGGGGGTCATGCGTATGACGAAGTTTAGTATGGGGCTCGAGATTTTATTATCTCGGTTTTCATACACCCTGGAATGTTAATCTAGCGACTTGAATTATCATACTTGATGATGGACGTTGGTAGCTTCGGTTTGTTTCGAAACCTTAGAAGCCACGTAAAACAAGTTTTTGCATGAACCGATTAGAGGTGTCTAACTTGGTTTTGCAGGAGGGTTTGCTTGTGCATGTGATGTGGTATAGCAGTGCTCATAATAATTTGATTATGTATGAGATGACTATATAATGTAAATTTATTAACATGACCTGCGTGTCATGATTCGGCATGATGGCTAGAGCCATATGATTGCACTTTAATGACCTGCGTGTCAACCTTGTTGTAATGCATTATTTTATTAGCTATACAGATAGCAATATTATCTGGTGCATCGACAAGGTGGTGGCAATCTTCGCGAAGGTGAACACCGATGCGAATGCCGAAGACGAAGAAATACAAGACTTCTCCGTCAGAAAGGGCTATACCATATCATGCTATTATGAATTGCCTGAGATGTTTATCCCTTATGATGCACCCCTCTTGATTGCGCGGTAGTCGCTTTTTATTAGGGTGATCTCTCACAAAAATATCAAGTAATTAGTGTTCTCCCAAGTGTAGCACCGTCACGGCACCTAACTTTTCGGGGTGCGCCATGGATGCATGGGTACGAACAATTAGGGAAGTGTGAGGCGGGTGAGTTGAGACCTCGCAGCGTGATCACTTGGTTGTCTTGACGTTCAGGCATGAAAGTCATGAGCTCGGAACACACGCATCGAAAGATGAACAAGAGTCACATAGAGATGTGATCGGCAAGTTGGCCTACCGATTAAAATTCCCGTCATGAGATGATGATTCTATGGCGATGAATTGAAGTCTGGATCTTGTATCACTCAAAATCAATTTTGAGAGATATTGATTTGAGTGGGAGCGCACTTTTGAATTAACTTGTTTTAATTCTCAGTGCAATTAATTATGAACATTGTCTAAGTGTGGTTTGCAAAATAGTTGTAGAATAATGGCTCGCGTTTCCTCCTTCCCTGTTAAAATTGAATAGCTGTTAAATATCTGGTTAAAACTTTACGGTTGGTAACGTAATGTGAGGATTGTCCTCAAGAGTGCCAAGAAGGACTTTGTCCTATCGCATACTTTCGGTATTCTCTCGCTTATGCTATGGATCATGTGACTCTCATCCTTCGATCCAAAAGCTAGAATTCCGTTTCAGTCAAGTACAATATGTTTGCTTCCATGAGACCCAAACTTCGAAAGTTTGGATAGTTATGTGATATTCATGGAATCTGAAAATCATTTTCAGGGACAAACAAAGGCTAAAAGATATGAGATATCCAAAGCAATGTTTGTTTGCAAGCTATTAGTAAAGGAGTTTACTATGCATTAGACTGATAAGAGAGGGATCCAGAAGAACGCCTATCATATGATGAAAGGTGAATAAAACAACAACTTAAAGAGAAAGGAAGTGTCCGAAGGGTGTTAGTGAAACTTTCACGCCTAGGAAGTCCGGGGCTAACGCCACTCTTAAGTTGGGTGCTTCTTCTGGAAGTAGGAGAAATACTAAAAGCTAAACTGTTGGAAGTATAAAGGCAGAAAGAAAGAAGACTGGAATATCCAGCTCATGTATGAATGTCATACAAGTTTTTGATGTATAGAAGGCTGGTCAAAGATATAGTTCTTGGGAATTATGATTAAATTGTTAATCACTGATTTTTGGGTATTGTGAGTTAATCACAAAGATACCCGCTCGATTGCTTTCTGTTGCAACTCGATGTAAGAACTACTATGGCCTGAAAGACTAGCCAGGAATGAGGTTTAGGTATACACAGGGAACATAGTAAATGTTACTATACCTTCCATCGGTGTATTACCGTCTGTATTTATTTTCATAATTCATTTAGAGTTTCACAAACTCTAGCCCATTGCATAAGGTATCTTGCAAGAAGGTTGTTCATAAGAGAACTTTTAATGTTCGGTATTATGAATAACATAAGGGCCATACTTTCATTATGAATGAGATGTATGTTATGAATATTGATAATAATACATTACATCTGGGTTTACTTTAATAATTCATTTTAGAGTTTCATACACTCTAGGCCATTGCACAATGTTTGTTGCAAAAGACTTGTTCATAAAAACAACAATTGTTGTTCAGAATTATGAATAACATGAAGGGCCATGCTTCCATCCAAGATGGGACGTATGTTATGAATATTGATGGTAATATGATACATCCATAACACTGACGCTAAATATCGCAAGACTAAAAGAATACCACACAAGTGTGGCACTGCATTTGGTCACATTGGAGAAACCCGCATGGAAAATTCCATTATGATGGATTTTGAAGTCGTTTGATTTTGAATCATCTGACACTTGCAAATTTCCTCTGAAAAGTGAAGTGACTGAAATACCGTTCACATGCCATAAGGAATGAGCAACAAACTTATTGGTGATCATACATTTTGATGTGTGTAGTTCAATAAATGTTGTTGCAAGTAGTGGATTTATCTATCTTTAGAAATGACTCAAGTAGATATATGGATATTTACTTGATGAGACGTAAGTCTGGATCTTTTGAAATCATTCGAAAGGTTTTCAAATATGAAGTAGAAGTTACTGTAACAAGAAAATTATGTTTCTACAATTTGATTGCAGAAAGGAATATTTGAGTTACAAGTTTAGCGAATGTCTGATGAGTTGTGAAAGGGGTTTCATAACTTGCACCTCCCGGAACACCACTGCAAGTGAAAGTCTGTGAAGATGTAATCAAACCATTTATGACATGGTAAGATCAAAGATGACGAGTGATGCTTTAGAGACTATGGCTTTTACACTGAAAAGAGCTCCATCGGGTCTGTTGAAATGACGCCATGGTATGGTACGCCCAACCATGTTATATCCTTTCTTAACATTTGGAATATGGGGCTTGTGTAAAAGATTACAAACCTATTCCAAATCAGACAAGTGCTACTTTGTAGGTTATCCCAAGTCATTGGGTATTCCTCCCTCACTATACCGAGGCAAATAGGTTTGCCACAAAGAACGGTATGCTTTTTGAAGAAAATGGTTCTTTCAAAAAGGTGAGTGGGAGAATAATGCAACTCGATGAGATAACCAGTATCTCCGTCATCAGGTCAAAGGAAAGAGACCTTGGAAGTAATTCCAGAGTTTCCTACTGCGACTGATACGGAAGTCTCTACAATAAAATGTACGGACTTCGGTTGAACTTGCAGCTGAACCACGTAGGCAAGGCTCGTGCAAACCTCTCAGGTGCGCAGACGAGATATTGTTGTTAGACAATAGTATACCTACGATACACAAGGAAGCGTTGATGGGCCCTGACTCCGGAATTGGCTAAATGCCAATACAATCCGAGATAGTCTGCATATAAATGTTTCAAGATTAAAACCTTGATACACCTTTCGAAAGACTTAGAGTCTAACGAATTTTATGGAACTAAAAACTGATACGGGTAAAAATGTTTTATCCATAAAGCTCGACTTGTTGCAATAACGAGTTCAAGGAGTTGACTACGATGAGGTTGTTTCATCATAGCAATGCTTAAAGTCGGTTCGGGTTGAACTAGCAATTAATACATATTTCAATCATGAGATATGAAACAAAGGATGACAAAAGGATTTCCATCTGATGGAAATAAAACCAAGGACTTGCATGTGTCACAGTCCAAGGTATTTTGTCATTCCAGAGGATGCTAGTGAGTGTGCAAACTTCAGAGTTCCAGCGATGGACAGAAGAGAGCAAAATGGAGTTGGAATCTTCGTGTTTTGATGAAATGGTCAAAAAGGGTTTTTGACTTCATCAATGGGTAACGAAGATGCTTGCGATTCAAGAAAGTAAGTGGGAGCATAATAATATTTCTAAAAACGTTGTGTGCTTGACACATTGTTAATTGGAAATAAATTTCTTGACACGAATTAGGACTTCATTTGAAAATAGTTTTTCAATGAAGTGCTTAGGCTAAATAGCCTTTATATTAGGCATGATGATCTATGGAGATAGATTTACCTAATGGGGCTGAGCAAAGATACATATTGACAAAATGCTAAAACCTTTTAGCATTAAAAACGTCAAGGAGTGATTCTTGCCGAAGTCACATGGAAAGAGTTTTTGGAAGACTCGGTGTCCCAAAACACTGATGAGCAAAATACATGATGGAAATTCCACACACTCTTGTGTTTGGATTAATCATGTATTCCATGGTATGTAAAAGCAACCAGATATGTCCAATACTCCCAAAGTTGTTGCGGGTATAGATACCAAAGTGATCAAAAGTACTGATCATGGGACAACAGTGAAAAAGAGTCATTGAGTACTATAGTAGCACTGATGACATGTTTTCTCGCAAGCGGAGATCATGAAGAGTTCGTTGTAAAAGCTTACATCGACACAGTCTTCATCCATGCTCCAAGCGATTTTCGATTTAAGTTAAGGGTTTTGTGCAATACACAATATGGTGGCACAGTTAGTTGGAAAATGTTCCAAAACAAGTTACTGTGGCAAATTCTATAACAGAGGCGAAGTATGTTGCCGCTTTTAAAAGCGATAAAGAAGATGTTGAATCATATAGTTCATTCATGAACTTAGTATGGTTCCAAGATGGCTTTTGTCAATGGGACACTACTGCAGGTAGTTGCTCCATAACTCAGTCTGAGGAATCCAGGTTCGACCTGTGATTCACATACATACAAAACCAAGTCCACACAAAATATGAATTTTGTGAAAGCGTGGAAACGCGAGGATATGCAAAGATACACACAGAGCTGAAATCGTCAGATCCGTTGGACATCAGGCTATACCACAAGCGAAGCATATTTACATCGGTATGCCACAGGTGTGAAGTGCATTAGCATTAACTAGATTATTGACTCTAGTGCAAGTGGGAGTCTGTAGGAGATATGCCCTAGAGGCAATAATAAATGTTATTATTTATCTCCATGCTCATAATTAGGTTTATGTTCCATGCTATAACTGCTATGGTTCTCGAGTCTACAATAACCACGAGGCTCGGAGGAAGACTCATATGCACGTGTGGAATAATAAACGGTAAAATGTATTCCTAGTCTAGCCTCTAAGACTAGCTCAAGTGTTGCATGATGGTCCTGTTTTCCTGATCATGGGCATGTCTATGCCAGCAACTTTGAGGGCACAATGTTAGAAGAACATTTGTGTTGAATCGACCCGAATTGATGTTATGCTATGAGATTCATTCGTCACAAGTTAAATGGTTAATAACACAGAGATGGTTAATGTTTGCATGATTCCTTAGACCATGAGAGTATCAAGTTTATTCATGCTTGCTTCATGAACTTTGGGGTTTGTTAAACGTCATCCGTAAATGGGTGGCTATTACGGCGGCTTACGGGTTCATGGAAAAGTGTGTCAAGTAACTTGATAGCTCAAGATTGGGATTTGCTCCTCCGACGATGGAGAGATATCTCTGGGCCCTCTCGGTGTTACGGTATCCATCATCGTCTGGCCAGACACTTTGTGATTTGATCATGGGGATGCCGGAACACGGTAACGAGAAAAGAGAACAATACCGGTAACGAGGTAACTAGCATAGTGGACAAGTTGTTGATCCACGGGAATGCCAACATGTCTCACCTCGGGTATTTGTAACATATCGTGAAGCAACAGGAATAGCACACGGCAACTGGAGGTTCACTCGAATATTCATTCGTGTGGGTATAGGGGTCAATATGGGTGTCCACGGCTCTGATGTTGATCATTGATCGGAAGGGGTTCCGTGTCATGTCTATACTTCACCGAACCTATAGGGTCACACGCTTAAGGGTCATTTATCTGCTGAATACTAGACAGGGAGTCCGAGAGAAAGTCACTGGAAAAGTTTCAGAGACAGCAGAAAAGTTCCGCAGAGAGAGGTCACCGGATGAGTTCCGGTGAAACTGAAAAGTTGTTTCAGAGGATACCATAAAGTCAAATTGGTTTCGGCACATGCCCGATAATTCTTGGAGGGTGCCAGAATCACTCTGGAAACTTTTGGGAATTTTCTGGAAGAAAAACCGGAAATGTTCCGGAGCTGCCGGAACCACTTCAGATGCTTTTCGCAGATGAAAATCACTAATCTGGAATTGTTCCAGAACGCGTTGAAAATTATTTTAGTGGGTACTGGAAATGTTCTAAGCCCACATAAATATTTTCAGTTCGAACGGACGCTGAAAAATATCATCGTGAATAGTGAAAGTGCTTTTTGGGTGGCTTCTTGGAGAAGCCACCTTGAGGGTCCTTTGGTATTTTTCCCCTTGGCTTCTTGGAGAAGCCACCCTTGGGCTTGGCCTATAAATAGGGGTGGAGGGGGCTGCCTAAACTCATCCCTTCTCACATACAAGTGCCATGCAATGATCTGGCTTCTCTCTCCCTCCCCGTGAAATAGTTTCGTAGAGCCGAAAGGCTGTCTGGGTTCCGGTGGGAACTAGTTCTGGATGGTGAAGCCCTGCCGGATAGATGACACCGTATGTGTGCAACTCTGTAGAGAGGTCGTAGTTTCGATCTTAGTGCCCGAGGGGCTGTTCGTGAGTGCCTCCCGAAGGGCTGTCCAAGTGACGGTCCAAGTTCTGTGAGTCCTCCCGAAGGGCTGTCCGAGTGACCGTTCGAGTTTCGAAGGTCCTCCCGAAGGGCTGTCCGCGACACCGTCCGGGGGACTGTCCGACCACCTCCCGGAGGGCTGTCCGAGTGGCGGATGAGGGTATACATCCTCGCGGTTGGGAGGTTGTAAATCCTAGCTGCGGGGATCTGCACCGCCGATCGTCATCGACTCTACTTCCGCTGCGCTACGAGTCGGTAACGAAAATGATCAAACCTTGTATGCAGTCTCCATAGTGGTCCTGGGCTGGTGCGTAGGTCGAAAAAATTTTGTTTTCTGCTGCGTTACCCTACACTTCCCCCATTGTTGACCTTCTTCGAGCTTGCTATCTCTCAATCCCTCCATGGATTCTTGCTAGTTTTTGGGGGAAAAGAGAGAGGAGATCTAGATCTACGTTTCCACCAATCACTTTCTCCTCTATGTTAGGGGAACCCCTTGGATCTAGATCTTGGAGTTCTTGGTGTTCTCCTTCTTATTCTTCCTCTCATTTTCCTCCATAGCTTTCGTTGCTTTGGTGGGATTTGAGAGTGAGGGACTTGGGCACTCCATGTGCCCTTGCCATTGCATTTGGTGAATCGGTTTGAGTTCTCCACGGTGATACGTGGAAGTGAAGTTGAGTAGCTTATTACTCTTGGGTGCTTGGTACCCTTGAGCTTGTTCCTCTTGGGTGCTTGGGCGCCCTAGACGGTTGGTGGTGTTCGGAGCTCAATCATTGTGGTGTAAAGCTCCGAGCAAGCATCGGGGTCTCCAATTAGGTTGTGGAGATCGCCCCGAGCAATTTGACGAGTACCGGTGATCGCCCCCAAGGGTTGCCAAAGTGTACGGGTTCGGTGACCGCCCCCAAGGGTTGCCATTTGTACGGGTTCGGTGACCGCCCTCAAGGGTCCCTTAGTGGAATCACGGCATCTTGCATTGTGCGAGGGCGTGAGGAGATTACGGTGGCCCTAGTGGCTTCTTGGGGAGCATTGTGCCTCCACACCGCTCCAAACGAAGATTAGCATCCGCAAGGGTGTGAACTTCGGGATACATCGTCGTCTCCGTGTGCCTCGGTTATCTCTTTCCCGAGCCCTTTACTTATGCACTTTACTTTGTGATAGCCATATTGTTTCTTGTCATATATCTTCCTATCACTTGGTTATCTATCTTGCTTAGCATAAGTTGTTGGTGCACATAGGTGAGCCTAGTTGTTGTAGGTTTTGTGCTTGTCAAATTAACCGCTAGGTTTATTCCACATTTGTTCAAGCCTAAACCGTAATTATTTTAAAGCGCCTATTCACCCCCCCCCCCTCTAGGCGACATCCATGATCTTTCAACAACGCATCTAATTTTTTACTAATCAAACTAAAGACCTACAAACCTGTGTCTGACTTGTATTCACTCTCAGAGGGAGTAAATAATTTGGCATTGGGTATACAAACGGGTATGTCACTTAGGTGAGTCGATGGAAACCAAAAACTTGAACCAGCGGTCAGCTCCGGCTAAGTCAAACCAAGCCACTTTCTTGAAGGACCTTGATCCAATTCCATCGGTTGCGCCTTAGAAACCCTAATTCACAGGTAAGTAGTGTGATGAAGTAGTGTTGACACGAGATAAGTAGTGGGATGAAGCAGTGTTGATATGAGATGTGCTTTGGCCCATAGATGCCGAGCGAATATTAAAGATTTCCTTCTCCAAATTGATGAAAGAGTTCCTTCTTGTTCAGCCCCACTCCAAGACTAGAGTGTTGACAGTAAGGGCCAGTTTGGGAATGCTCTCCTCCCTAAAATTCAGCTCTGCTCTAGAAAATGCAAGCCAAATGGGGTAGCTCCACAATATGTCGCTCAGCAAAAAAAACTAGAATCTGGGGTACAACTCCTTGTTTTCGGTGAAGCTCTCCAGGAGGTGTTCAAAAAACTCTGGAAGCTGGAGTTGGGGGGAAATTACCTACCACCACCACCAGTAAGTGGATACCCCTTCGTTTATCTCCACATCCACCAATCAAATAGATCCTTTCCACCAAATTGCCCATTCCTGAAGCTGGAGCTAGCTGGAAGCCAAACATGATAAACTACTCTTTGGTGAAGCCGCAACTCCTGTATAAAACTGCTCCAAAGTGAATTTGATGGAGTGAAGCTGATTTTGGTAGAGTAGAGTAGTCCCATATAGGCCCTAAAATAAGCTTATTTGTAGAACGGAGCATCAACACAGACATAAGCTTCGTAGAATGGCCAAAATCAAACCGACCCATACTACTCATGTGTTGGTGCAAGTTGTAGAAGTTGCATGTTTATCCAAGGTGTAGATATTCACGTGGAAGGCTTTGCATGGCACTCTACCATGTCGTGCTATCCTAGCAAATCGACTACTTAAGGTCGGCGCTCAATGGTTGCATGCGAGCATGGAATAGGGGATTTGTGATGTTCTATTCACCTGTGGCCAAGCTAGAACATCTATTTGGAAAGCCCTAGGTCTCCAACCATTAATTAAGGAAGTGTCCCATGTTGATACAACATGGCAAGTGTTGCTGGAACATTTAATTTGTGATGCAAATTACAAATCGTTCGTTCTTGGCCATGCACAACTTCAAACTACGATTGTAGTTTGTACTTGGAACATTTGGTGGGAAAGAAGGAAACATGTGAATGGAGAGCGAGTTCAATCCCCTGAGAGATCGACTATGTTAATTACATTGCTCAGAGAAGACATGTCGGGTGTAGGGAAACGTTGCATGGAAAACAAAAGTTTTTCTACGCACACGCAAGATCTATCCATGGAGATGCATAGCAACGAGGGGGAGAGTGTGTCTACGTACCCTCGTAGACCATAAGCGGAAGCGTTTGTTAACGCGGTTGATGTAGTCGAACTTCTTCGCGCTCCAACCGATCGAGTACCGAACATACGGCACCTCCGCGTTCAGCACACGTTCAACTCGGTGACGTCCGCGCCTTCTTGATCCAGCAAGATGGCGAGGTAGTGGATGAGTTCCGGCAGCACGACGGCATGGTGACGGTGATGGTGAAGTTATCTCCGCAGGGCTTCGCCTAAGCACTACGAAAATATGACCGAGGGTGTAAACAGTGGAGGGGGGCGCCGCACACGGCTAAGTAATTGTTGAAGTTGTGCTAGGCGCCCCCTCCCACATATATATAGGTGGGGGCAGGAGGGAGCAGCCAGGAGGTGCCCCCAAGTAGGCCGAATCCTACTTGAGGTCCTTCCCAAGTGGCGCCCCTCCTTACCATATTTGTGGAAGGGGGGAAGGAAAGGAGGAAGAGGGAAGGAAGGGGGAGGCCGAATCCCCCCTTTCCTTTCCCCCACTTGGGCGGCTGCCATAGGGTGTGCTCCCCTCTAATGGCCCAATAGGCCCATTACCTTCCCGGGGTTGTCCGGTACCCCCTCCGGTATTCCGATGACTACCCGGTACACTCCGAAACACTTCCGGTGTCTGAATACCATCGTCCTATATATCAATCTTTACCTCTCGACCATTTCGAGACTCCTCGTCATGTCCATGATCTCATCCGGGACTCCGGACAACATTCGGTCACCAAATCATATAACTCATATAACACTGTATCGTCAACGAACGTTAAGCGTGCGGACCCTAGGGTTCGAGAACTATGTAGACATGACCGAGACACCTCCGGTCAATAACCAATAGCAGAACCTGGATGCCCATATTGGCTCCTACATATTCTACGAAGATCTTTATCGGTCGAACCTTATGACAACATACGTAATTCCCTTTATCCATCGGTATGTTACTTGCCCGAGATTCAATCGTTAGTATATCTATACCTATTTCAATCTCGTTACCGTCTCTTTACTCGTTCCGTAATACATCATATCGTAACTAACTCACTAGTCATTTGCTCGCAAGGCTTCTTATGATGTGTATTACCGAGAGGGCCCAGAGATACCTCTCCGATACTCGGAGTGACAAATCCTAATCTCGATCTATGCCAACTCAACAAACACCTTCGGAGATACCTGCAGAGCATCTTTATGATCACCTAGTTACGTTGTGACGTTTGATAGCACACAAGGTATTCCTCCGGTATCCGGGAGTTGCATAATCTCATAGTCGAAGGAATATGTATTTGACATGAAGAAAGCAATAGCAATAAACTGAACGATCAATATGCTAAGCTAACGGATGGGTCTTATCCATCACATCATTCTCCTAATGATGTGATCACGTTATCAAATGACAACACATGTCTATGGTTAGGAAACCTTAACCATCTTTGATCAATGAGCTAGTCTAGTAGAGGCTTACTAGGGACACGGTATTTGTTTATGTATTCACACATGTATTTAAGTTTCCGATCAATACAATTCTAACATGAATAATAAACCTTTATCATGAATAAGGAAATATAAAATAACAACTTTATTATTGCCTCTAGGGCATATTTCCTTCCCCGGGAACGACCATTGAAGGACATGGTGAAGTTGAATGCAACACTTCCTTTGATGAGGCTACATTAATCGTCGGAGCATCAAACCATCTAATTGTGCATGCCCAACCGATTCAGCCCGCACCATAGCTAGGTAATTAATCAATGGCGTTCTATGAACACCACAAATTATGTTTCACGAATGGGTAGGCTATTGGGCCCACACATCTGTGGCATAGTCTCTTGCTCGCACACCATTAGTAATGGGGTAGTGGTGGCATACGCAATATACCCATGCCATCACTATTTCAAAAAATAGCAGTGGCGTGGATAGAAAATGGCGCGCCACCAATTATGATTGTGTGTAACTATGCCTTCACTAGTGTCAAAATCAGGTACAATCAACATTGCCTTGTCCTGATGCTCTACTATAGACTATAGGTTTGTATCAGTCTTGCATTGTCATGTTTGTCATGGTCACTGTAATATCCCACAAGTTCTCATCCAATGGTGTGGGATAGATGCATCAGATGCTACTTGGGAAGATTTGGATTCCATGCTTGTAATTCAGTACTAGAACATAGGTGGGGGAGGTAGGGAGGAATTTATCTGATAATACAAGTAGTTCGTCTCCATAGCCATGGATTCAAGCTTCTAGCCTAGTATGATCCTCTAGATCGTGAGTAGCACTGACATGTAGACATACATATGCAGACAAACGAACACCGAATCCAAGCAGATTCACCAAAGACAAACACCGACCGAATCCCATGAGATATGTCAGAGACACACCTCCACACGCCCTCCGATGACACTAGGCACATCACCAGGACTTGGCTAGGCAGGAAGAACCTTATTCCATCTTCAGGGAGCCATCATCCCCTCACCTTCCTGAGCAGGACACACACCCTAGACAAACACAAAAAACACCTAAAAGGAAGTAGGAGCCCTCCCCCGGCGAGGGTCGGGATCCACACGCTTCCATGATCCTAAGGCCACAAAAGACGAGGCAGATAGGCCGCCGTACCGATAGGAGGCGGAAACCGCACGTGGGCGGAAGGGCTGAGACAGTTGACTGGGAAACCTGCTACTACTGCGACTACCTGGTATTCAACAGAGAAGCATGATGTTGTCGACAACACCGAGTGGGGGTGCTCTCCTTCTCGTTATTATTATCGAATAACAAGAAACATTATCCAAATCTTGATGTCAAGAAAAACAAATCCTACCATGTCCACAACTAAATCAAGAGTGTGAGAGAACACAAGGAGGCTATACATTTGGCATTGCATTATGTTACTATAATCTTGCTTGTCTAAATGCAAATTTTGTTGTTTTGTTGCGATCTGGACCGAGTAACATCCCTAGTTTGTGTAGGGAAGAACTTATTCCGCGTTGAGTAATAAAACCTTGTTTCTCCGCAAAGAAAAAACTCTTATATGCTTCATGCATATATATTTTCCATGGTGGATTATAAGTTCAATGCATAAGTCGTCAACCACAACTATTCCTTTTTACGTTCCAGTGGATAACAATAGAAAAGAAAAAAAATCAGTGCAACGTATTTCGGCCAGGAGAAACTAAGCTGACACCTGCCTCCATTCCCTGAGGGGGCGTGGTAGTGCCATACTGCCATTATTACTATGGCATAGTCAAACATTACCAATTCACCATTAGCATGTGTAATAATAGAATAATGTTTAATTTATGTTTTACGGTTGGGAGATTTTTTGTCTCCTGGGTCCCGTGCGACTATGGTTTCCCTCCTCCCGATGTGACATCTGAGTTCCGATCTCCCATGTGAGTCCATCTCCTCCCCGACTACACTCGCTCGAGATGACTAGGGGGTGACTTGTGCACTTGCCTGGCTTTGGTGGCGCTCCGGAGATCGAGACGTTAGGTGTTGCGATTAGGGTTTTGGTGTGTGACATGACCTCTGTGGCGGTGAGTTCCTCATCTAGAGGCCGGGGTAGCGATAATCCGAGGAAGAACAAGGATGATCATATTATTGAATTGCTCAAGCTAATGGGATTGGAGGAACATGAAATCGATACTTGTTTTTGAAGATGAGATTTTTGTGCCACATGGAGTCAAGTGGATGGTGGTGGCTAGGTGGTTCATACCCATAATCACTTTACAGTCCAGGGTTTCATCATGAACATGTATGTAGCTTGGAGTTCAGGTCACAAGGTGAAGATTAGGGCGTGTTGAAAATGTGCCCTGGAACATGTTCGTTCTAATCTCCCTACCGTCTTATTGGGGATAACCCAATTTCAGGAACTATATTCAAAGAGACCCCCGACCCCCGCGTCATCTCCCTGGCGGCTCGGGGGGGGGGGGGAGAAACAACACAGCCGCCGCGACTCCTCCTCCTCCCTTCTAGTCTCGCTGCCATCGAAAGAGAGTCCCTGGCAAAGGTCAGGTTGGCCCTGAGGAAGGTGGCGGCGGGGCACCAGTCCCCTGTGGTGGCGTGGGCGTGCGGGCACTCGAAGCTGTGGGGGATCTGCGGATGGCGGCGGCCACCTCCGCGGGTTGGACCAAGCACGACGCTCCGGAGGGCCTGGAGTTGCGGGCGCTGTGGTGCCGGTGTGCCCTGGGCGGTCCTTGCTCGGCGGCTTGGATCTGGGGATCCTTCCCCGATCTAGGGCCCTGGGTGGGGCATCCAGGTCGGGCTCAGCCCATCCGGCTGTGTGGCGTGATATGTCTCCAACGTATCTATAATTTTTTATTGTTCCATGCTATTATATTATCTATCTTGGATGTTTTATATGCATTATAATACTATTTGTATCATTTTTTGGGACTAACCTATTAACCTAGTGCCCAGTGCCAGTTGCTGTTTTTTCCTTTTACAGAAAATCAATATCAAACGGAGTCCAAACGGAATAAAACTTTACGATGATTTTTCTTGGACCAAAAGAAACCTACGAGACTTGGAGAGGAGGCCAGAAGACCTACGAGGCGGCCACAAGCCATAGGAGCGCGCCCCCAGGGCTTGTGGGCCCCTCGGAGACCGTCTAACCCAAATCTTCGCTCCACAAATACCCAAATACCCCCCTACATCAGAGGCGTCGACAAAAATACTTTTCCGCCCCCGCAAGCTTCTGTTCTCGTGAGATCCCATCTTGGGGCCTTTTCTGGCACTCTGCCCAATGGGGATTCGATCACGGAGGGCCTCTACACCAACTTTGCTGCCCTTCCGATGATGTGTGAGTAGTTTACCACAGACCTACGGGTCCATAGCTAGTAGCTAGATGGCTTCTTCTCTCTCTTTGATCTTCAATACCATGTTCTCCTCGATGTTCTTGGAGTTCTATCCGATGTAATCTTCTTTTGCGGTGCGTTTGTTGAGATCCGATGAATTGTGGATTTATGATCAGATTATCTATGAATATTATTTGAGTCTTCTCCGAACTCTTTTATGCATGATTAAGATAGCTTTGTATTTCTCTCCGATCTATCGATTTGGTTTGGCCAACTAGATTGGTTTTTCTTGCACTGGGAGAGGTGCTTTGTGATGGGTTCAATCTTGCGGTGTCCTCACCCAGTGACAAAAGGGGTAACGGGGCACGTATTGTGTTGTTGCCATTAAGGATAAAATGATAGGGTTTATATCATATTGCTTGAGTTTATCCCTCTACATCATGTCATCTTGCTCAAGGCGTTACTCTGTTCTTTTGAACTTAATACTATAGATGCAGGCAGGAGTCGGTCAATGTGTGGAGTAATAGTAGTAGATGCAGGCAGGAGTCGGTCAATGTGTGGAGTAATAGTAGTAGATGCAGGCAGGAGTCGGTCTACTTGTCATGGATGTGATGCCTATATTCATGATCATTGCCTTGGATATCACCATAATTATGCGCTTTTCTATCAATTGCTCAACAGTAATTTGGTCACCCACCGTATGTTTTCTTTCAAGAGAGAAGCCTCTAGTGAAACCTATGGTCCCCAGGTCTATTTTCCATCATATTATTTTCAGATCTACAAAACCAAAAACCCAAAAATACCTTGCTGCAATTTATTTACCTTTAATTTATCTTTTATGTCTATCTCTACTAGATCTCACTCTTGCAATTGACCGTGAAGGGATTGACAACCCCTTTTTTCGCGCTGTGTGCAAGTGTTTGTTAGTTTGTGCAGTTGCATCTATTGGGGACTTGTTTGTACCTCCTACTGGATTGATACCTTGGTTCTTAACTGAGGGAAATACTTATCTCTACTTTGTTGCATCACCCTTTCCTCTTCAAGGGAAATAACAACGCAAGCTCAAGAAGTAGCAGGAAGAATTTGTGGCGCCGTTGCCGGGTAGTTTCTACATTAAGCCTACCAACTACCTATTATAAACTCTCATCTCTTGCATTACATTATTTGCCATTTGCCTCTTATTTTCCTCTCCCCCACTTCTATAACGTTTTCAGAAAATCACAAAAATATTTGCCTTTTTATTCGCCTTCTTTCGTTTGCCTTTTGTTTGCTTGTGTGCTATATTTCTTGCTTGCCCCTATGGCTCAACCCAAGAGCCTTGATCTTTACTATAGAAAGTTGGAGGAAATTGAAAACAATACAAAAAGCTTTATGTCTTTACAATTTGAGCATAATAGTTTCTTTAGGAATGAACTTAAGGAACAAAAAACTATGATGGAATATATTAATAAAGAGCTTGATGATGTTACTAAGGAAATATATGGTCTTAAATCCCAATTTGCTCATATTGAAAATTTAGTAGGCCAAATTTCCAATAAACAAACCACTTTGATAAATAAGATGGCTGCTAAACCTGAATCTTTGAATAATGATGAAGATCTTAAAGTGATTGGTGTGACTCCTATTGAATCTTTATTTGCCAATGTAAAACTTGATCAAGATGGGACTGGAGATGAGTCAACTTTAGCTAGAAGGTGTCCCAATAATTTGGAGTTTGAAGATCTTAGTGAAAAAATTGATAAAAGTGGGATTGGAGAGGTCAAGACTTTACGTAGCGATGAACCCACTCTTTTGGATTTCAAGGACTTTAACTATGATAATTGATCTTTGATTGATTGTATTTCCTTGTTGCAATCCATGCTTAATACACCTCATGCTTATAATCAAAATAAGGCTTTTACTAAACATATCATTGATGCTATGATGAAATCTTTTGAAGAAAAACTTGAGTTGGAAGTTTCTATCCCTAGAAAGCTTTATGATGAGTGGGAACCTATTATTAAAATTAAGATTAAAGATTATTAGTGCTATGCTTTATGTGATTTGTGTGCTAGTGTTTCAACTATTCCAAAAACTTTGTGCGATGTGTTATGTTTCCATGAATTTGATGATTGTTCTTTAAATTTGCATCTAGCGGATTCCTCTATTAAGAAACCCATTGGAAGGATTAATGATGTTCTTATTGTTGCAAATAGGAATTATGTGCCTATATATTTCATTGTGCTTGATATAGATTGCAATCCTACATGCCCTATTATTCTTGGTAGACCTTTCCTTAGAACGATTGGTGCAATTATTGATATGAAAGAAGGAAATATTAGATTTTAATTTCCATTAAGGAAGGGCATGGAAAACTTTCCAAGAAAGAAAATTAAGTTGCCATATGAATCTATTATGAGGGCTACTTATGGATTAAATACGAAAGATGACAATACCTAGATCTATTGCAATATGCCTAGCTAGGGGCATTATACAATAGCGCTTGTTGGGAGGCAACCCAATTTTTTTTGTTTTTTTTTGCTTCTATTTTTCAATAAATACACAATATTACTTATGTAGTAATTGTGTTTTAGTGTTTTAGTTAGCGTTTGAGCCAAGTAAGACCTTTGGGATGGTCTATGGTGATAGTTGATTTGATCTTGCTGAAAAACAGAAACTATTGCGCTCATTGCCAGAAGTTTAGAAAATCACAGAAGAGTGATTTTGATCTGAATTTTTTACACAGGATTGATATACAAATTTCCTAGGTTGTCCTAAGTTTTTAGAATTTTTGGAGTTAGATAAGTATACGGAATTTCCAGATTACTACAGACTGTTCTATTTTATATGTGTTGTTTGCTTATTTTGATGAATCTATGGGTAGTATCGGGGGGTATGAACCATGGATAAGTTAGAATACAGTAGATATAACACCAATATAAATTTAGAATGAGTTCACAACAGTACCAAAAGTGGTGATTTATTTTATTATACTAACGGACCTTATGAGTTTTCTGTTGAGTTTTGTGTTGTGAAGTTTTCAAGTTTTGGGTAAAGTTTTGATGGACAACGGAATAAGGAGTGGCAAGAGCCTAAGCTTGGGGATGTCCAAGTCACCCAAGGTAATATTCAAGGATAACCAAGCATCTAAGCTTGGGGATGCCTCCGATGGCATCCCCTCTTTTGTCTTCGTCCATCGGTAAAATTACTTGAGGCTATATTTTTATTCACCACATGATATGTGTTTTGCTTGTAGCATCTTGTATGATATGAGTCTTTGCTTTTTAGTTTACCACAATCATCCTTGCTGTACACACCTTTTGAGAGGGACACACATTAATCATGAATTTATTAGAATACTCTATGTGCTTAACTTATATCTTTTGAGCTAGGTAGTTGCTCTAGTGCTTCACTTATATCTTTTTAGAGCACGGCGGTGGCTTTATTTTATAGAAATTGTTGAACTCTCATGATTCACTTATATTATTTTGGGAGTCTTCAAAATAGTATGGCAATTTGCTTAGGTTATTAATTTGGTCCCAATATGATGGGCATTCAAGAGGGATATAATAAAAACTTTCATAAAGAGCATTGAATATATGAGGAGTTTGATTCCTTGCATTTGTTTTGAGATATAAAGATGGTGATATTAGAGTCATGCTAGTGAGTAATTGTGGATTAGTATAAATAATTGTGTTAAGGTTTGTGATTCCCGAAGCATACACGTATGGTGAACCGTTATGTGATGAAGTCGGAGCATGATTTATTTTTGATTGTCTTCCTTATGAGTGGCGGTCGGGGACGAGTGATTGGTCTTTTCCTACCAATCTATCCCCCGAGGAGCATGCGTGTTAGTACTTTGTTTCGATGGTAATAAATTTTTGCAATAAGTATGTGAGTTCTTTATGACTAATGTTGAGTCCATGGATTATACGCACTCTCACCCTTCCACCATTGCTAGCCTCTCTAGTACCGTGCAACTTTCGCCGATGCATTAAACTCACCATATACCCTTCCTCAAAACAACCACTATACCTACCTATTATGGCATTTCCATAGCCATTCCGAGATATATTGCGATGCAACTTCCACCGTTCCATTTATTATGATATACACCATCATTGTCATATTGCTTTGCATGATCATATAGTTGACATAGTATTTGTGGCAAAGCCACCGTTCATATTTTTTATACATGTCATGCTAGATCATTTCACATCCCGATACACCGCCGGAGGCATTCATATAGAGTCATATCTTGTTCTAGTATCGAGTTGTAATTCTTGAGTTGTAAGTAAATAAAAGTGTGATGATCGTCATTATTAGAGCATTGTCCCATGTGAGGAAAGGATGATGGAGTCTATGATTCCCCCACAAGTCGGGATGAGGCTCCGGTCAAAAAATAAAAAAAGGGAGATATAAAATAAAACAAAGAGGCCAAAGAGCCCAAATAAAAAAAATGAGAGAAAAAGAGAGAAGGGACAATGTTACTATCCTTTTTCCACACTTGTGCTTCAAAGTAGCACCATGTTCTTCATGATAGAGAGTTTCATATGTTATCACTTTCATATACTAGTGGGAATTTTTTATTATAGAACTTGGCATGTATATTCCAATGATGGGCATCCTCAAAGTGCCCTAGATCTTCGTGAGCAAGCAAGTTGGATGCACACCCACTTAGCTTCATTTTGAGCTTTCATACACTAATAGCTCTAGTGCATCCGTTGCATGGCAATCCCTACTCACTTGCATCGATATCAATTAATGGGCATCTCCATAGCGCATTAATTTACCTAGTTGATGTGAGACTTTCTCCTTTTTGTCTTCTCCACAACCTCCACCATATTCTATTCCACCTATAGTGCTACATCCATGGCTCATGCTCATGTATTGCGTGAAAGTTGAAAAAGATTGAGAACATTAAAACTATGAAACAATTGCTTGGCTTGTCATCGGGGTTGTGCATGATTAAATACTTTGTGTGATGAAGATAGAGCATAGCTAGACTATATGATTTTGTAGGGATAGCTTTCTTTGGCCATGTTATTTTGAGAAGACATGATTGCTTTATTAGTATGCTTGAAGTATTATTGTTTTTATGTCAATATTAAACTTTTGTTTTGAATCTTATGGATCTGAGCATTCATGCCACAATAAAGAAAATTACATGGATAAATATGTTAGGTAGCATTCCACATCAAAAGTTCTGTTTTTATCATTTACCTACTCGAGGACGAGCAGGAATTAAGCTTGGGGATGCTTGATATGTCTCCAATGTATCTATAATTATTTATTGTTCCATGCTATTATAGTATCTATCTTGGATGTTTTATATGCATTATGGTACTATTTTATATCATTTTTTGGGACTAACCTATTAACCTAGTGCCCAGTACCAGTTGCTGTTTTTTCCTTGTTTTTGCCTTTTACAAAAAATCAATATCAAACGGAGTCCAAACGGAATAAAAATTTCCGATGATTTTTCTTGGAAAGAATCCTACGAGACTTGGGCAGGAGGCAAGAAGACCTATGAGGCGGCCACAAGCCGTAGGGGCGCGCCCTAGGGGGGCGCCCCTAGGGCTTGTGGGCCCCTCGGAGACCGTCTAACCCTAATCTTCGCTCCATAAATACCCAAATATTCCCCCTACATCAGAGGCATCCACAAAAATACTTTTCCACCGCCGTAAGCTTCTGCTCTCATGAGATCCCATCTTGGGGCCTTTTCTGGCACTCTGCCAGAGGGGGATTCAATCATGGAGGGCCTCTACACCAACCTTGCCGCCCTTTCGATGATGTGTGAGTAGTTTACCATAGACCTACGGGTCCATAGCTAGTAGCTAGATGACTTCTTCTCTCTCTTTGATCTTCAATACCATGTTCTCCTCGATGTTCTTGGAGTTCTATCCAATGTAATCTTCTTTTGCGGTGCGTTTGTTGGGATCTGATGAATTGTGGATTTATGATCAGATTATCTATGAATATTATTTGAGTCTTCTCTGAACTCTTTTATGCATGATTAAGATAGCTTTGTATTTCTCTCCGATCCATCAATTTGGTTTGGCCAACTAGATTGGTTTTTCTTGCAGTGGGAGAGGTGCTTTGTGATGGGTTCAATCTTGCGGTGTCCTCACCCAGTGACAGAAGGGGTAGCGAGGCACGTATTGTGTTGTTTCCATTAAGGATAAAAAGATGGGGTTTATATCATATTGCTTGAGTTTATCCCTCTACATCATGTCATCTTGCTTAAGGCGTTACTCTGTTCTTTTGAACTTAATACTCTAGATGCAGGCAGGCGTCAGTCGATGTGTGGAGTAATAGTAGTAGATGCATGAAGGAGTCGGTCTACTTGTCATGGATGTGATGCCTATATTCATGCTCATTGCCTTGGATATCATCATAATTATGCGCTTTTCTATCAATTGCTCAATAGTAATTTGTTCACCCACCGTATGTTTTCTTTCAAGAGAGAAGCCTCTAGTGAAACATATGGTCCCTGGGTCTATTTTCCATCATATTATTTTCAGATCTATAAAACCAAAAACCCAAAAATACCTTGCTGCAATTTATTTACCTTTTATTTATTTTGCCTTTTATTTATCTTTTATATCTATCTCTACTAGATCTCACTCTTGCAAGTGACCGTGAAGGGATTGACAACCCCTTTTTTCATGTTGTGTGCAAGTGTTTGTTAGTTTGTGCAGGTGCATCTATTGGGGACATGCTTGTACCTCCTACTGGATTGATACCTTGGTTCTTAACTGAGGGAAATACTTATCTCTACTTTGCTGCATCACCCTTTCCTCTTCAAGGGAAATAACAACGCAAGTTCAAGAAGTAGCATGGTGGCAGCGGTCGCCTCCTGCTACGCGCTTGCGTGTTGGTGGTGGCCGACCAGGAGTCGGAGGCGGATCTGTCTTCAGATACATCCAGTAGCGAGTTTGGAGCGACAAGACTACCGGTGAAGACCGAGCCTCGACTACGGTCATGGCGGACGATGGCTGCGTCTTTAGCCGTCGTTACCTTGTCGAAGGAATCTTCATAGCAAGTCGCGTCGCTCCTTTCGGCCTGCTCCGGGGGAAACCCTAGATCTGTATTTTGGATCGGATGATGACGACGTCTGGCGCTGCGCTCTTTGCTGGAGGCATCATTTAGGAGCAGGTACCGACTCGAGTGGACAGGCAATGGAGTGGCATGCTTTCTACCGCGTCATCGATGATGGGTCTGAGAGGCATGGTGCAGCGGGGTCTCGGCGGTGGACGCTTTTTGATGCGTGAGTGCATGATGGTGGTGTTGTCTAGCGTCGTGGTGGCTTCGACGACAGTTAGGCCTGGCAAGGTCGATGCATCAGTACCTGCTCTGAAGATAGATCTATGGAACACGGTGGTGCGGCCCTTGCAGCGTGCGCGTGCGGAGACCACTGAGAGTGCGCCGGACCGGTGTGTGCCCCAGGCCCGGCAATGCGGCTTGGTTGGGGCCTCCGGCTTTAGAAGTTAGGCTTTACTGCGAGGTGATACGTCTCCAACGTATCTATAATTTTTTATTGTTCCATGCTATTATAATATCAATCCTGGATGTTTTATATATATTTACAAGCAACTTTATATCACTTTTTGGGACTAACCTACTAACTTAGTGCCCAATGCTAGTTGCTGTTTTTTTGCTTGTTTTTTTACTTTGCAGAAAATCAATACCAAATGAAGTCCAAATGCCACACAACTTTTTGGAGATTTTTTCTGGCAATAAGAGATCCAGGAAGCTTCGGGAGGGAACGAGAAGACGAAGGAGTAGCCCACTAGGCAGCAGGCCGTGCCCTGGTACATAGTGAGGCCCACGAGCCTCCATTGGACCTAACTCCGCCTCTATAAATACCCTAAAATAAGAAAACTTATCAGGGAGTTCATGAAATACTTCTTCCGCCATCGCAGGCCTTTTATCTTGAGAGATTTCATCTGGGGACCTTTTTCGGCACTCTGCCGGAGGGGGAATCGAGCACGGAGGGGTTCTTCATCAACCTTGCTGCCCCTCCGATGATGCGTAACTAGTTTACCACAGACCTACGGGTCCATAGTTAGAGCATCGCCAACAGGCACGCGATTTTAGCGCCGCGCTGAAAAAATCACCTTTTTGGCGCGCGCGCAGCCGTTCAGGGCGCTCAAGCGGACGCGCAAAAAACACGCGCGCGGCATAGTTGGTTCAGCGCGTGGAGCAAAACAGCATCGCGCGCCGCTTATTTCGTGAGCTCGCTCCCACGCGCTGGACACTCGAGCGCCCGCAACCCACTTTCGCCACCCTCTCCGGCCGCCCAACCCCTTTCTACACCCGTGACCCCTCCTCCACCGCCGCCGCCGGCGGCACAAACCCTAGCGCGGGGTTGAGCTTCGGCTTCGCCGCTACCGGCCCCCCTCCAAGCATCGGAGGAAGAGGAGGACGATGACGATGTGGCATGATTGTTGATGTGCCATTTGTTTGTGTGAACTTTTGTGTCATGAACTTGGTTGGGTGATTTTGGACATGGTTGAATGATGATGTGGCATGATTGTTGATGTCCCGTGCAAATGAACTATGCTATGTCTTTATTTTGCATATTTTTTTAATGTTTGAAACATCATCATATTGTCAAAATGGACATGTAAAATCTTATTTGCAAGCGCCGGCTGCTCGCACTGTAAGTTAGTGTGCCTGCTGGAGCTGCTTGTGCGCGCCATATTTTGCAACGGCCGCTGGAGCCAGCGCTCTGCCGCGCGTAAAAAACAGCTATTTCCGCGCCCAAGAAAGGTTTTAGCACGTCGCGTGGTTGTGCGCCTGTTGGAGATGCTCTTAGTAGCTAGACGGCTTTGTCTCTCTTTTTGATCTTCAATACAATGTTCTCCTTGATGTTCTTGGAGATATATTTGATGTAATGACTTTTTGCGGTGTGTTTGTTGGGATCCGATGAATTGTTAGTTTATGATCAGATCTATCCATGAATATTATTTGAGTTTTCTCTAAACTCTTTTATGCATGATTAATATAGCGTCGTATTTCTTCTCCGATTTATTGGTTTGGTTTGGCCAACTAGATTGATTTATCTTGCCATGGGAAGAGGTGCTTTTGTAATGGGTTCGATCTTGTGGTGCTTAATCCTAGTGACAGAAAGGGACATGACACGTATGTATCATTGCTATTAAGGGTAAAAAGATGGGGTTTATTCATACGTGAGTTTATCTTGTCTACATCATGTCATCCTGCGTAAAGCATTACTCCATTTTTCCATGAACTTAATACACTAGATGCATACTAGATAGCGGTCGATGTGTGGAGTAATTGTAGTAGATGCAGAATCATTTCGGTCTACTAATCTTGGACGTGATGCCTATGTATGATCATTGCCTTGGATATCATCATAATTATTTGATTTTCTATCAATTGCCCAACAGTAATTTGTTTACCCATCGTATGCTATTTTCTCGAGAGAAACCTCTAGTGAAAACTATGGCCCCCGAGTCTATCTTCTATCATATATTAAAACTAAAAATACCTTGCTGCAATTTTCTTTTATTTATTTTATTTTGTGTTTTTTCAGATCTATCTATCAAAAACTATACAATTTAATCTTGCTCATAATCGTTGAGGGATTGACAACCCCTCTACGCGTCGGGTTACAAGTATTTGTTGTTTGTGTGCAGGTGCTGTTTACATAGTGTTGCTTGGTTCTCCTACTGGATTGATAACCTTTATTTCATAACTGAGGGAAATAATTATCTCTACTATACTACATCATCTTCTCTTCTTCGAGGAAATCCCAACGCAGCTCACAAGTGGCACGAGGTCTGTTTGGTATTCTGCTCGGACTTTCGGCACCCCTTCATCAAGTGGATAGGAGTAGCAACAAATGTTTCCAAGAAGGTGGCTTTAGACTTACCGATGTATTACTTTGTAAGGTCTTTATGAATAATTAATAAAATGGCTGCATGCATCTCCCAGATGCAGAGGCCGGGTGTCATCCTCCTTTCTAAAAAAAGGAACTATATTCAAATAGTGTTGGAATTCAATGTAATTCACTCAAATAATGATGATGTGAACAATAGTCAATTATGCACATATGAGAATTGCATGACATTTTACCATCGGTGCGAACAAAGAACTTGGGCCAACTATATAACAATGTATACGCCTTGGAGTTGAGGCATGCCTTCAATGCAAACAATTCGAAGACCAATACAAAGAAATGTTAATCGACAAGAATTGATTTCAAAATCAAAATACTTAAAGAGTAACCCCCTTTTAAACATCTGTAGTTATACATTGAGGATCACTACCTCTTATTTTAAAGCTTAAGCTACATAAGATATGAGCTTTTCCTACGAATATCCACAAGACAGGAATGAACATTGATACGCCTTCAACGTATCTATAATTTTTGATTGTTCCATGCTATTATAGTATCAATCTTGGATGTTTTATATGCAACTTTATGCAACTGTATATCATTTTTTGGGACTAACCTATTGACTTAGTGCCCAGTGGCAGTTGCTGTTTTTTGCTTGTTTTTGGCTTTTCAAGAAATAAATATCAAACAGAGTCCAAACGGAGAAAAAACTTTGGATTAATTTTTTCTGGACCAGAAGAGACCCTAGAAGGTTCGGGAGAAAACCAGACGAGTCACGAGGGAGCGACATGCTCGGGAGGCGCGCCCCAGGGGGCACCCCCCAGGCTTGTGGGCCCCTCGTGGCACCTCTTGACCTAATTCCGCCTCTATAAATTCTCAAATATTCCCCTGACATCATGGAGCCACCCGAAATACTTTTTCCGCCGCCGTAAGTTTCTGTTCTCGTGAGATCCCATTTGAAGAATTCTCTGGTACTCCGCGAGAGGGGGAATCAATCACGGAGGGGCTCTACATGAACCTTGCTACCCTTCCGATGATGCGTGAGAAGTTTACCACAGACCTACGGGTTCAAAGCTAGTAGCTAGATGACTTCTTTTCTCTTTTTGATCTTCAATACAATGTTCTCCCTGTTGTTCTTGGAGATCTATTCGATGTAATCACTTTTTGCGGTGTGTTTTTTGGGATTCGATGAATTTTGAGTTTATGATCAGATTATCTATGAATATTATTTGAGTTTTCTCTGAACTCTTTTATGCATGGTTATTATAGCTTCGTATTTCTCTCCGATCTATTGATTTCGTTTGGCCAACTAGATTAATCTATCTTGCAATGTGAGAGCTGCTTTGTAATGGGCTCGATCTTGCGGTGCTCAATCCTAGTGACAGAAAGGGATATGACACGTATTGTATCGTTGCTATTAAGGATAAAAAGATGGGTTTATTCATGCGTGATTTTACTTTGTCTATATTATGTCATCTTGCTTAAGGCGTTACTTCGTTCTTTATGAACTTAATACTCTAGATGCATGTTGGACAGTGCTTGATGTGTATAGTAATAGTAGTAGATGCAGAATCGTTTCGGTCTACTTGTGTCGGACGTGATGCCTACATACATGATCATTACCCTTGATATCATCATGATTATTCGCTTTTCTATCAATTGCCCAACAGTAACTTGTCTACCCACCGTAAGCTATTTTCTTGAGAGAAGCCTCTAGTGAAAACAATGGCCCCCGGGTCTATTTTCATCATATATCAAATACCAAAAATACCTTGATGCAATTTTTCTTTCTTTATTTTATTTGTGTTTTACTTATCCATCTATCTATACAAGATTTGATCCTTGCAATTAACCGCCAAGGGATTGACAACCCCTTGTTCGCGTTGAGTGCAAGTATTTGTTATTTTGTGTGTAGGTGCTGCTAACAAGGTGTTGTGTGGTTCTCCTACTGGATTGATAACCTTGGTACGGCATCATCCTTTCCTCTTCAAGGAAATCACAACGCAGCTCACAAGTAGCAAACATATTTCACAAAACTCTGCAAACATAACACTAATTCTATAATGACTGCCACATGACCAACCAATTGCGAAGAAATAGTAGTCATCCAACATAAAGATGCAACATGGCAAATTCTATACGCCTAGAAAAGCACTGTCCTTCGAGAGGGTGCTACCCCTCACTGTCACATACTCTAGGCTTTTCCAGCAGCAAGTAAACACTAAAACGTTGGAGACGCCACAGTCGGCCGTGTTACCCCCACCTCGACCTTGTTGCCCTGCTTCGTCTCTAGGATTTAACTGAACCTGCAAAAAAAATTGAAACTATCCATCGCCGCATACCCGACTAGACCTTTAAGATAGGAAAATGTTTCGCGCCGACCATCTGGCCCAAGCTTGGGCCGGTCACCTAGGTAGCACGACGCAAACACTGCGGGGACACGCATGCCACACGTCCACGACTTGTCGAGCCCAGCCGCACCCTTCGCTTCTTATCCTCTTCCCCTTTTACCGCGTCCACTCCAATGTCTTCTTCCTCCTCCCAAAATGCATCTCACCTTGAAAAAGCATCCAACGCAATGGCCATGGCTGACCTGCCATGATTTGCTTCCAGCTCGAGGTGCCACACCCAGCAACAAATCAGTGCCCATGGGAGCTGCAACCAGCGGCAGAGCTGCATCCAGCGATGCCGCCTGGCAACAAGCTGCAACCGTGCATCAATCAGCTGCGCTCTTCGACGAGGGAGTTGCAACCATGGACCTCGGAGCTGCAACCGACATTTGGGGGAGCTGCAAGGGTTGACTGTTGAGATGCAAATTTTTGCTGGAACCAGAGGTATATTTTCTGGAACAGGGGTAATTTTTTGCTTCAAACATGTGTTTTACCTGAGATTCCTAGTCGCTCAGTTTCTTTTTTGCTGGAACTAGAGGTATTTTTTGTGGAAAGGGGGTAATTTTTTCGCTTCAAACATGTTTTTTACCTAAGATTTCTAGTCGCTTAGGTTTGTTTTTGTAGCAGCCGGGGTAAATTTTTGCTTGAAAATATTTAACTCAGTTCCCAACGCTCAGGTTGTTTCGCTGGAAGCGGAGTTTTGATGGGTTGCGCGATTTTGATGGACCAACTTTTGTGCATCTGGCAAGGCATTGTGCTGGAATGATGACAACATGAGATGGTGTTGTGGTGGGCGCACGGCAGATGCCACGGGGTGGCTAAAGAGAGGGATAGGCAAGAGGCAACCATGGGCTCCAGAAGCGAGGTCGGTACGAGCAAGTGCGAGACACAGGACGTACCCAGGTTGGGGCTCTCCGAAGAGATAACACCCCTAGTCCTGCCGAGTGTGGTTTATATGAAGATGGTACAAGCTTACTCCTAGAGCTATTTTGGGGAGGAAGGAAGGCAGGCCAGTGCATAGGCTACTCCCTCTCCGTGTGGATGGATGTGAGTGTGTGTGTAGAGTTAACTGGTGGTCGCATGCCCGTTGCATGGAGGCCTCCTGGGGGGATCTTATAGGCCAACCCCCCAGAGTTACAATGGTAATGTTACGAGGGTGCGGGGCCGGGTCGTCAGTGTCTTGGAGCCGGCAGCAAGGCGTCGGGTTCGCCGGGTCCGCTGGGTCTATCGGGTGCAAGCCGTACTGGGCCCGCCACGTGTGGGTGCAGCCGGCTGCTGGGTACTATAGGCGCACCGGGCGGTCGTCATGGGACAGCTGCGCCGTCCTACTACAGGGTTGCGCCTCCCAGGCGCTGCCCGCCCCAGGCGGGGGCTTGGTTGGCACGGCAGCCGTGCCCGCCGGAGCCGGCGCAAAGGGGGATGCACTGTAGCCATGTTGGTTGGTCGATGAAGGTTTGACTTGCGAGGTCCGGCCGGCATGCGCCGGCAGGGTTGTGCTGGGTTGTGCTGGGAAACCGGCCAGGGGCAAGCCAGATTGAGGGGCGTTGCGGGCCCTGATGTTTTTGAAAGGGATCTGGATTCCGTTGCCTGCCCGGGGTTCATCCCCCCGACAGTAGTCCCCGAAGCTGTGAAGGCTCACCGGCTTCAAGCAGGGGGGCTTCGCAGTTTCACCCTGTGAGAAGGCGGCAGATGTTGATGAAGCTTGTGACTGCCGGGTCCGGCAACACCCACTGTGTGCCGGCTTCCGGAAGCCGGATCGCGGCACCCCGGCACGGGAGGGAAACCGAGGAGTCTACTGAATCTTGAAGGGGAAGGGGCGCGCCTCCCGTGGCCCGGCGGGGGTGCCACATGGTGAACAGCGGCCGAAGAGGCCATACCAGGCCACGCGCGCGACTGGACGTAACAGTGTGCTAGGGCCCGCCATGCCGCGCCCTCGGCCCATGCGGGGGATTTATTGTGGCCGCCGCGGACAGTTGTTCTTCTCGTGTAGTTAATTTGGGAGGGGAAACGTGCCCCCATAATGCGGGGAACTGGAAATGCGGGCGCAGCCGATCCCACTTCTCCATGTTAGGCCGCGGTTATAAAATCAGAGGGAGGGGGCGGCGGAAATACTCACGCACACAGCCCTCGCCTCGTTCTTCTTCTCTCTCGCCCAACTCTCGAGCTCCCTACGCACCGGAGCGTTAGGCACCGCCCAAGTCGCCCGCCGGCCGCGCTAGCTCCCTCTTGCCTCCGCACTTCGCACCTTCGCCGAGCCCCACCGATGGCACCGCCAAAGGGCTCGTGGGAAGGCTCCATTGTTGCCGATGTCGACATCCAGTATCTCCGCGACACCCGGCGGTTGCCGCCGCCGGCGGAGGTAGCCGCGCGCGCCCCCGGATTGGAGGCGGAGCCGCAGCCGCAAAATGGCGAGTTTGTGGTCTTTGCTACTTCTTGAGCTTGTGTTGGTTTTTCCCTTGAAGAGGAAAGGGTGATGCAGCAAAGTAGAGATAAGTATTTCCCTCAGTTTGAGAACCAAGGTATCAATCCAGTAGGAGACAACGCACAAATCACCGAATACCTGCACAAACAATCAAACAACTTGCACCCAACGCGATAAAGGGGTTGTCAATCCCTTCACGATTACTTGCAAAAGTGAGATCTGATAGATATAGATGAAACTAAATAAAAGATAATGTAAATATTTTTGGTATTTTCGGTTTATAGATCAGAAAGTAAAAGATTGCAAAATAATTGATCGGAAACTAATATAGTAGATCGGAAACTTATATGATGGAAAATAGTAGATCAGAAACTTATATGATGGAAAATAGACCCGGGGGCCATAGGTTTCACTAGAGGCTTCTCTCAAGATAGCAAATAATACGGTGGGTGAACAAATTATTGACGAGCAATTGATAGAAAAGTGCAAAGTTTTGACGATATCTAAGGCAATGATCATGAATATAGGCATCACGTCCGTGTCAAGTAGACCGAAACGATTCTGCATCTACTACTATTACTCCACACATCGACCGACTCCTGCCTGCATCTAGAGTATTAAGTTCATGAAGAACAGAGTAATGCATTAAGTAAAATGACATGATGTAGAGGAATAAACTCAAGCAATATGATGTAAACCCCATCTTTTTATCCTCGATGGCAACAATACAATACGTGCCTTGCTGCCCCTACTGTCACTGGGAAAGGACACTGCAAGATTGAACCCAAAGCTAAGCACTTCTCCCATTGCAAGAAAAACCAATCTAGTTGGCCAAACCAAACCGATAGTTCGAAGAGAATTACAAAGATATCAAATCATGCATAAAAGAATTCAGAGAAGATTCAAATAATATTCATAGATAATCTAATCATAAATCCACAATTCATCGGATCTCAGCAAACACACCGCAAAAAATTATTACATCGAATAGATCTCCAAGAACATCGAGGAGAACATGGTATTGAGAATCAAAGAGAGAGAAGAAGCCATCTTGCTACTAGCTATGGACCCGTAGGTCTGAGATAAACTACTCACGCTTCATCGGAAGGGCAATAGGGTTGATGTAGAAGCCCTCCATGATCGAATCCCCCTCCAGCAGGGTGCCGGAAAAGGTCCCTTGATGGGATCTCACCGGTACAGAAGGTTGCGGCGGTGGAAAAGTGTTTTCGTGGATGCTTCTGGTGGTTTGGGAACACATGTGAATATATAGGTGAAAGAATTAGGTCAGGAGGGTCACGGGGGGCCCACAAGGCGGGGGGCGCGCCCTACCCCCTTGGGCATGCCCTCCACCCTTGTGGCCGCCTCGTGGCTCCTCCGACTTCATCTCCAAGTCTCCTGGGTGTCTTCTGGTCCAAGAAAAATCATCGCGAAGATTTTATTCCGTTTGGACTCCGTTTGGTATTCCTTTTCCACGAAGCTAAAAAACAAGGAAAAAATAGAAACTGGCACTGGGCTCTAGGTTAATAGGTTAGTCCCAAAAATAATATAAAATAGCATATTAATGCATATAAAACATCCAAAACAGATAATATAATATCATGGAACAATCAAAAATTATAGATATGTTGGAGACATACGAAGCATCCCCCAGCTTAATTCCTGCTCGTCTTCGAGTAGGTAAATGATAAAAACAGAATTTTTGATGTGGAATGCTACCTAACATACTTATCCATGTAATTTTCTTTATTGTGGCATGAATGTTCAGATCCATAAGATTCAAATCAAAAGTTTAATATTGACATAAAAACAATAATACTTCAAGCATACTAACAAGGCAATTATGTCTTCTCAAAATAACTCGGCCAGAGAAAGCTTATCCCTACAAAATCATATAGTGTGGCTATGCTCCATCTTCATCACACAAAATATTCAAATCATGCACAACCCCGATGACAAGCCAAGCAATTGTTTCATACTTTTGATGTTCTCAAACTTTTTCAACTTTCACGCAATACATGAGCGTGAGCCATGGACACAACACTATAGGTGGAATAGAATATGGTGGTTGTGGAGAAGACAAAAAGAAGGAGATAGTCTCACATCAACTAGGCGTATCAACGGGCTATGGATATGACCATCAATAGATATCAATGTGAGTGAGTAGGGATTGCCATGCAACGGATGCACTAGTATATGAAAGTGACAACATAGGAGACTCTCTATCATGAAGATCATGGTGCTACTTTGAAGCACAAGTGTGGTAAAAGGATAGTAACATTGTCCCTTCTCTCTTTTCTCTCATTTTTTTTATCTGGGCCTTCTCATTTTTTTTGGCCTCTTTTTTTTTTGTCTGGAGTCTCATCCCGACTTGTGGGGGAATCATAGTCTCCATCATCCTTTCCTCACATGGGACAATGCTCTAATAATGAAGATCATCACACTTTTATTTACTTACAACTCAAGAATTACAACTCGATACTTAGAACAAAATATGACTCTATATGAATGCCTCCGGCGGTGTACCGGGATGTGCAATGAATCAAGAGTGACATGTATGAAAGAATTATGAACGGTGGCTTTGCCACAAATACGATGTCAACTACATGATCATGCAAAGCAATATGACAATGATGAAGCGTGCCATAAAAAATGGAATGGTGGAAAGTTGCATGGCAATATATCTCAGAATGGCTATGGAAATGCCATAATAGGTAGGTATGGTGGCTGTTTTGAGGAAGGTATACGGTGGGTGTATGGTATCGGCGAAAGTTGCGCGGCACTAGAGAGGCTAGCAATGGTGGGAGGGTGAAAGTGCGTATAATCCATGGACTCAACATTAGTCATAAAGAACTCACATACTTATTCAAAAAATCTATTAGTTATCGAAATGAAGTACTACATGCATGCTCCTAGGGGGAGATATTGGTAGGAAAAGATCATCGCTCGTCCCCGACCGCCACTCATAAGGAAGACAATCAATAAATAAATCATGCTCCGACTTCATCACATAACGGTTCACCATACGTGCATGCTACGGGAATCACAAACTTTAACACAAGTATTTCTCAAATTCACAATTACTCACTAGCATGACTCTAATATTACCATCTCTATATCTCAAAACAATCATAGGGAATCAAACTTCTCATAGTATTCAATGCACTTTATATGAAAGTTTTTATTATATCCCTCTTGGATGCCTATCATATTAGGACTAAATTTATAACCAAAGCAAATTACCATGCTGTTTAAAGAATCTCAAAATAATATAAGTGAAGCATGAGAGTTCAACAATTTCTATAAAATAAAACCACCGCCGTGCTCTAAAAAGATATAAGTGAAGCACTAGAGCAAAATTGCCTAGCTCAAAAGATATAAGTGAAGCACATAGAGTATTCTAATAAATCATGATTCATGCGTGTCCCTCTCAAAAGGTGTGTACAGAAAGGATGATTGTGGCAAACTAAAAAAAGCAAAGACTCAAATCATACAAGACGCTCCAAGCAAAACACATATCATGTGGTGAATAAAAATATAGCCTCAAGTAAAGTTACCGATAGACGAAGACGAAAGAGGGGAGGCCTTCCGGGGCATCCCCAAGCTTAGGCTCTTAGTTGTCCTTGAATATTACCTTGGGGTGCCTTGGGCATCCCCAAGCTTAGGCTCTTGCCACTCCTTATTCCATAGTCCATCAAATCCTTACCCAAAACATGAAAACTTCACAACACAAAACTCAACAGAAAATCTCATAAGCTCCGTTAGTATAAGAAAATAAATCACCACTTTTGGTACTGTTGTGAACTCATTCTTTATTTATATTGGTGTAACATCTACTGTATTCCAACTTTTCCATGGTTCATACCCCCCGATACTACCCATAGATTCATCAAAATAAGCAAACAACACAAAGAAAACAGAATCTGTCAAAAACAGAATAGTCTACGATGATCCGAATTGTTCTAATAATTCTGTAACTCCAAAATTTCTGAAACAATAGGAAAACATAGTTAATTTGTATATAAATCTCATATAAAAAATTCAGGGTTTTTCAACTCTCCAGTGAATTATTTAAATTCTGTGACTGGACGCAAAAGTTTCTGTTTTTCAGCAAGATCAAATCAACCATCCCCGTAAGCCATCCCAGAGGTTGTACTTGGCACAAACACTAATTAAAACACAAAACCACACCCAAACAGAGGCTAGATGAATTATTCAAAGCAAAACAGGAACAAAAAGCAAAAACAAAAATAAAATTGGGTTGCCTCCCAACAAGCGCTTTTCTTTAAAGCCTTTTAGCTAGGCATTGATAATTTTAATGATGCTCACATGAAAGACAAGAATTGAAAAAAAAAGAGGGCATCATATAGTACGTGAAAAACACATCTAAGCCTAACATACTTCCTATGCATAGGCATCTTATAGGCAAACAAATTACCAAGGCAAGCAAATCCTAGCATATGCAAAGAAGAAGAAAGAAACAATAGCAATCTCAACATAACGAGAGGTAATTTAGTAACATGAAGATTTCCCCAACCATATTTTCCTCTCTCATAATAATTAAATGTAGGATCATAATCAAATTCAACAATATAACTATCACATAAAATATTCTTAACACGATCCACATGCATGCGAAGTTGACACTCTTCCAAAATAGTGGGATTAACATTAACTAAAGTCATGACCTCTCCAAACCCACTTTTATCAAAAAATTCATAAGATTGAACATTCTCCAAATATGTGGGATCTAAAGTTGACACTCTTCCAAACCCACTTTCAGTATTATTGCAAACATTATTATCAATCTCATATTCATCATGGGGCTTAAATAAATTTTCAAGATCATAAGAAAAATCACCCCAATCATGATCATTGCAACAAGTAGTGGACCTAGCAAAACTAGCATCCCCAAGCTTAGGGTTTTGCATATCATTAGCACAACTGACATTAATAGAATTTATAGTAGAACCATTGCAATCATGCTTTTTCATCCAAGGAGCTATCGTGAATCACTTCATAGATTTCTTCTTTTAACACTTCATCACAATTTTCAGATTCACAAATTTCAAGCAAAACTTCATAAAGATAATCTAGTGCACTCAAATCACTAGAAATTGGTTCATCATAATTGGATCTCTTAAAAATATTAGCAAGTGGATGAGGATCCATAAACTTTTAGCAAGCGAAGATGCAAGCAAAAAGAAGGCACATGGTAACACAACCAAACAAAAGATCGAACGGAAGAAGGGCGAATAAAAAGGCAAATCTTTTCAAAATTATTTTAGAAGTGGGGGAGAGGAAAACGAGAGGCGAATGGCGAATAATGTAATGCAAGAGATGAGAGTTTATGATGGGTACTTGGTATGTCTTGACTTGGCGTAGATCTCCCCGGCAACGGCGACAGAAATTCTTCCTGCTACTTCTTGAGCTTGCGTTGGTTTTTCCCTTGAAGAGGAAAGGGTGATGCAGCAAAGTAGAGATAAGTATTTCCCTTAGTTTGAGAACCAAGGTATCAATCCAGTAGGAGACAACACACAAATCACCAAATACCTTCACAAACAATCAAACAACTTGCACCCAACGCGATAAAGGGGTTGTCAATCCCTTCACGGTTACTTGCAAAAGTGAGATCTGATAGATATAGATGAAACTAAATAAAAGATAAAGTAAATATTTTTGGTATTTTTTGTTTATAGATCAAAAAGTAAAAAATTGCAAAATAGTAGATCGAAAACTAATATAGTAGATCGGAAACTTATATGATGGAAAATAGTAGATCGGAAACTTATATGATGGAAAATAGACCCGGGGGCCATAGGTTTCACTAGAGGCTTCTCTCAAGATAGCAAATAATACGGTGGGTGAACAAATTACTGCCGAGCAATTAATAGAAAAGCGTAAAGTTATGATGATATCTAAGGCAATGATCATGAATATAGGCATCATGTCCGTGTCAAGTAGACCGAAACGATTCTGCATCTACTACTATTACTCCACACATCGACCGACTCCTGCCTGCATCTTGAGTATTAAGTTCATGAAGAACAGAGTAACGCATTAAGTAAGATGACATGATGTAGAGGAATAAACTCAAGCAATATGATGTAAACCACATCTTTTTATCCTCGATGGCAACAATACAATACGTGCCTTGCTGCCCTTACTGTCAGTGGGAAAGGACACTGCAAGGTTGAACCCAAAGCTAAGCACTTCTCCCATTGCAAGAAAAACCAATCTAGTTGGCCAAACCAAACGGATAGTTCGAAGAGAATTACAAAGATATCAAATCATGCATAAACGAATTCAGAGAAGATTCAAATAATATTCATAGATAATCTGATCATAAATCCACAATTCATCGGATCTCGGCAAACACACCGCAAAAAATTATTACATCGAATAGATCTCCAAGAACATCGAGGAGAACATGGTATTGAGAATCAAAGAGAGAGAAGAAGCCATCTAGCTACTAACTATGGACCCGTAGGTCTGAGGTAAACTACTCACGCTTCATTGGAAGGGCAATAGGGTTGATGTAGAAGCCCTCCGTGATCGAATCCCCCTCCGGCATGGTGCCATAAAAGGTCCCTAGATGGGATCTCACGGGTACAGAAGGTTGCGGCGGAGGAAAAGTGTTTTCTTGGATGCTTCTGGTGGTTTGGGAACATATGTGAATATATAGGCTAAAGAATTAGGTCAGGAGGGTCATGGGGGGCCCACAAGGCAAGGGGCGCGCCCTACCCGCCTGGTCGCGCCCTCCACCCTTGTGGCCGCCTCGTGGCTCCTCCGACTTCATCTCCAAGTCTCCTGGGTGTCTTCTGGTCCAAGAAAAATCATCGGGAAGATTTTATTCCGTTTGGACTCCGTTTGGTATTCCTTTTCCACGAAGCTAAAAAACAAGGAAAAAATAGAAACTGGCACTGGGCTCTAGGTTAATAGGTTTGTCCCAAAAATAATATAAAATTGCATATTAATGCATATAAAACATCCAAAACAGATAATATAATAGCATGGAACAATCAAATATTATAGATACATTGGAGACGTATCAGTCTTCTACAGCCACTTCAAGCGCGGGCTCGGCCTTCCTGTAAGCGCCTTCTTCCGCGCCTTCCTCTCCTTCTTCGGGCTGCAGCCGAGCCATCTTGGTGTGACCGCCGTGCTGTAGCTCTCTGGTTTCGTCACCCTCTGCGAGGGTTACTTGGGGGTGGAGCCATACGTGGAACTCTGGAGCCGCCTCTTCTTCCTCAAGCAGCAGGGGCCGGAGGCTGGGGCCATGTCTGACTGCGGGGCCGCCGTCGTCTCGGTTCGGCCGAACGGGGTGTTTCCCAAGATGCCCATCGTGGATTCTACCAAGAAGTGGCAGAATACCTTCTTCTATGTTCGCAACGTCGGCGGAGGAGGCGACGCCGTCAACTTGCCCCCGTTCATCAATGAGCAGCCGGTCGCCAAGATGAACTGGGGCTACATGCCCAAGAACCCGCCGCAGGGGATGCAGAACTTGTGCAACCGGATTCGGGAGATGACAGCGCAGGAGGGGCTTAAGGGGACTGATCTTGGCGCCGCCTTCGTCGCGCGCCGGGTGCTGCCGCTGCAACGCCGGGCGCACATCATCGGTCAGATGGGGGACCGCTAGGATCCAACCCGGATGTCGTCCGGGAGGCTGAACCCGGAGCAGGTGGCTGAATGGGTGAACTCCATCTCCAAGGCAGGGTTAGGCCCGGACTGGCGCTTCGGGAAGGCGCCCTACAACGCGGAGATCCCGGCGCCAGTGGTGAGTCCTTGGTCTTTATTTTTTTACAACGTCACAACTCCTTCTCCGCCCTGACGCGACGAGGGAGGTGCTGCTGAAAGCCATTCAACAGACACATGACGGGATGAGGGCGCAGGTACCGGCCGTCGAGCAGGCCCACTCGGAGTGGGCGGAGTCCCACGCCGAGAATCCGGAGCCGGCTGATGCCGAAGCCTCCGAGGTGTGCCCCGCGGGTAAGTCTCCGCACCCAGACCTCCTGCGAGACTGGTCGGATGACGACGTGGAGATCTTGACGCCCGCTGGTGGTGCAGCACCGCCGAGGGGTGGGGACGGCAACGTCCACCCCCCAAGACGTCCACCCCCTTCCTTGTCTTGGTTTTCTTCGCATTTGGACGGTGGGGGCGCGCCAGTGCACCCACTGGGTGTAACCCCCGAGATTTGGGCCAACTACGTAGTAGTTGGGTCGAATCTTAAAGATGTCCTTGTGGTTCGTGCTGACCCTTATTTTGCCGCAGCAACTGGACGGCCTCCGAGTCGGTATCCACAACTGGTTTCTGGAGAAGCACCGCCAGGTCACGGCGCAGCTTGCCGCCAAGGAGGAGGCACTTCGTCTTGCTGAAGGTATGTTTTTCATGTTCTTAGTGGGGGCGCGCTAGCGCACCCACTGGGTGTAGCCCCCGAGATTCGGGCCAACTAAGTAGTAGTTGGGTCGAATCTTAAAGATATCTTTGTTCCTTTCTTCCGGCGTCTGACTTGGAATCTTGCCGCGCAAACGCCGCGGCTGAGGTGCCGGACCTACGAACCCGGCTAGCCGAAGCCGGCCAGCAGCGTGATCAGGCGGTCGCCGATGTTGGCCAGCTCCGGGCCGAGGTGGAGCAGCTAAAGGTGGAGGCCTACCAGGCGCTCGCCGAAGCAAGCCATGATGTCTACTACGCAACTTTATTCTTGTAGACTCGTGTTGGGCCTCCAAGCGCAGAGTTTTGTAGGACAGTAGCAATTTTCCCTCAAGTGGATGACCTAAGGTTTATCAATCTGTGGGAGGCGTAGGATAAAGATGGTCTCTTTCAAACAACCCTGCAACCAAATACAAGAAATCTCTTGTGTCCCCAACACACCCAATACAATGGCAAATTGTATAGGTGCACTAGTCCGGCGAAGAGATGGTGATAAAAGTGTAATATGGATGGTAGAAATATATTTTTATAATCTGAATAAATAAAAACAGCAAAGTAGCAACTGACAAAAGTGAGCACAAACGGTATTGCAATGCTTGAAAACAAGGCCTAGGGTCCGTACTTTTGCTAGTGCAATCTCTCAACAATGCTAATATAATTGGATCATATAACCATACCTCAACGTGCGATGAAGAATCACTCCAAAGTTCCTATCTAGTGGAAAACATAAGAAGAAATCGTTTGTAGGGTACGAAACCACCTCGAAGCTATTCTTTCCAATCGATCTATCCAAGAGTTCGTACTAAAATAACACCAAATAATTTCAGATTCATAATACTCAATCCAACACAAAGAACTTCAAAGAGTGCCCCAAGATTTCTACCGGAGAAACAAAGACAAGAACGTGCATCAACCCCTATGCATAGATTACCCCAATGTCACCTCGGGAATCCGCGAGTTGAGTGCCAAAACATATATCAAGTGGATCAATATGATACCCCATTGTCACTACGAGTATTCATATGCAAGACATACATCAAGTGCTCTCAAATCCATAAAAGTATTCAATCCGATAAAACGAAATCTCAAAGGGAAAACTCAATTCATCACAACAAGATAGAGAGGGGAAACCACCATATGATCCGACTATATTAACAAAGCCCGCGATACATCAAGATCGTGCCATCTCAAGAACACGAGAGAGAGAGATTAAACACATAGCTACTGGTACAAACCCTCAGCCCCGAGGGTGGACTACTCCCTCCTCATCGTGGTGGCCGCCGGGATGATGAAGATGGCCACCGGTGATGATTTCCCCCTCCGGCGGAGTGCCGGAACGGGGTCTAGATTGGTTTTGCATGGCTACAGAGCCTTGCGGCGGCGAAACTTCTGATCTAGGGTTACCCCCAGGGTTTTTGGAATATTTGATGATTTATAGGGCGAAGAGGGGGTGCGGGAGGCCACCGAGGTGGGCACAACCCACCTGGGCACACCTGGGCCCCCAGGCGCGCCCTGTTGGGTTGTGCCCCCCTCGGGGCACCCCCAGATGCTGCTCTCGCCCATTGGATGTCTTCTGGTCCATAAAAAATCCACAAAAATTTTCGCGGTGTTTGGACTCCGTTTGATATTGATTTCCTGCGATGTAAAAAACAAGCAAAAACAGCAACTGGCACTGGGCACTTGGTCAATAGGTTAGTCCCAAAAAAATGATATAAAGTTGCTATAAAATGATTGTAAAACATCCAAGAATGATAATATAACAGCATGAATACTTCATAAATTATAGATACGTTGGAGACGTATCAGCATCCCCAAGCTTAATTCCTACTCGTCCTCGAGTAGGTAAATGATAAAAGAAATGATTTATGAAGTGTGAATGCTAGCAAAGTGCACAAGTTTGATCGATGACAATTTCATTAACTTTTCCTAGCATCATAACAGCAATTCTTTCTTATAAAACTTCTCATGTTAAAGTAGCAACCAATTCACATGTTAAGGTTCAAACAATGAATTCTCTTGAAACTCAACAACCTATGTTCTCAGTCACCAAGCAATTGCAATTCAACTTATTCAACAGAGTCTAAGTAAGAGCTCCACATACTCAACCATCATATAGTCTTCTATGATTGCTAACACTCACCGCATACACATGAGCAAAACATTTCAACCGGACACATAGAAAGATAGGGGCTTATAATTTTGCCTCCCAACGTATTCACCTCAAGGGTGATGTCAACAATAACAACTCGTGCTACCCATATCCCACTGGATATATGTGCCTAGATCTTTCCTCACCACATGATGCTTGCCAAAAGAGAAAAATAAAAAGGAATTGAGAGAAAAACTTTGACTCTTGCATGAAAGTAAATACATAAAAGTAAAAGGTAGGCCCTTCGCAGAGGGAAGCAGAGGTTGCCATGCGCTTTTTGTTTGTATGCTCAACCCCTTAGTGCAAAAGAACGTCACGTTATATTGCCCCTTATGATAGCAACCTTTATTATGCAGTCTGTCGCTTTTATTCTTTGCTATCACAAGTTTATACAACGCTCAATTTTCTCTTACACTAAATGATCTAACACTTTTAGAAGCAATTTTTATTGCCTTATTGCACCGATGACAACTTACTTGAAGGATCTTACTCAATCCTTAGGTAGGTATGGTGGACTCTTGAAAATAAGATTTGGGTTTAAGGGTTTTTGGATGCACAAGTAGTGTCTCTACTTGGTGCGGAATTTTGGCTAGCAAAGATGGGGGGCAAGCACCACATGTTGAAGGATCTATGACAATATAACTTCTATGTGAATATGAACAAACATAAATCATTATGTTGTCTTCCTTGTCCAACGTCAACAATTTTGGCATATAATATTTTGATGGGGGGTCACAATCACAAAAGATTTCCAAGATAGTGTATTTGCATGTGAAAGTTCTCTTCCTTCTATTAATCATTCATGAATTGCTTGTATGACCAATATTGTGATTGTCAAGCTTCAAAAGATTTCACTTTCTAAACCCAATGTGAAGCTACCACTGGGCATGATATCAACATATAATTTCAAATTCATGATATTCAATTCATTCAACAATTTACTCATAGGATATAAGTGAAGCACGAGAGTAAATGAGAAACTACTCCAAAAAGATATAAGTGAAGATCAAGCGAGTAGTTAAGTAAAAGGGGTAGCTAATTGAGGACTCTCTCTTATTTAAAAACTTTCAGATCTAAGTATATTATTAAAACCGCAAGTAAAACAAAACAAAATGACATTCCAAGAATAGCACAACTCAAGTGAAGAAGCAAAAACTTAGGCTCAACCGATACTAACCGATAATTGTTGATGAAGAAAGGTGGGATGCCTACCGGGGCATCCCCAAGCTTAGATGCTTGAGACTTCTTGAAATATTATCTTGGGGTGCCTTGGTCATCCCCAAGCTTGACCTTTTGGGTCTCCTTAATTCCTTTTATATCACGGTTTCCCTAAATCTTAAAAACTTCATACACACAAAACTCAACAAAAACTCGTGAGATAAGTTAGTATAAACCAATGCAAAAACCTTATCATTCTCTACTGTAGCAAATCACAAAAAGTATTATTCAACATTGCATACTAAATGTCTCTGCATATTTCATACTCCTATCCTCAAATAGAATCATTAAACAAGCAAACATATGCAAACAATGCAAACATAACAGCAATCTGCCAAAACAGTACAGTCTGTAAAGAATGCAAGAGTATCAATACTTATTTAACTCCAAAAATTATGAAAATTTAACACACTGTAGAAAATTTATCAGATCTTATTGAGCAAAAAGTTTCAACATTTTATCGCATTCTGACTTTTCTCGGGAATTTTTGCAACATCGATAAACTTTCTGTTTTGAAACAGCAACTCATATACTTGCAAAATTAGCATGGTAAAGGCTATGCTTGACATTTTTATTGAAAATAAAGATGCAAAACATTATTATAAATAACAGCAATAAAATACTAACAAGAAAATGACGCTCCAAGCAAAATACATATCATGTGACGAATAAAAATGTAGCTCCAAGTGAGGTTACCGATAATGTTGGAGACGAAAGAGGGGATGCCTTCCGGGGCATCCCCAAGCTTAGTTGCTTGGATATTCCTTGAATATTACCTTGGGGTTCCTTGGGCATCCCCAAGCTTAGGGTCTTATCACTCCTTATTCTCCTCATATCGACATCTCACCCAAAACTTGAAAACTTCAATCACACAAAACTTAACGGAACTTCGTGAGATAGGTTAGTATGATAAAGAGCAAACCATTTCACTTTGGTCCTGTCAAAGACAAGATTCATAATTGTTTCCACACAATTACTAATGTATCATATCATTTCCATAATTTATATTGAGCAATATAAGCCATAGAAACTAGGAAACAAGCAAACTATGCATTGAAAACAGATTCTGTCAAAAACAGAATAGTCTGTAATAATCTGTACTCCAACCATACTTCTGCTACTCCAAAAATTATGAAAAATTAGGAAAACATAGGGAATTTGTATATATATCACCTGTAAAAAATTAAGATCAAAATCACGTTCCAGTGAATTTTCAAAATTCCTGGACTGAGCGCAAAAGTTTCTGTTTTTGCACAGAATCAAGTCAACTATCATCCACACTATCCCAAAGGCTTTACTTGGCACTTTATTGAAATAAAAGCTATAAATATGATTACTACAGTAGCATAATCATGTTAACACACAAAAACAGTAGGTAAAAGTGTTGGGTTGTCTCCCAACAAGCGCTTTTCTTTAATGCCTTTTAGCTAGGCATGATGAGTTCAACGATGCTCGCATAAAAGATAAGGATTGAAACATAACAAGAGCATCATGAATCATAAGTTCCTCTCTCATAATAATTTTTAGTAGCCTCATGAATAGATTCATCGATATAACCATCACATAAAGCATTCTTTTCATGATCCAAAAGCATAGAAAATTTATTACTCTCCATATAAGCCATTTTATTTTCATTCACAATAGTGGGGGTATCATATGAAACTCGAATACTAAAAATTGTTTCCACATTAAAAGAGTAATGTTCAGAAAAAGTATAATCAAAATTATGACAATAATTATCACTACTTTTTATAACATAAGTGTCATCACAATAATCATCATAAGTAGCAACTTCGTTCTCATCATAGATAGGAGGCATGCAATCATCATAGCAAATTTGATCATTCAAAGTAGGGGGACTAAAAAGATCATCTTCATTAAGCATATCATCCCCAAGCTTGGGACAAACATTAATTGCAGCAAATAAATCCTCAAACATGTCATTCTCATCAAACATAGCATCCCCAAGCTTGTGGCTTGGCATATCATAAACATAACCATTCTCATCATTAAAAGTTTGAATAGCACCAACGGTATAACAATTGCTATCATCATAATTTCCCAAGTTGGTGCCAAAAAGATTTCCAAAATTATAAGAAGTATCATTATCTTCCCAATCATAATTATCACAACAAGCAATAGGCATAACAAAATCATCATCAATAGTGCTCTCGGACATTGTGCCATAAGACAAAGAAGCAATGTCATCATCAAATGCATCATCTTCTACAATTATTTTTGATTCATTTTTGTGAGGCACAATACTAATAGGAGCAACATTATTTGGGAGAGATACCTTTTTACCTCTTTTCTTTCTTCTTTTCTTCTTCTTCACCACATCATGTGTGGGTTTAATCAATTTTTTCAAGCTTCTTGTCGAAGAGATTGATTGGATAGGAAGCTCCTCCTCGTTACCTGATTCATCATAATAAACACTAGGAGGGTATTGGGAAATATTTTCCTTTTCATTAGTACTCTCTTCATATTCTATTTGTTTTCTTGTCTTTAGATAGTTGGCAATATAAGGATTCTCAATGCAATTTACCGCACAAAACATATAAATTTCCTCTAGATCAAAATCAAGAGATCTCTCGAGATTAAATTTTGGAATACCCTCATTTATACATTTCATTTCTTCATACCCCAAAAGAAGACTAAGCTCTTTATGATGCTCAAGGGTAATCAAGTTATCACAATTTTTGGACACGATTTGATCATGAAACAAATTGCATTGGAGATTTAAATGACCACGTTCATTGCAAAGTTCACAAGGATGGCGAAAAAAATTAAATCTTTCAGCACAATCATCTAGCCTCTCTTGCAACTTTTTCGTTTCTAAATATTTATGCTTCTTACAAAATCTATCTTCCCTTTTTGGTGTGCATTTGCACTCCCAATTCACTCCGCAAAAATTGACATTCTTATAGGAGACATCATTATCATGACTAATGCAATCATCATTAACATCATGGATATTCAAAGAATTTATTCCAGCAATATTGCAATCATGCCCATCATCCAACATTTTTATGTCATAAATTTTGTTGAATTCTTTTTCTAGCAGTTGAGCACAATTATCGGAATCCTTATTCTCAAGATAGACATTATAAAGATAAAGAACAACATGAGGTAACCCAATCTCTATTTTTTTTTCTATTATAAAACCAAACTAGTGATAAAACAAGAAACTAAAAGATTCGATTGCAAGATCTAAAGATATACCTTCAAGCACTCACCTCCCCGGCAACGGCGCCAGAAAAGAGCTTGATGTCTACTACGCAACTTTATTCTTGTAAACTCGTGTTGGGCCTCCAAGCGCAGAGTTTTGTAGGACAGTAGCAATTTTCCCTCAAGTGGATGACCTAAGGTTTATCAATCCGTGGGAGGCGTAGGATGAAGATGGTCTTTCTCAAACAATCCTGCAACCAAATACAAGAAATCTCTTGTGTCCCCAACACACCCAATACAATGGCAAATTGTATAGGTGCACTAGTTCGGCGAAGAGATGGTGATAAAAGTGTAATATGGATGGTAGAAATATATTTTTATAATCTGAATAAATAAAAACAGCAAAGTAGCAACTGACAAAAGTGAGCACAAACGGTATTGCAATGCTTGAAAACAAGGCCTAGGGTCCGTACTTTTGCTAGTGCAATCTCTCAACAATGCTAATATAATTGGATCATATAACCATCCCTCAACGTGCGATGAAGAATCACTCCAAAGTTCCTATCTAGCGGAGAACATAAGAAAAAATCGTTTGTAGGGTACAAAACCACCTCGAAGCTATTCTTTCCGATCGATCTATCCAAGAGTTCGTACTAAAATAACACCAAATAATTTCAGATTCATAATACTCAATCCAACACAAAGAACTTCAAAGAGTGCCCCAAGATTTCTACCGGAGAAACAAAGACAAGAACGTGCATCAACCCCTATGCATAGATTACCCCAATGTCACCTCGGGAATCCGCGAGTTGAGTGCCAAAACATATATTAAGTGGATCAATATGATACCCCATTGTCACCATGAGTATTCATATGCAAGACATACATCAAGTGCTCTCAAATCCATAAAAGTATTCAATCCAATAAAACGAAATCTCAAAGGGAAAACTCAATTCATCACAACAAGATAGAGAGGGGAAACCACCATATGATCTGACTATATTAACAAAGCCCGCGATACATCAAGATCGTGCCATCTCAAGAACACGAGAGAGAGAGAGAGATTAAACACATAGCTACTGGTACAAACCCTCAGCCCCGAGGGTGGACTACTCCCTCCTCATCGTGGTGGCCGCCGGGATGATGAAGATGGCCACCGGTGATGATTTCCCCCTCCGGCGGAGTGCCAGAACGGAGTCTAGATTGGTTTTACATGGCTACAGAGCCTTGCGGTGGCGGAACTTCTGATCTAGGGTTACCCCCAGGGTTTTTGGAATATTTGATGATTTATAGGGCAAAGAGGGGGTGCGGGAGGCCACCGAGGTGGGCACAACCCACCTGGGCGCGCCTGGGCCCTCAGGCGCGCCCTGGTGGGTTGTGCCCCCCTCGGGGCACCCCCCAGGTGCTTCTTTGGCCCATTGGATGTCTTCTGGTCCATAAAAAATCCACAAAAAGTTTCGCAGTGTTTGGACTCCGTTTGATATTGATTTCCTGCGATGTAAAAAACAAGCAAAAATAGCAACTGGCTCTGGGCACTGGGTCAATAGGTTAGTCCCAAAAAAATGATATAAAATTGCTATAAAATGATTGTAAAACATCCAAGAATGATAATATAACAACATGAATACTTCATAAATTATAGATACGTTGGAGACGTATCAGGCCAGCAGCGCGACTAGCTGGCTAGTGATAAGAGCTAGCTCCAGGCCGAGATGGAGCGGCTGAAGGCGGAGGCCACCAAGACGGCGGAGGCCCACCAAGCATAACTCCTCCGTCTTATGGAGGAGCACGAGAATACGGCCGCCACCAAGGATGACGAGCTGAATGCGGCCGTCGACAAGCGTGCCGAGCTGGAGAAGTCGCTTGAGGCACGCGGTCGTGCCGGAGACCTAGAGCGGCATGGTATGTTGTGCGAGGCGCAGCACCTGGATGAGGCCTTCGCCAGTAAGTGCTTCTTTATCGATATCGCCGGGTTGCAAGTCGGCCTAACTTTCATATGGCTGATCGTTTTGCTTGTTCCTTTACCAGAGTATTTCCCGGAAACGCAGAAGGGGGCGGACAAGGACGTGCTTGCCCACCGGTTAACCCAAGCGGACGCGCGCGCCGAAGTCGATCCGCACGCCAATTGGAGTTTTCTGGAGATCATGCATGCTGCCGAGGCCCGCCTGACGGCCCTGGATGAGTAGACAGCACGGCTGTCCGAAGTCGGGTTGAGGATGACGGCGGCCCTTTGGCCCGGCGCCGTTGCGCCCAACAGCTTCTCGCAGCTGGCGCGCTGGCTGGAAGCCGGACCGGCGAGGCTTCACGCATGGTGTGTCTCCGCGGCCCGAGCCAGCGCCGACTTGGCGCTGTGGTTCGTCATGTCTTGGTATCCAGGTCTGAGCCTGAACCAGCTGGCGGCCCAGCGAGCCGACGCAGAAGCCCAGCTGGAGGCAGAGGCAGGCCGGATTGCCGCGCGGGCCAGCTTCCTTGCCTCGTTTGCTTCGCACCACGAGTTACAGGTCAAGCGAAGATGGCGTGGAGGTGCCGCCCGACGACTTCGGCCTGGCGCTCGACGACCCGGCGGGCAGCTCCGAGGAGTCGGGCCCTTATGCGGACGACGAGGCCGGGTTGGATAACACCGGCGCCTCGGTGAACCTGAAGGCCACCGCGTAGGAGCCGGCAGTCGCGCAACCCGACGCAGGAGTCACCTAAAGATGTCCTGCTTTTACTTTTATTGCACTTTGTTAAGTGACAGGACCACCCACCCACTGGGGTGTATGGTGAATGTAATGAACTCTGGCCTTGGGCCCGTATTTCTGTAATGTAAATATTTTCGTGAGTGTTTACGCCTTTGTTCTTTGTCCTTTAAGCTTTTTCCTTGCTTGTTCCTTCTTGGGGCCTCCCCCCCCCCCCCCCCCCACGAGTGGAACAGCCGGGTTTTGGTTTGTGACAAGGAGTTCAGCCTTGGGAAAGAACGCGTAGTACTTAGGCCTTTCGAATGTTGAGCGCGAGCGAAACACCCACTGGGCCGGCTGGCGGCAACCGGCGAAGCTGGCTGGCGCGCAGCCGGTCGTGCGGCAACTTAGTGCGATCAGGTCGGATTGATTGATCCGGCGAATCCAACTTAGTATTTTTCAGTGTGCCGACGCTTTGGCCCTTGGCTCTTGCCAGCCAACAGCCGAAGCCGGACTGCGGCTTAGGGCGAAGTGGAGGGCTTCAGCAACTCGGACACGCCGGGATGCACTAAGGGGGATGGCGGGTTGCTGTCAAGCCGGCTAGCCCCCGAGCCGGACGAGCCGACCCGGCGGCGGTGTGCAGAAAATCACAAGGATGTGCGAAGCATAGTAATTTGATAGGGAAAGGTAGCCCCCGAGTGCCGTTCGGGGGTCCCATTGTCTTTCATTGAACTTCAAAAGGTAGCGATACATACGTGCATACAGCTAACTGTAAACGGGCGGAGGAGCTCTGCATTCCAAGGCCGGCTTGTTTCTTCCCCGGTGGTGTCTCTCTTGCATTTGTTCAGCTTGCGTGCGTCGATGAGGAAGTAGGTTTTGCGGTTACACAGGGCTTTGCTGACGATGAAGGGGCCCTCCCATGGGGAGGCCAACTTGTGTTGGCCGGCTTGCTGCTGCACAAGCCGGAGGACGAGGTCTCCCTCGCGGAATGCGAGGGGCTTGATCTTCTTGCTGTGGTAATGCCTCAGGCCTTGCTGGTAAATGGCCGAGCGGCTAAGGGCCAGTAGGCGTGCTTCTTCGAGTAGGTCAACGCCGACTTCTCGGGCTTCTTTGGCTTGAGCTTCTATGTACATTGTGACTCGCGGTGAGTCGAACTCGATGTCAGTCGGGATGACGACTTTTGCTCTGTAGACGAGGAAGAACAGGGTGAACCCGGTCGACCGGTTTGGCATTGTCCAGAGACTCCAGAGGACGGTCGGCAGCTCGTCAAGCCAGCTGCCGGGTGAGCGGATGAGGGGCTCGACGAGTCGTGGCTTGATGACGAACAGGATCAGCCCATTGGCCCGCTCGACCTGGCCGTTGGATTGAGGATGAGCAACGGAGGCCAGGTTAAGCCGGATGCCGGAGACTGAGCAGTATTGCGCCAGAGCGCCTTTGGCGAAGTTGGTGCCGTTATCTGTGATGATGCTGTGCGGGATGCCGTAGCGCACCGCGATGTCTTTGACGAACCGGACGGCCGTCGGCCCGTCCAGCTTCTTGATCAGCCGTGCCTCGATCCACTTGGTGAACTTGTCGACCGCCACCAGCAAGTGCGTCATGCCTCCTCGAGCGGTCTTGAAGGGTCCCACCATGTCGAGCCCCCAGACCGCGAAGGGCCAGGTGATCGTGATGGTTTGCAGAGGGCCGTGGGCCAGTAGAAGCCATGGCGGAAGGCCTTGGCCACCAGGGACCTGGAGGCGGCGTGGTGCCCGCACTCGCCCTGATGTATGTCGAGGAGGATCTGTATGCCCTTGTCTTGCTCGATGCAGCGCTGGAACGCCCGTCGCGCTGCGCTCTACGAGCTCGTTATTGATGATGTTGTAGGCGGACGCCCGGCGTTGCACTTGCCGGGCCTCGGTCTCGTCCATGGGGAGCGCTCCGCTCTCCAGGAAGGCTAGGATTGGATGGGCCCATAACGGAGTCGTCACGACGATGAAGACGACCACCAAGGCGGGTTCCGGGGCAGCAGCCTCCGAGCCGAAGCCGACAGCCCCCGGGTCGGTGACGGCGGCGGCCGGATTGAGCACGGCAGCCCCCGGGCCGGGTTCAGCAGCCCCCGGGCCGGAGTCGATGATCGCCGTGTTGGCGATGGCAGCCCTCGGGCCGGGATCAGCAGTCCCCGGGCCGGGGACGGCATCCCCTGGGACCGGGTTGGGGAGGGGCGCTGCGGGGTCATCCGGGATGAAGATGGACTCGGAATTCGAAGCCATCTTGACACATGGCTTGTGCAAGTGCTCGAGGGAGACGCCGGATGGGATGGCTTGCCGGGAGGAGCCAATCTTGGCTAGCATGTCGGCGGCTTCGTTCTCCGCGTGCGGGACGTGTAGGAACTCGTAGCCGTCGAAGTTGCCGGAGAGCTGCTGGACCAAGAAGCGATAGCTGGCCATGTTGGCATCCCGGGCGTCCCACTCGCCGGAACACTTCTGAACCACCAGATCCGAGTCGCCATAGCACAGGATGCGCCGGACGCCGAGCTCCTTGGCAAGCCGGAGGCCATGCACAAGGGCTTCATACTCAGCGACGTTGTTGGAGGCGACGAAGTGGATTTGGAGCATGTACCACAACCGGCCGCCCTTCGGGGAAGACAACACGATGCCAGCTCCCAAGCCGGAGTGCATCTTGGAGCTGTCAAAGTGTATGCGCCAGTGCGTCGAATCCGGCGGCGGAGGCAGGTATTGGGTCTCTGTCCAGTCAACGAGGAAGTCGGCCAGTGCCTGGGACTTGATCGTAGTGCGGGGCTCGTAGAGGATGGTGTGGCTGGCCAGCTCGATGGCCCACTTGGCAACCCGGCCGGAGGCATCCCGGCAGCTCATGATCTCGCCGATGGGGCCATGCTGATCACGGTGATGACATGCTCTTGAAAGTACTGCTTCAGCTTCTTGGCGGTGAGGTACACGTCGTAACACATCTTCTAGTAGTGCGGGTAGTTCTGCTTGGAGGCGGAAAGCACCTCGCTCAGGTAGTAGACCGGGCGCTGGACGGACAAGATCTTGCCCTTCTCTGGTCGCTCGACCACCAACACCGTGCTGATCGACCGTGAGGTGGCGGCGACGTATAGCAACAGCGACTCCATGTCGGCCGGCGCGGCCAGGACGGGTGTGCTGGAGAGCATGCGCTTGAGATCCCGGAACACTTCATCCGCCTAGTCGTTCCACTCGAACGACGGCGTCTTCTTCATCAGCTGATACAGGGGCAAGGCCCTCTTGCCCAGCCGGCTGAGAAACTGGCTGACCAAGGCCAAGCAGCCAGTGAACTTCTAGACATCGTGCAGTCGGGATGGCTTGCGCATGCGCTTGATGGCCGTGATCTTCTCTGGGTTTGCCTCAATGCCCGCTTCGAGACGAGGAAGCTGAGCAGCTTCCCGGCCGGCACGCCGAACACGCACTTCTCCGGGTTGAGCTTGATCTGGTACTAGCGCAGATTGGCGAAAGTTTCCTTTAGGTCGTCAAGGAGCATGAGGTGCTACTTGGTCTTCACCACGATGTCCTCGACGTAGACGTGGATGTTGCAGCCGAGTTGCGTCAGCAAGCATTTCTGCATGCAGCGCTGGAAGGTGGCGCCGACATTCTTCAAGCCGAACGACATGGTGATGTAGCAGTATGCCCCGAAGGGCATGATGAAGGACATCTTCAGGGCGTTGTTCGGGTCCAGCCTGATCTGATGATAGCCGGAGTAAGCATCCAGGAAGGACAGGAGCTCACAGCCAGCCGTGGAGTCGATCACTTGATCTATCCGCGGGAGAGCAAAAGGATCCTTGGAGCAGGCCTTGTTCAGCCTGGTGTAATCTATGCACATGCGCCAGGTTTCGTTCTTCTTTAGGACGGGGACCGGGTTGGCCAGCCACTCGGGGTGAAACACTTCCATAATGAAGCCGGCTGCGAGCAGCCGGGCGACTTCTTCACCAATGGTTCTTCTCTCCTCTTTCGAAAAGCGACGTAGGGTTTGGCGGACAGGCTTGGCATCCTTGCGGACGTGTAATTTTTGCTCGGCGTACTTCCTCGGAACTCCTGGCATGTCCTTTGGGGACCATGCAAAGATATCCCGATTCTCGCGGAGGAAGTCGACGAGCTCGCCTTCCTATTTGCTGCTGAGGCGGGCGCCCACAAGAACGTACTTGCTGCAGCCCAGGTCTTTCGGGTTTAGCTTGATCTTCTTGGTGTCCTTGGACGGCTGGAATGAGACCTCGCCAGCCGGCTCCTTTGCTGAAGCCGGCATGACCGGCTGCTCGCCGGCCAGCACGATGATCCAGTCGAGCTGGCGCCGCTCCTCGGCTATGACCAGTGATTCGGCCAACTTGGCGCCGGCTTGGGCGCATTCCAGGGACTTTCTGTAGTCGCCGGTGATGGTGATGAGGCCCTTGGGACCCGGCATCTTCATCTTGAGGTAGGCGTAGTGGGGAACCACCATGAACTTGGCGAGCGTAGGCCGGCCCAGCAACGCGTGGTATGCGCTGGACAGGTCCACCACCTCGAACCAGATAGGCTCACGCCGGAAGTGATCGCTCATGCCGAACAGGACGTCAAGCTGGATCCGTCCGATGGGGGAGTAGGAGAGACCCGACACGATGTCGTGAAACACCGTCCGGGATGGCTCCAGTTGCTTGGCCTCGATGCCGAGCTTGGTCATGGTGTCGCGGTAGAGGATGTTGATGCTGCTGCCGCCATCGATGAGGACCCGCGAGAACTTGCAAGTGCGCTTGGCGGGGATGATGGTTGGGTCGAGGACGAGGGTGTAGCCACCCGGGTTGGGCATGACGGCCGGGTGGTCCTCCCGGGTCCAGCTGACCGGGCGCTCCGACCAGTGCATGTATTCTGGCATGGCCGAGATGATGGTGTTCACCTCCTGCCCGAGCAGGCGCTCGCTACGCTTGTCGTCGCCAAAGCTGGTGAAGACGACGTAGCAGCCGTTCGCATCGGGGAAGACTTCGTCGCGCATGACGCCGTTTGGCGGGGGCGGTGGTGGAACCAGAGGCGGCGGGATGTCGCCCCTCATGATACGCTTGGTGATGGCGCACTGCCGGAGCGTGTGCGTTGACGACCTCGCGCTGCTGTGGTGCTTGCAGGGGGCGTCGAGCATCTTCGCGAAGTTCATGGCAGGTTGCCATGCCGTCTTGCCGATTTGCCAGCATTTGGCGCCGCCCTGCTCGCCGGGAGGCGCTTGCTCGGCAGTGGCCACGAGGCGGTTGTCGTAGCGGGGAGCCGGCTGCTCGGTCTTACGCTTGTTGTTCTGCTGGTTGTTCTGCTGGCGGTTGTTCTCACCAGCCGACTTGGAGGGCGATACCGGCAACGCCTTGCCGGCCTCGTCCAACACGACTTGGATCTTCATTGCGGAGTCGGCCGTGGCGTACTTGTCCGCCGTGACCATGAGCGCGGCCATGGTGGTCGGCTCGGAGCGCAGGAGCTTGTGCTTGAGGAGGGTGCCATCCTGGCAGCCGCTCACAAAGTACTGGATGGCTTGAACCTCATGGACTCCTTCGCAGCTGTTCCGGAGCTCGGTCCAGCGTGCAAGGTACTCGTGGCCGGTTTCGGTCGGCCCCTGCACGCACATGGCGAGCTGACTGGAGCGGCCGGGTTGCTTGTATGTGCCGGTGAAGTTGCGCACGAAAGCTTGCTCGAAATCAACCCACGAGTTGACGCTGCCGGCCGGCAGGCTGTTCAACCACGTACGGGCCGATCCTTGGAGCATGAGTGGGGCGTAGCGCACGGCAAGGCGGTGATTGCCGCCCGCGATGCCGATGGCGGTGGTGTAGTCGATGAGCCAGTTCTCCGGCTTGACGGTCCCGTTGTACTTGGGGGTGTCTCGGGGGAGTGTGAACCATTTATGGAAGGGCTCATCCCGGATGCGCGGACCGAAGCAAGCCGTCCCGACAGCGTTGTCTTTCTCAAGCTCAAGGGAGAGGGCGAGCTGCTCGATGCGGTGGCGAGCGTTGGTGTCGTCGATGGCACACGCAACCTGGCTGGGCTCGGCAGCAGCCGGTGTGAAGCCGTACGCGGCTTCGCGCTCCCGCTGGGAGGACTCCAACCGGCGCTGCATAGCAGCAAGCATCGCGGCCTCGTCCAGCAGGCGCTTGGGCTCCTCATCGAGTTGGGCCCGGGCCTGGGTGGCGTTGTTGGCGTCGATGTCGGTGGCGATGGGAACGCTGAGATTCTGCATCGTGGCGCGCAGTGGGTCGGCCGTGCCGGCGCGCTCCGCTGCGGCCTGGGCGGCAGCGGCCTTCTTCGCGGCGCTGGACGAACTGGAGCCGGAGCCGGTGGCGAACACCTCCACCTTGGTGCAGAGATCCGCCGCATCGTCGGAGATGGCGTCGCCGAGAGGAACAGGCGAGTCGGTGACGTCGAGCACCCCGCTGGGGTACTCAGCGGGCGCTGGCGCGTCGGAGATGCGCAGCGCGCCGAAAGGGGCGATGAGCGAGCCGGCCATGCCGGGCGGCGCCATGCCGAGCGCAGGGACCAAGCCGTGCACGCAGAGCTCGCCGGAGTCGGCGCAGGGCCCCGTCTGGAACATGTCTCCGTCCGGAACCTCATGCTGCCCCACGGTGGGTGCCAACTGTCGTGGTGGGCACACGGCAGATGCCACGGGGTGGCTAAAGAGAGGGATAGGCAAGAGTCAACCGGTGGGCTCCAGAAGCGAGGTCGGTACGAGCGAGTGCGAGACACATGACGTACCCAGGTTTGGGGCTCTCCAGAGAGATAACACCCCTAGTCCTGCCGAGTGTGGTTTATATGAAGATGGTACAATCTTGCTCCTAGAGCTGTTTGGGGGAGGAAGGAAGGCAGACCAGTGCATAGGCTGCTTCCTCTCCGTGTGGATGGATGTGAGTGTGTGTGTAGAGTTAACCGGTGGTCGCGTGCCCGTTGCATGGAGGCCTCCTGGGGGGTCATATAGGCCGACCCCCCACATTACATGGGCGCGGGGTCGGGTCGTCAGTGTCTTGGAGCCGGCAGCGAGGCACCGGGTTCGCCGGGTCCGCCGGGTGCGGGCCGTACCGGGCCCGCCGGGTGTGGGTACGGTCGTCATGGGACAGCTGCGCCGTCCTGCTACAGGGTTGCGCCTCCGAGGCGCCTCCCGCCCCAGGCGGGGGCTTGGTCGGCACGGCAGCCGCGCCCGCCGGGGCCGGCGCAAAGGGAGACGCACTGTAGCCATGCTGGTTTGTCGATGAAGGTTTGACTTGCGAGGTCCGGCCGGCATGCGCCGGCAGGGTTGGTCGGGTTGCAGCACTTGGCCGGGTTGCGCTGGGAAACCGGCCAGGGGCAAGCCAGATTGAGGGGTGTTGCGGGCCCCAATGTTTTGAAAGGGATCCGGGTTCCGTTGCCTGTCTGGGGTTCATCCCCCCGACAGATGGGCTGCGCGAAGACTGCTACTTCAAGCGTTAGGGAGAAGCGGTGATGTGCGACCGGTGATGGCGGCGGCGGGGGGAGGGGGGAGCTAGCTGTGGCGGCTGTGGAGGGGCAGTGGGGGATTATTTTTGTCCCATGAGAAGGAAGGAGAGAACAAATCGTGCAGCCCAGGTTGTTTCAATCTAATAGCTGCTAGCCGACCGCCGAAATTTGGGCCAGTCGCCGGCGTTTAAGTAGGCGGGTGTAAAATAACAAACACACCATCACCGCAACCCGTAGAACCCGAACCCACCAGAGGAAATGGGTTAGAAAAGAACCCGCAAACGGAAGAGCTCGCGGAAAAAAAAATTCCGTGCTCGTCCCCAGTCCCCATTTCCTACAAACCCCCGGCCACCTCGCTGCGCCAACCCAACCACTCCCACTCCACTGTCCACAGTCCACTCCCACTCCCACTCCCACTCCGCCCCCATCGAAGGCCGGAAGCTTCCACGAGCTAGGGTTTTCCGTACCGATCGATGGCCGTCGCCGACGCGTTGCCGCCCTCGCCGCCGCCGACGCCGAAGCCGCGGATCGTCGTCGCGGTGCTGGCGCTCGTGCGCTTCATCCTCGCCACGATGCTGGCGCTCGGGCGCGCCCTCCGCGTCGCGGCGGGGGCCCTCCCCTACCTGAGCCTCACCGTTGCGTGGATCCTCTCCGCGGCCGAGGCTGCGAAGGTGGTGGCGCGCCGCGCCTGGGGCGAGGGCTCCGCCTCCTTCCTCTTCCTCCAGACGCTCACGGACTGGGCTTTCGTGGTCTTCACCTGCAGCTCCCTTCTCTCGCTCGCGCTTGCCGCCCTGCTGCTGTGCGGCCTGTGCGTGGCCTACGCGATTGCAGTTCTCTCCGGATCCAGTTCAGAATTTAAGAAGGTAATCATGCAAATTAACTCCATCTAACATTTATTCCGGCCGAATTACAACAGTCAGTGTTCCCATTTGAGTTCATCACTTCATCTGCACAAATGCTCATGCCCATCCATCCATGTGGTTTTGCTGAAATTGTTGTCCTTAGCGTGCCTTGGGAGCAATCAAGAGGGAGTTTGCTGCAGACTCGTTTAGGCTACCCCGCGTTGTGGTGCTTGGATTGATCGCAGATGTGCCATTCTTCCTCCTATTTGGCGCCGGTCTTCTGTTAGCGACGCTGTCGCATGTGGAGGGATTGATATCTCATGGAGAAATGGTCGGTTCTGTACTCAAGGATGTGGGGATAATTGGTATCAACGCAATATCCTGCTTTCTTATCCTTCCAGCTCAAGCCCTTAGTGCCTGGAGGCAGAACCAGGCGGACAGCAAAGCACCAGGCCACCAGCCACCAGGGCAGTTTTGTTGAGGTATATACATATATCTCTTTCCCTTTGCTTTGAAATGTGCACTTCAGTTCAAAAGATCATATGGCTCGCATGTACATGGAGTCATATATCTTAGTTTACTGCTTACTGGAGTATTTGTTAAGATGGAGTATTGTCGTATATTAAACCAACAAGGATTTTTCTATTTCCTCTAGTCATTGTATATTAGCATTCATTATAAAATTGGGATTTTTATGGATCTTAAATTTGTGAGTAGCCAACTGATGCAGTTCTACCATATGCTTTTGTTACGAAGTAATGATAAGAGAAATGATCAATTCCACGAATTAGAATAGAATAATCTTGATTGCCTGTGCTCCATCATCCCTTGTGATCGTTATATCTTTGCAGCGAGTGAGATTATAACAATATTTGCATGCCTCCAAACGGTTTGCAAGCACCTTTCTTGAGAACTCCTGTCATCGATATTTACTCCATGGAAAGATCCAAAGTTTTCAAGTTTTGGCTATAACATATATGAGTCTATTCTACTTGCCTGCTTTTGTCAATTGTGACTTTGTGGCATTGTTCCGTTGCTGGTAAATAGAAGTAAACTGTTTGATCATGTAAATAAATAACATGGCAGTAAAATGGCTCACCTCCTTCAACAGTTATCAACTTCTATGTGGCACTGTGCCACTACATTTTGGTAGAAGTGCCATCGTGCCTCTGTCTCCTGTTCTGTGAATCGGTTTAATGCTTTTATACTTTAGTAAAAAGAAGTAAACTGTTTGATCATGTAAATAAATAACATGGCAGTAAGTGGACGCTCATCTAGTACTTTAAGGTGGTGCTATATGCCACTACATTTTGGTAGACATGCCTTTGAGAACAGTTAAATTCTAACATTGCAAGTTCATGTCATCAGTTATGTGTTTGTTAGCACTACCAATTGAAAGGACAAGAAAGATTCTTACTCATAAAAGAATAATCATATGGAAAATGAGTGGCGGCATGGTCTTTAGATTAGATTTACAGTGCTTGAAACTATCCTATTGGATGCTTAACGTTGATATGACAATGTGGTAATATGAATATATGATCAAATCATGGGTTGGGTTATTTGCAGATGAAGCTAAGAAGAGAAGGTGTCCGGGGAATGTGGCAAGGAGCTACAGTGCCCATTCTGCTGATGGTTGTAACTTGTGAGTGATCCCAACAGATGCAAGTTTTCAGACGAAAAGGAATCTTTGCAGTCTTGTTCCTGAGTCCTTTCTACTATTAGTAGACCCTAATCGTCATTAGCCATGAACACGTTTGTAGACTTGCTTATTTCTGCTATTACTAGATCGTAATCGTCTATAGTTGTGAAGTTTGGTGGGTCATTATGGGTTTGGTGATGATGTTTTGCTCCAGGCTACTTGCTTAAGTTTGCACTATAGTATTGGTGTATATATGATGGTAGAATTCGTGCTCTGTTTGTAATAGCCCTATCGGAAGAAAATGCTTCCACGAGACATTAATCTGCTGATGAATTGGTATGGCTGCAGTCGGTTTGCACTACTCTTATGTTGAAGGGTGAATTCCATATATGCCACTAAAAACTTGCCCGTACCCCCATTTGCCATTAGAAATTTCCCTCCATCAAATATGCCATTGAAATTTTGCACCGCGAACAGATATGCCACTATGGTCAGTTTGACCGTTAGTTGACTGTCAAGTGGCACTTGAAAAGACGATTTTGCCCTTGGTCGTTTTTGTGACCAGCACTGTAGCACGGTGTACTGTAGCACCCCGAACAAATCTAGGCACGTTCAAAAGTGCGGGTCAATGTACTGTAGCAGCATATGGAAGTACAAAAATTGTTGATGTTTTTCAAATTTTGTACACTTTTTAAAAAACTTGTTCACAATTCAAAAATTTGTTCGCAATTTCAAAAACTGTTATTTTTTTTGTAAAAGTGGTCGCTACAGTACTAGATGCCACAGTACATCGGCGTTACAGTACATTTGCCCCACAATTTCAAAACCGCCCAGATTTGTTCGGGATGCTACAGTACATCGTCGTTACAGTGCTGGTCACAAGGAACGACCAGGGGCAAAATTGTCTTTTCAAGTACCACTTGATAGTCAACTAACGGTCAAACTGACCATAGTGGCATATCTGTACGCGGTGCAAATTTTCAATGGTATATTTGGTGGAGGAAAATTTCCAATGGCAGATGAGGGTACGGGCAAGCTTTGAGTGGCATATATGGAATTCACCTTATGTTGAATACAAGGTAGTAACGATTTGCATGTGGGTATCAGGGGTGCTTATCTACTGACATTGTGATAGTGTGTCCTCTGTTGTTCTGTTCTCAATCTGCTGGCATGTATTGTACCCCGTATAGTTTTCATTCTCGTATTCTGTCCAGAACTTCGCCATGTTTTTCTAACATTGCGGTGATTAATGGTACGACCAGATATGATTAGTTTTCAGTTTTAAATAAAAAGAAAAGATATGATTAACTTCTAGTTTAAATGAAATTTGCAATTGTATTCAATATTTAGTAAACAATTTGGCGTTGGATATACGAACGGTGTATCTCACAGAGGTGAGTCGGCAGGAAAACAAAAACACAAACCAGCGGGTCAGCTCCGTCTTGAGTCAAACCAAGCCTCTTTGGTGACTGTGAAGCTGAATGTGCATGCAGCCTTTGATGTGGACCCCCTGAATGGGGCGATTGGTGCTGTTCTGAGAGATAGCAAAGGATGCTTTATTGCTGCTGGTAATAGCAGCATTGAGTTCTGTGTGGATGCTCTAACAGCTGAGACTTTGGCTTTAAGATATGGTTTAAAACTTGCACAGACTACGGAATGCAACAGGTGATTCGCAATTCGGATAATATGGATGTTATTGACACCATAAGCGAAGGGGGCTTTTCTGCGGGTGTGGGAGCCCCCTTTTTTTATGAATGCTATAATATGTTAACTGATTTGCTCATGTGATGTCCGAGCATTGTCCGAGGGAGGATAATGGTGTTGCTCATGAGCTAGCTCGCCTTGCTAGATATGAGAGCCCTAATACTTGGTTGGATGAACCCCCTCAGGGTCTGATTTCTTTTCTTGTCAATGATTATAAATGAATAAAGAGGGGTTTCAAGTGTTAAAAAAAGGCCTCTTTCATGAAGGACCCCCGAGCCAATTCCATCAGCCATGCCTCTAAAACCCTAATTCAGAGGTAAGTAGCGGGATGAAGTGTTGATACGAGATAGATGTCTAATTTATAGGTAAGTGGTGGGATGAAGTGTTGATACGAGATATATGTCTAATTCAGAGGTAAGTAGTGGGGTGAAGTGTTGGTACGAGATAGATGTCTAATTCAGAGGTAAGTAGTGGGATGTGTCAGTTTTGTGTACGCGTCTCTACCCTCGTACAGAGGGCCGCGTGATGTATATATTGATAGAGGAGAGACCCATCTTTTGATAGGTTACATGAGTCGGTAGCCAGGCTAACCGAAGAGATATTATAGGAGGGAGAGAGATAGAGATAGAAAGATAAGCATCTAACTTAAACAAGAAGATCTCCCTCTAACTATACTCCTGGTACAAGCTTGACGCACAAGGCCTACATATGTTACATGTTTAACACCTTCCCTTAATTAGAACTTGACCAAGTTAAGATTACGCTTGAACTCTTCAAATGGTCTTGTAGGCAATGCTTTTGTAAAGCCATCTGCAACTTGATCCATTGAGTGGACAAACCGAATCTCTAGCTCCTTGCTGGCAACCCTTTCTCTCACAAAATGATAATCAATTTCAATATGTTTAGTCCTTGCATGAAAAACAGGTTTAGCGGATAAATATGTAGCACCAAGATTGTCACACCAAAGACATGCAGTTTGTGTATTAGATATTCCAAGTTCTTTCAGCATGGACTTCACCCAAACAATTTCTGCAGTTGCATTTGCCAATGCCTTGTATTATGCTTCAGTGCTTGATCTCGAAATTGTGGCCTGTTTCCGTGCACACCATGAGATTAGATTAGGTCCAAAGAATCCACCTGCCCAGTCTGAGTCAGAGAAAGCACTAACAAGAGTAGATGGTGATTTGTTGAAGGTCAACCCAACACTCAAAGTATTCTTCACATATCTTAAAATACGTTTTGCAGCAGTCTAATGTGCAGAAGTGGTGCATGAAGAAATTGACAAACTTTATTTACAGCAAAGGAAATATCAGGCCTGGTGAGGGTCAAATACTGAAGTGCACCTACCAAACTTCTGTAATTAGTTCCATCATCTTGATCCAAGGGTTCACCTTCTGCAGGAGATAACTTTTCTGCACTAGACAGTGGTGTTGGTGATGGTTTACAACCCTGCAATCCACCTCTACTCAACAGGTCAGTTGCATATTTTTCTTGTGAAAGATGAAGTCCACCTTCCCTATTTCTCTTGACCTCAATGCCAAGAAAGAAGTGCAAGTCTGCTAAGTCCTTGAGGGCAAATTCTGAGTTCAAGTCTTTCAGCGGAGTTGTCACTGCTTCACTTGATGAGCTTGTAGCAATGATGTCATCAACATATATAAGCACATATATGGATGTGCATGACTTATTGTAAATAAACAATGATGTATCAGATTGTGATGGAACAAAACCAAGTGCTTACAACTTTGCACTCAAACGAGAGTACCACGCCCTAGGAGCTTGCTTCAGTTCATGGAGAGATTTGTCAAGCTTGCATACATAGGAAGGTTTATTTTTGTCTTCGAAGTCAGGAGGTTGTTTCATGTACACTTACTCTTTCAGAACGCCATGAAGAAAACACATTCTACACATCTAGTTGTCTGAGACTCCATCCTCTAGACACATCAATAGACAAAACAAGACGAATAGTAGCAGCTTTAACAACAGGATAGTCTATGCCATACCTCTTCTTGAACCCTTTTGCGGCAAGTCTAGCCTTATAACAATCTATTGATCCATCTGACTTTTTCTTTATCCTGAACACCCATTTCCAATCAATCAAAATTTTACCTTGATGTGGAGGGACTAGGTGCCAAGTTTTGTTTTTCTGAAGTGCTTGAAATTCTTCCTCCATTGCTTGTCTCCACCTGGAATCTTTGCATGCCTGTTGGAAAGTGCTAGGTTCCCCTGTTGAACAAGTTAGGCAGAATTTAATTAACTTTGTAATTGACAGGTTGAATTACCCCTGCTTGAAGCCTTGTGTGTGGTGGATTTAGTTGCTGCGCAGCAGAGCTGGGCGCAGGAGACTCTGGCGCAGAAGATCCAGAGACCTGCTCTTGGACAGACGGGTGCCGCAATCCCGAAGTGGATCTGCCCACCGAATCATCTGTGGCTAAACCAGCAGACGACGTAGCTGTAGTCGGCGTAGAAGATCCTGAGGAACCGGCCACCTCGCCAGGGTGGGATCCCACGCCCTCCTTTGGGGCCCGCCGCCTGGTGTAGACCTACGGGTCCGCACCGAACCGCACGGTCGGCTGGTCGTGCGTGGGGGCTGGCCCGCCCCCGTCCTGCCGTGTGTCGTCCGCAGAGTGGCCGCGTGCGTGTGGTGCTGTCGGCTGGCTCCCGATCTACCACGCGTCAGCAAGCAATTGGCGAGGCGCGCCTGGTGGAGGCCTGCTGCTGATGCAGTTCTGGTGAGGCGGCGATCCCGGGGAGGATCGCGTTAGATCTGGCAACGACGATTCCGAGGGGGATTCTGTGGCAGGGTTGCTGGCCCCCGGGGGACAAATGAAATAGTGTCCATTTGGACTATTTTCTCCACTATTTTGCATCAGACTTTTTCTGTTGCTTTGGCGGTTGACCCTGCAGTACCACAAAGCTCAGTTGAAAGGTTAGAGGAGTTAGTCACGTGATCACAATTATCGTCCCTTTGATGCAAACCGGATAAATGTGACCTAAGGAGAAGGATTTCCGTGCGAAGAAATGCACCGGCATTAGGATGTAAATTGGCAAAGGGAAAAACGGTTTCATCAAAGACAACATCTCGTGATATGTAAACACGTCCTGTGGGGACATCAAGGCACTTGACACCCTTATGTTGAGCACTATAACCTAGAAACACAAACTGTTTGGAGAGGAACATAAGCTTACCATTATTGTAGGGACGAAGGTTAGGCCAACAAGCACATCTAAGCACACGAAGATATGTGTAATCGGGTCTAGTGTGAAGTAGACGTTGCATAGGGGTTCCATTGTTTATGACACGGCTAGGGAGCATGTTAATGAGCTAAACGGCAGTAAGAAAAGCTTCATTCCAAAACTTGAGGGGCATGGAAGCACCAGCAAGAAGAGCTAGGCCTACTTCAACGATATGCCTATGTTTGCGTTCATCGGGACCATTTTGTTGGTGTGCACGGGGCAAGAAACATGGTGAGAGATGCCAAGAGTTTGAAAAAAAAATTGAGCTTCTCATATTCACCACCCCGGTCAGATTGGACGGCAATAACCTTGCGGTCAAATTTGCGTTCAACAATTGCTTGAAAATTGCGAAAAACTTGGAAAACGTCAGAACATTTTTTGAGGAGGTAAATCCAAGTATATTTGCTGTAATCATCTGTGAAGCTAACATAATAGGTATGTCTACCAACTAAGGAAGGGGCTGGACCCCATACATCAGAAAAGATAAGTTGCAACGGTTGAGTAGAAATACTAGTAGAAACATGGTATGACAATTGATGAGACTTTGCTTTCTAACATGAATCACAAATAGTTTCTAGACTATGCTCAGAAACACATGGGAGCTGATTATTTCTAAGCACAATGAAAAAAGATGGTTGTCCTAATCGAGCGTGCCACCTTTCCGATGAGAGTATGATGACACCGAAAACTTGTTTATTGAAGCTTCTAAATTGGGGAATCAAAGGGCGCATGCACACATCTAGCTCGATAGAGAATTTTCTTGTGGCCTGGTCCTTGATCAAAAAGAAATATGGGTGAAACTCAAGAAATACTTTGTTGTCAAGAGTAATACGATGAACGGAAACAATATTTTTTTGAGGTTTCCGGAACATGCAAGACATTGCGAAGGTGCATATTTTGATGAGGGGTTGCACTAATTGAATGACCAACATGGCTATCTCCATACCTTCACCGTTTGCATGGTGGAATTGGTCGTGGCCGCAGTATTTTTCATGCATCGTCACCTTCTCGAACTCATGGGTGATGTGACCGGAGGCACCGATGTCGGCATACCAGTTGGTATCGACACTGTAGGAGCTGTCTGCGGCAGCTGCAACCTTGGGTTTGAGTTGAGAATTGTTTTCGGCGTAACCCCAATCGCAATCTTTGGCGATGTGGTTTTTTTTTTTTTTTACAAATCTGACACATGTTGGCATACTCCTTGTAGCCTTGGAAGTCACCACCGTGACCCCCTTGGCGCCCCCTGTTTTTGGTGTAGTAGGGACTAGGGACGCCTCTGAAAGCTGTTGCCGAAAATGTTGGGGCTGCCGCCCCCGCCGCTGGTTTGGTAGTGGCCGCCGCCGCCACCACCACCCCCGCTGTTGTGGTAGTAGTTTCCTCCGCTGCCGCTTCCGCCGCCGCGACCTTGAGAGGCGGCGTTTGCAGAAGATTTGAAGGCGCCTGGTCCTGTTCCTTGGAACATCTCTACTCTCTGATCAAAGTTAGAGACCATGCCAAAAAGCTCATCTACGGTAAGAGAGGATCAGTGCACACATCTAAGGCAGAAATAAGAGGCTGATAATCCATATCCAGCCCTGCAACGATAAAGGAAAGCAATTCGTCCTTGGTGATGGGTTTGCCGGCGGCTGCCAGTTCATCCGAGAGAGCACGCATCTGGCCAAAGAAAGCAGCAGCACTTTGGGAACCTTTAATTTCTAGGCGTTGGTGCTATGCGGCAGTTATGGACACAGGATCTAGACTGAGCAGAAAACATATTTGCTAAGGCTGACCAGATTGCGTGGGAGGTTTCTAGCGAGGCTACTTGAACCGGAACTTCTTTGGGGAGGTTAGGAGCAAATAAGCGACGATCTGTTGATCTTGTATGAGCCAGATAGTGTGGGCGGGTTTGTGGATTTTCTGGTCTTTACCTTCAGAATTTTTGATGACTAAGGTTTTGGACGGCTCTTCGGTGGTTTGGTCGACATACCCATATAACCCAGCTCCCATGATCTGGGAGCGAGCTTGGGCTCGCCATAGGATGTAGTTGTTCCTGGTGAGAGGCACGGAGACACGGTGTTGTTCAGGCCGGTGGTGAGGGATTGGCTGGAGGTAGAAGAAGACATGGTTGTGGCGATGGGAGGCTGGTTGGTGTGGTGGAGAGGATGGTGCTAGATGCGATGGAAGAGGGAGGCTCTGATTACCATGTCAGTTTTGTGTACGCGTCTCTACCCTCATACAGAGGGCCGCGTGATGTACATATTGATAGAGGAGAGACCCATCTCTCGATAGGTTAATTACATGAGTCGGTAGCCAGGCTAACCGAAGAGATATTACAGGAGGGAGAGAGATGGAGATAGAAAGATAAGCATCTAACTTAAACAAGAAGATCACCATTCGCAAAAAAAAAAAAAAAAACCAAGAAGATCTCCCTCTAATTACTCCTGGTACAAGCTTGGCACAATGTTACGTGTTTAACAGGATGAAGTGTTGATATGAGATAAATGTCATTTGGCCGTAGACGCCGAGCGAATATTTAAGATTTCCTTCTCCAAATCGATGAAAGAGTTCCTTGCTCGGCACCACTTCAGGACTAGAGTGTTGATAGTAAAATAAGCTTATTATGTAGAGCAGAGCATTAACGCGGACAGCGGACATAAACTTCGTAGAACGGCCGACATCGAATCGACCCGTACGAATCATGTGTTGGTGCAAGTTGTGGAAGTTACATGTTGCATCCAAGGTGTACATATTCGTGTGGAAGGCTTTGCATGGCACTCTACCATGTTGTGCTATCCTAGCGAAATCAACTTCTAAAGGTCTGACACTCAGTGGCCTGTATGCGGGCATGGAGCAGGGGATTTAATTTGCGATGTTCTATTCACCTGTGATCGGGCTACATATATTTGGAAAGCCCTAGGACTCCAGCCGCTAATTAAGGAAGTGTTGCGAGTTGATACAACATGGCAAGTGTTGCTGGAACATTTCATTTGTGATGCAAAATACAAATAGATGGTTCTTGGCCATGCACAACTTCAAACTATAGATTGTAGTTTGTACTTGAAACGTTTGGTGGGAAAGAAGGAAATATGTGAACGGAGAGCGAGTTCAGTCCCCTGAGAGATTGACTATGTCAATTATAGCGCTCACAGCTAATTTTTGAGGTGGTTCTGAAGAAGAAGAAGAATATTGGGATTAGAAGACATGCCTCGGAACGACCACTGAAGGACGAACATGTTGAAGTTGAATGTCAACACTTTGATGATGCTACCTTAATCGGTCCCACGGGTGCCATTGTGAGAGACCCTAAAGGCTTCATCATCGGAGCATCAAACCATCTAAATGTGCTTGCCCAACCGGGAATTGATGCTATGATCGAAATGGATAAACTTGTACTCTAGCGCACTTGTGCTTGCAGATTGCATGCGGGTTCATGAAAGTAACCTTCACTCACTACCCAAAAGAAGCTAACGACGAGGCAGATGAGTTACATAGGCAAGCCACTAGAAACTCTATTGATTCGTTGCTGGATGAACCTCCTAATTTCTTTTGCCTATGCTTGTAAAAGGCTTGATGCTCGTTGAGCAATAAGAGGTTACATTCGCTGTAAAAAGAAGCATCTCATATATAAATTTCTATCCCACAAGAGTTATATGCAGACAAATGACTACTTATTAGACACTAGATGTTGCTAATATTGCGAGGTCGTACTTAAGCTTTTTTTAAGGGGGGTGTACTACTGAGTGGGAATGTCAACACAGAAAACTTCAGAGCCCAGTATATTTTTTTCTCGGATCAACTGCTGTTCATCAAAGCTTGGTCAGCTTGATACGCCTCTCTTGCCTCCCACACGTAATGGGTCAATAGTGGTAGCGTCTTATTCCTAAGGCAACGGGCCGACACCATTTGGTCGAAGGCAATCTTGCAAGGCACCTTCAATATTTTACCTTCGTACAGAGGTCCATGATGCACTAGCTTCAAAAACTCATCTCTTGAGAAAACCTGAAAAGATAGTATACTTTAACCCATTACTTGATTAACAGGTTCCCTGCAAAAGCACACATCGAGAAGCCAAGAATACATCAGCTAAATGTTATGGTTTACCGGTCGAGGATCGCCGGGAAGTCCCTCGTCGGGGTAACATAGTATCTTGAGAGCAGTCACAAGCTTAGCTAAACCCCAATGCTGAGAGTCGATGCCTGATATCTTCTTAAGGTGCTCACCAGCAGCCCGCATGGACTTGGAATGTTTGTTCACACAAACATCACAACTATACAGAATGCCTGTCTTCTCAATAATAAGTTTATTAACCTGGACAGTAGGCGACGAACTCAAACGGCAAAAAATATGGGGAAAAATTGCATCAAATTACTTTGGTCCCTTGAAATTTGCGGCTCTAGGTACACAGAAGTGTAACAATACATGACTGGAGTAATAAAGCAGAAAGGAATCGGCGAACCGGGAATGAAAGAGGTGATGAACTCACCATCTCCGGTTCGACTTCAAATTTATATTTACGCAGGACAATTTTCATCCCTTCACTCATATGAAGGCGATCCTCCTTAGTCAGCTCTGACTTTTCTCCCGGCACTAAATACTGCATGCAATTCTTCAGGCCCCACATCAACTCCATGACAGTATCATCAAACAGGCATGATATTCCCTGAAGAAAGCCACAGCAAAATTGGTACTCTAATTGTTCACAATAAGCAAACAAGGGAGTTAACACCGACCAACTTGTCTTCGATGATATCTTTATATTCAAGCTTTCCAACAGCTATTTTCTGCCCAGGTTCGATGTGTTTCTGAATCATGGTAGTAAGCTGTTCGTTAACACCAGTAACAAGGTTTATGGCCCTGGTCTTGTTCTCAAAAGTTTGAAATTCTTCAAACCAAACAATCTGATACAAAAATAAACAAGTACAATCATGTTAAGGGGGAAATAGACGATTATCATGTCTCCCAAAAATGACTGAAGAGGAGTAATTCAGTATGCATATATGCCTCAATTGTATGTTCAAGTCCTCAACTATTATAGTCTAACTCAGAATATGTCAATGTGCTAAGCTAACACAAGGTTAATTTTCTGAAAAAAAGACCATAGTGCCATTCTTTGGTAGTAGTACCATCATCATGTCAGGACTCGATCATCCCTAGCAAATAGCAACGGTGGGGTTTTATTTAGGAACAAGTGCCAATCGTTCTTAGATATATCTTCGCACCCATGGTGGCCTTTTAGGAAACATAGTTTTGGGACAGAACGCATTATAAGTATAATAACAGGATACTACATGCTGTCCAAACAGCTTAATTTAAAACGGAGGAAGCAATAGTGAACAGCCACGACCAAATGATCGAGTTCATATTTCGTTATTTAGTGCAAAGGAGGTACAGCAGTGATCCTTGCTCAGTTTAAATTGGCTGGCATATAAAGGAATAATCAACCAGAAGGAAAGGGCAGGGGCACTAACTCGTTTCGCCGAGTCACCCTCGATGAAGTCTGCCCAGATATTCTGCACGGCACAGATGACAGAAAGAAAACAAATTAGGCCAATGACAAAGGCTGCAAAAAAAACAAACAATGGCGTGCAGTTGGTAAACAGGTAGCACCTCAATTGCTCGAGGTAGGCGGAGCTTGACGCCATCATAGGAGAAGATTGCAAAGCCTGACGGCGTCTCGAAGAGCACCAAGATAAGTCCACCATTGCCCAGTTCGACACCTGCAGAAACAAAATCCAAGCAAAATCATGCAGACGCAAGTCTTTTGAATCTGATGCTAAAGGCAAAAGGCCCTCGCTAGTCCCTGCCAAGTTGCTCCTAATCCAAGATTGTGATGAATCTCTGAACCCTAACTCGCCGCCAGAGGAATTTCGGATCTGTGTGGTGCTGAATCCAAACTTGTTTCCACTTCATCCTTCCGGCGTGGGTGAGTGAGACTGAGAGAGGAGGATAAACGCCGGCGGTTTTGCTCACCTAGACCAGGACAGATGTTCCTCGTCTCCTCCTCCTCCGAGTGTGTCTCCGATTCCTCCTTGGCTTCCTCCTCAGAGTCTGTCTCTCCCTCCTCTGTCTCCGACACAGAGGTCGTCGCCTCCTCCTCCTTCTCCGACACCTCGTCCTCCACCGGGGCTGGAGTCTTCTCCTCCTCCCCGCGCGCCGCCGCGTTCGTTTCGGAGGACGAGGAAGTGCACATTTTGGGTTTGTGATGACTGATCCGAGAGCGAGCAGCAGCCGCCGTAGCAATGCCAAAATAAAGCGGGGCAAATGATCACTTGCCCGAGTAACGCGCATGCTCCCTCCCGGTGCTCCCATCCCTGCTCCCTCTCGGTAATTTTACATCCAACGGCTGCCTCACTTTTTCGATCCCGACGCCCTTTTCTAGGAAAAGAAAAGAAATAATTTCCGTATTTCCCTGTCCTCCCGTACGTACGGCCTTTGCCGACCTTCTTCCACGCGCTCATCCCCCCAGCACAGGCCGCCCAACTCGATGCTTCACACCATCGCCGGCAGCATCAGGCTCCGAGCATGTGGTAGTTCCCCTGTCAGCTAGAGCTTCATGCGCCTGGTAGCCGCGGCAGCGGTGTGCACGCAGCGTTCGTCGGCATGCTCCTGCGGCTCGAGAGCGAGGACACACATTTAGGGCCTTGCTTCGCAGCTTCCGATTCGCCGTTGGCGATGGCCGATGGCTACACAATTTACGCCAGGAGGCCACGGCACCGAGCACCGGCACCACCAGGAGAATAGCGAGGACGCCGAAGAACATGATGGCGTCGCGCCGCAGTCTCGTGTCGTCTAAGTGGTCCAACGATTCGCTCATCTCATCGGTTGTCGATGTTGGTTTGTCAACGGGCGGCGACTGAGACTGACGGGGCCTCACCCCTCAAGCTCGATGATGGCGTGGCTCAGCTGGCTTCCTCAACTGCTTGAACCACTCGGACGCGAGCTTACTTCGCGGAGATCCACTGCCCAGACAAATGTGTTAGGCGGCTGCTACAAATCATCTGGAAAAATCATCCGGCTAGCTAGCCATCTGATCTGGCGTAGGTGACCGTACGATCTCACCAAGCAGCTCGCGTCTTCTCGCCTTTAATCCTGTTCAGTTCGACAACCCGCTTCTCTCTAAAGTCCTCCGCTGCGGTAAGAAGACTGTGCTGCTGCCCCTCAACTCCAGCGGCTGCCACCGACGTTGCTGGGTTGCAACACCACTAGTCTCGAGCAGCTGCCATGGTAGTCCCATGCAGCAGCTCCATGGTAGCATCGACGGCCCCCGGCGGCGCTCCATTGCAGCGCCGGCGAAGCTTCAACGCCCCCGTGATGCTTCATTGAAACTCCGGCGCGCTTCGTTGCAACTCCAACAATGCTTCAATGCAACTCCATCGGCGCTTCGTTGCAACTCCGGCGAGCCCTCTCTGCTTCATTGGCTGTTGCAGCCCGCCGGCCAGCCTTCAGCACCGCACCCTTGCATCACTGGTGGAGCACCGATGTCCCGATGCGATGCCGACGGAGCTCCGGTGGCCCTATGCAGCACCGACAGAGCTCAACGCCCCCGACGGCGATGCTACGACAGGTGGTCAGTTGCAGACCGACGGCAAGCCTGGGACGGCGGTGCTGCACCACGGCGTGAAAAAAAAACTCCTATGCAGCACCGTCGACGTCCCTCGCGAAGATCCATTGCAGCCGCGATGGAGCTCCAACGACTCCGGCGGCGCTCCATTGCAGCCGCGTCGGAGCTCCAACGACCTAGCAGCGCTCCATCGCAGCCGCGGCGGAGCACCAACGACTCCCCTATGGCGCTCCATTGCAGCGCCTGCGATGCAGCGCGTGACGACGAGCAAAAATGCCGACGTTGCAAGGCCGGTGGCGAGCTGCGCGATGCGAGTCATCAACTGCTACTAGCAAAAGGATTGAAGAGCTCCTTCAGGCACGGCTGCAAACGCAAGGTTGCAGCAGCAGCGCGCGACGCTGGTGGTCGGTGGAGCTGACACGGAGAGGCGAGAGAAGGAGAGGTCGGAGGAGCTGGCCGCAGCCTTGCGTCGCAGTGGCCTGAGGAGCTGAGCGGAGAGGTGAGAGAAGGACAGAGGTAGGAGACGGGAGGAGTCAAAGAGAAGAAGATAAGGATAAGAAACGAGTGGCTAGGGAGAAAAGAGTGGGTCCGTTGTGCGCGTGGTCCACCGCGACGCGTGGCGTCCAGACGACGCGGTCCGGTTGTTTTTAAACCTTTCCCAATGTGTTAAGGATGTGCACGACTTACTTCGCAGAGATCCACTATCCAGACAAACACAACTATTTTCTAGAAAAGGGTGTCCTACGTATATGGTTCCTACGTACGGGAGGATAAGGAAATACGGGAACTATTTCTTTTTTTATCTAGAAAAGGGCGTCGGGATCGACAAAGTGAGGCAGCCGTTGGATGTAAAACTAGCGACAGGGAGCAGGGATGGGAGCACCGCGAGGGAGCAGGCAAGCCGCGTCCTATGAATATGATCAAATCCCTGATTATTCGCGGCTAGCTGCCCTACGTCTGCATGGAAAGCCCGTAATAAACGGGCAACTCACAATTATTTTCCCTACGATAGAACGAATGGTTCGGTGGGAGACACCGTGCAGCCTGCTGGCGGCTATTTAACGTCTTATTTTTTTTGGAGAATTCTTAATGGGCCGGCCATCAAAGCGCTCGAGCGCACGAGAGGGTAGCTTCCTTTCTGGTTTCGTGAAGCTTCCAGAACCTTCCCAGGCCAGTTTTTGGGAAGATTATGGAAGCTTCCAGACCAGATTTTTCTTGGTTTTTCTAGACTAGTTTTTTTAGTTTTATTTATGTTTTTCTATTTATTTTTCTTTTTTCTTTCCGTTTTCTTCTTTTTCCTTTTCTTTTCTTTTTTTCCTTTATCTTTTCTTGTTCATTTTTCTTTAATATATGTGCGAAGTTTTTTTCAAATTTGTAAAAAGAAGCACATTCACGATTTTTTCCAAAACACGTAAACTTTTTTCAAAATCACAATTTTTTTGAATCCACAACTTTTTTGAAAAATCCTAAACCTTTTTTTAAAATTCACGAACTTTTTCAGATCCATTAACTATTTTTTTTCAAATCCGTGAACTTTTTTCAATCTCCATGAACTTTTCCCATATTCATAAACTTTTTTTCATACTCCTTAAACTTTTTTTCAAAATCCGTGATCGTTACTGTTGACACACGAACACGTCACGTGTACCCTCGATGCCGGGGGTGATGCACCACAGCTCACGTCGAAGGAGACCCGACCGACAGCGCGATACGCAAGACAGTCGGCGGGCGCTTTTGAGACCCGAAACCCCACACGCCCAGGAGGGACCCCGTTAGGGAGTACGGCGGCTATGGGCTGCCCTAAGTCGATTCGCTCGCCCCTAGAGCCTCGGGATTCGCAGCTCTCAAACTCGAGGAACAGCGAAGAACGAGAGAGAAAAACGATGGAGGGATAAAACGTAGACTGAAAAAGTAGTATATTGATTTGTTCGATTGTGTGTTGTTTCAATCGGCCGTCACCCCTAACATATATAAGAGGCGGCTGGACTTCCCGTACGAGTAAAGGATTCATCTAGGCTTTTCTTACAAGAAAATTACATCAATTCACGTCCTACAGTTCTAGTTTCAGTCCAACTCGGATTCAGCCCGAATCTGTCCCATACTTCTGTCCTGCTTCTTGCGCGGGCCGTAGAAATCGCATATTAACTCGGATGGAGTCGAGTTCAACATCAAACTTGTCCGCCTCGATGATCTGCATAATACAATGCGTGTCACTTCTTCTTTTAAGGCAGTCTTTACGACTTTTAGGGCCCATCTTTAACTGTGGGTCGGATTCAATTATGCAGTTTTCTGAACTGTTTGAATCTTGTAACAACTTTGCAGGCCGTATACTATCTCCGACGATGATGACTCCAAAAGCAAAGTTGACCTTTTCGACGATACGCACAACTTCCGTGTAGAACACTTTTCCATTCGAGGTCATCTGTATAACCTTTCGAGCCCATCTCCAACTCCTGGTCAGATTGACTTTGACAGCTTTCACTTTTCCGGCAAGCTTTTTCCCGGCAAGCTTTCCACGCCGGCAAGGTTTCCATCCCGGCAAGCTTTCCACACCGGCAAGGTTTCCACCCCAGCAAGCTTTCACACCGGCAAGGTTTCTACCCCGGCAAGGTTTCTACCCCGGCAAGCTTTCACACCGGCAAGGTTTCCACCCCGGCAAGCCTTCATATCGGCAAGCTTCCGCGCCGGCAAGCTTTTACACCGGCAAGATTTCCACCCCAGCAAGCTTTCACACCGGCAAGATTTCCATCCCGGCAAGCTTTCACACCGGCAAGCTTCCACGCCGGCAAGCTTTTCCTTTTGCTGGTAAGCTTTTTACTCGGATTTCTCGACTGAAAAAATAGCCTGATCTTGATTTGCCTCTCCAGGTCGCATACGACTTTGGATTGAGACGATTTATATATGAAAATCGATCGGCTCGACGATACGAAGCTTTCTCGTGTTGAAGGTTTTTCGATTTGAGGTCATCTTAAATAAGTTCTTGACCGTGCCAAAATCTGGTGTCAACACATGCCCCCCTGTTTTTCGGCAAAGCTTGTGTGCCAAAAAATAATTTGTACCTTGTTTGTTCTAAGGACGATGTCAACATTCCATCGGCCATTTATTTTTCTCAGGACGATAATTATGTATCGGCCATGTTTGTGCTAAGGGCGATAATCATATATCGGCCATTGCCTACTTAGGCTTCTTGCCACACACTCGGGTGGTATTTCTTCAAGTACTTGCCATTGAGAGCTCGAGGTAACAGTGCCCCTTGTACGGATTCCACCAAATAAGAGTTTCCGGGAACTACTCTTGTAACCCTAAAAGGACCTTCCCAACTCGGAGAGCACTTCCCGAATTTTCTATCTCTTGAACCAATCGGTAGAATCACTTTCCAGACGAGATCGCCAACTTGAAAATTCTTCAACTTAACTTTCTTATTGTAAGCTCTTGCTACCCTCAACTTGTCTCTCTCTATGGCATTCAAAGCAGCCAAACGTTTATCGGCAACCTCATTAATATTGTCCATCATCAAGTTATAAAAGTATATTGCCGATAAATCATTTTGTTTGGCTATTCTCAAAGCATTCAAATTTACTTCCACCGGTAAAACAACCTCTTGACCATATACTAGCTCATATGAAGTCACCTTCGCAGCACCATGCCTTGAGATCCTATGTGCCCACAAAGCTTCAGACAACAACTCATGCCATCTCCTCAGATTATCCTCAATCTTCTTCTTGATAAGCTTGATTAAAATTTTATTGCTGGACTCAGCTTGTCCATTAGCTTGGGCATAATACGGAGAGGAATTGAGCAACTTTATGTTATAAGATTCGGCAAATTCTTTGACTTGATGTGACATGAAAGATGAACCTTGATCTGTAGTTAATGTTTGAGGAATGCCGAATCTATGAATAATGTGCTCAGTTATGAATTGGATTACCTCTGTATGTGTCATGTTCTTGAGAGGTACTGCCTCAGATCACTTAGTGAAATAATCGGTTGCCACCAACACGAACCGATGCCCCTTTGAGGAAGACGGGTGAATTTCTCCAATAAAGTCTAAACCCCATCCTCTGAAAGGCCACGGCTTGATAATAGGATGTAACATAGCAGCAGGAGCCAATTGAATATCACCAAATTTTTGACAAGCTTCACACCCTTTATAATATCTGAAGCAATCATTAACCAGAGTCAGCCAATAAAACCCAGCACGTCGCAATAACCACTTCATCTTGGGAGCCGACTGATGAGTGCCACAAATACCTTCATGGACCTCTCCCATAGCAACTCTCGCTTGGTCCTCGTCCAAGCACTTTAAAAGAACATCATCAACCGTTCGGCGATAAAGACCATCATCTCTCATTGTATATTTAAAAGCCATACGCCGAACAGCCCTGTCCACCCTTCTACTAGGATCACACAAATAATCAATGATGGGTTTCCTCCAGTCTTGATTTTCTCCTGCATTGAATATTTCATCAGTGGCCGAAACGGTGGGCTCCGGTTCGGCCTCCCCTATGTTGGCAAGACTAGACATCAGCCTTTGAGAAATATGAAACATGCCATGATCAACATGATAGCCGGATGCTTGTTGTGCCAACTCATTCGCTCTCCAATTATCATGTCTAGATATATGAGCAATGCTAAAATAATCCAAAGTAGAAATTATATCTAGACATTTATCAAGATAAATATTAAGTGATTCGTCAAAACATTGAAAGACTTTGGATATTTGTTGCACTACTAATAACGAATCACCAAAAGCCTCAATATGTGTAGCACCTATGGCAAGCAACATCTCTAAGCCGAATAACAATGCTTCATATTCGGCTTGATTATTTGTGCAAAAATATTCTAAACAGCATGAGGCTTCAAAAACAGCACCATGAGGAGATATATAAACAATACCAACACCTTGGTCATTGCTACAAACTGAACCATCAAAATATAATCTCCAAGGTACTAATGAAACAAGGTTTATATCAACATCATGCTTGTCATTAATCCGATGCTCAACAATAAAATTAGCAACAATTTGGCCTTTCATGGATTTTAGATATTCATAAGCCAAATCATATTCAATCAAAGCATAAGCCCACTTGCCAATTATACCACTAAGAATAGGCGTATGCAACATGTATTTAATGACATCGGTTTGACAAGCTACTATGCAAGCACTCGGTACTAAATAATGTCTCAATTTTGTGCAAGCATAATATAAGCATAGGCATAGTTTTTCAATAAATGTATACCTTGTCTCGGCGTCCAATAAACGCCTGCTCAAATATGTAATAGCATGCTCTTTTCCTTCGGTTTCTTGAATCAAAACAGCACCAATAACACCTTCTTCTACTGCAATGTAAAGCTTAAAGGGTTCCTTATGCTTGGGCGCTTTCATCACCGGAGGAGTGCACAAATAGTTCTTGATCATATTAAACGCTTCTTGCTGTTTTGCCCCCCAAGTGAAATCAACATCATTCTTTAACCGAAGGATAGGAGTAAATGCATCAACTTTCCCTGACAGATTAGCTATGAACCTTCTCAAATAATTGACCTTGCCAAGAAACTTTTGCATATCTCTCTTGCATATTGGAGCTCCACTTTCTGTATGGCCTCTATCTTTTTGGGATCAATCTCTATGCCATCTTCATGAATAATGAAACCCAAAAACTTTCCAGCCGACACGGCCGAATGCACACTCCAAAGGATTTATCTTCAGTCCATATTTTTTTATTCTTTCAAAAGCTAAGCGCAAATCGGCTAGATGAGATTCGAAAGCATCCGATTTGACAACATTATCATCAATATAAACCTCAAGTATAACACCAAGTAAATCGTGAAAAATTAAATTCATAGCCCTTTGATACGTGGCACCGACATTTTTTAATCCAAAGATCATCACTGTCTACTCAAATAAACCAAGGAAACCAGGACATCGAAAAGCCGTTTTGAATATGTCCTCTTCGGCCATAAAAATCTGGTTATACCCCGCATTACCATCAAGAAAGCTAATGATCTTATGTCCAGAAGCATCATTAATAAGCATATCGGCTATTGGCATGGGATACTCATCTTTAGGTGTAGCTCTATTCAAATCTCTGAAATCAATGCACACCCTCAACTTGCCGGAGCCTTTCTTCTCTACTGGTACAATATTAGAAATCCACTCGGCATACCTGCAAGGTCTAATAAAATTAGCTTTAAGCAAACGACCGATCTTTTCCTTGATCCGGTCATATGTTTTTGGATTAAACTTTCTGTCCGATTGCTTGTACGGTCTAAAACCAACCTTTATAGGTAACCGATGCTCCACTAGCTCTCGGTTTAAACCTGGCATCTCATGATATTCCCATGCAAAGCAACAAATATATTCTTTCAAAAGCTCGATCAACTTAGCATTATGATCGGCTCTTAAATTTTCGTTTACAAATGTCGGCCTAGGAATTGAACCATCTCCTATGTCTATCTCTTCTAATGGATCGGCCGACGTAAAACCTTGTCCTAATTTATCCATATCATCTAACTCCTCTATAGATTCATACATATCGTTTTCATTGGACCGATATTCAACAAGACGCTTTTGCAACCAATCTGAGTTAGAATCCATTTAAATACATCATACCTTGAAGCCGATTACCACCAACCGGCTTTAAAGAAACGGGCACGAAACCATTTTTTGTGGCGCTAAGAAAATCAAATTCTGATAAGTCGCGTCCCGTCAAGCAAGTAGCATTGGGATGTTGCCAATCCACCGATGCATCGGCCAAAGCAACACAAGCCGAATTATCCGCATGAATGACCTCCACTTCATCATCCACCCATTGAATCAAAAACTGGTGCATAGTAGACGGCACACATTGGTTTGCATGAACCCAATCGCGGCCTAATATCACATTGTAGTTACCTTGCACCTCGGCGACAAAGAATGCGGTAGCCAAAGTTTTGCTTCCCACCGTAAGCTCCACATACATTACACCTTTGGCTTCAGTTTTCTCTTTGCCTTCAAATCCATTAAGCAACATGTTGGTCTTTATTAACTCTTCGTCACGCAACCCCAATTTTTTGAAGACCGAATATGGCATAAGATTCACCACAGTACCACCATCGACAACCATTCTAGCAACCGGCGATCCATTAATATGACCTTTAAGAAACAATGGCTTCAAGTGTGTCACCGGTTCTTTTGGCTTCTCGAATATAGCATTTTTAGGACCAAAATCTAGCTGAGCCACTTCCCCTTCTTCATCTATAGCACGAAATTCAGTGGGTAAGTAATACACCATATTGATATCCATACCGTCGCGGACCGGTGTAGGCTCATAATCCAACATATCATCTTCCTCCTCGGGTGTGTTCATCGATTCTGAAATCTGTCCGAGCGAAGTGGAATCAATAGTTGTTGCGGACGATGTAATAGTGGTGGCATCGTCCTCCTTTGGTGGTGTAAGTGCTGTTGTGACAGATGTAGAAGCCACTGCACCTTGTATTTGTTTAGGCATCCATATTTGTTTTGTAGGTACCATGGGCCGAATGTCATTGAACAATTTATCTCTTTGCTTCTCGGCCTCCTATTCTGCCATCTCTTGACTCCTCATGCGCTGCAGTCTCCTTTTTTGTGCCTTGGTCAGACCGGAAGGACACCACTTAGGCTGAGTATATTTTGGATCCCTCGACTTGGCCTTGCTTGTGCTAGCTTCATGATCATTAGCCATGGGACCTTGCTGGACAATAGCCACATCTTTATTGGAACCAGCCGGTTTTTGAACAATAATCGGCTCTTTGATTGTCAATTCTTTAGTGCCTATCATAATAGTTTCAGCACTAGTATTCTTCTCCTTTTGCTTGCTAGGCTCTGAAATTTCTGCAATTGGTGATTTAGCACGCCACACTTGCTTGCCAACCCTTTTTTTATTATCTTGCATTGGCCAATTGACACCATTGTTCAAACGGCCTCGTGTGGGATAAGAAAGTCTCTCATGAACGGGCCTCCTTGGTTTTGCCCAACCCGGATGAAAAGCATAAGGGGCCATTGGGGGCTGCCACCATCCTCCATTGAAGTCTCCCATGTAGTATGGCGCATAGGGGGGTGGCGGCATCCATGGTCCCGGTGCCCACGACCCATATGGCCTTGCATGATGCTGAAATTCTTCCCGAGGAGGTGATCTTGAGCGCTTCAAATTTGATGACCGGTTAGAGCTAGAACCGGCCGCTTGACTGGCATACTTGGACAACAACATATCAAAAGTTGGCTTGATTTTCTTGCGCTGCACTTTAGCTTCATTCGTCTTCCACTTGCCAACCTCTGGACTCTTGGGCTTAACAAATTTAACACGAGTATTTTCTTGCACTTGCGGTTGCCCCCCGAGTGCAGGATTCTTGATGGTGATTTTGATCACCTCCTTGCCATCGGGTTGCTTATCAAGCACAACCTGTCTCCCCAAGACGTTGCCGCCCTCCTTGTCTTTCCTGGGCTCACCAACAATGACATTAGCTTTATTAGCAGATTCAGCTACCTCCGGCCGAATGAGTAGCTTATTCCCCTCCAACTCCATGGTATTCATTGGAAAAGGCTGTTTATCAACTTGCATCTCAGAAAAGTTCAATCGTCCGTCATTAATGGCCGATTGTATCTGTCGTCGAAAAACATTGCATTCATTAGTAGCATGAGAAAAAGAATTATGGTACTTGCAATAAGCGTGCCGTTTCAGTTCTTCAAACGGCGGTAAAGTATGAGATATTCTAATAATTCTGGCTTGCAGCAAACCATCAAATATTTTATCACACTTGGCAATGTTAAAAGTAAACTTCATCTCTTCATCACGATTCTTATGAATCGGTTTCAGATCATTGCAAGTGAAGGGTTTTGCCTTAGATGGCCAAACAAATTCAGTAGCATAAATATCACCCTCATCGTCCGAGTGATCACTATCATATTCAACCATGTTCATCTTAGGACGATCAGCTTTATATCTATGCACTTCTTTGAGTTCTTTGCTTCGGCTATCTTGAGCCAAAGCCCTTTGTAAGACTTGGTTGATATTTAAGAACTCATAGCCTTCTAGCTTTTCTCTAATGAGAGTTCTCAAACCACTCAGCACTAGGTCTGCCAAGTCTCTCTCGGTTATCGCCAAACTATAACACCGGTTTTTTGTTTCTCTAAATCTCTTGGCATAATCGGAGACCGATTCATTATGCTTCTGTTTAACCGATGTTAGATGTGATAACTTGAGTTCATTGTCACCGCTATAAAAGTGATCATGAAATTTCTGCTCTAGCTGCGCCCAAACCCGAATGGAACCATGTGGTAAAGAAGAAAACCATGAAAAAGCAGTACCAGTTAATGACAAAGGAAATAAACGCACTTTCAATTCATTTAGCGAGCCTGCCTCACCCAATTGTGCTAAATATTGACTAACATGCTCCCATGTGGTTTTTGTGCCTTCTCCATTAAACTTAACGAAATCTAGAATCTTATATCCTGGAGGGCACTGGATGGCATCAAAGTACTCGGGGTACGGCCTTTGGTAAATCCGATTCCGAGGCAACTCAACTCCAAAATTCTCTCGAAGCATCTTAGCCATCTCCTCTCTAAAATTAGCTAGGGCATTGTCTGTAGTAGACGATGAAGCTTGCTGCTGTGGCATAGGAGGAGTAGGACTACTAGCTGTAGGTAGAAACTGTGGCATATATGCCGAACCATAGTTCGGTAGTGGCCGAGTGGTTGTACCTGTAGGTAGGGTTTGGTTCGGCATTGCCACCGAACCTGGCATGCTCATAATAGGATTAATTGGTGCAGCCACAATCTGATTTGTTTGGGTAGGATAATAAGTCATCGGCATGGGAGGCACCGATGAAATAGGTAAAGCCAGATTAGGGTTTTGCACACTAGCAGCTACACCGCCATTACCACTAGATGATTGAGATATATTCTTCTGAGCATTAGTATTTTCTATGAAAGTTTGATAGACCAGATTGTTACCATCAGCAATACGACTCTCAATCTCAGCCCACTGCTCAGGAGAAAAGGTAGTACTTACAGAGGGTTTAACCTGCTCAGCTTGAAGAGGAGGAAACTTGATTTCTTCAATCGGAGTGATGTTGCCTTGGCGATCCTTCTTGAATTTTGCAAGGAACTCCTGCAAATCCTTCTCTTCGCGCGCCTTCTTGTACTCCTCATAGATTTGGCGATGATCAGCCGATATCTCATCAAGACTGGGCTTAATGATGTTATCGGCGTCTACCTCAGATGGCTTGGGAAGATCGGACATGGTGGATGATGACGATTGATCTTGTGTCCCCAGCGGAGTCGCCAAAAAGTGTGTTGACACACGAACACGTCACGTGTACCCTCGACGCCGGGGGTGATGCACCGCAGCTCACGTCGAAGGAGACCCGACCGACAGCGCGATACGCAAGACAGTCGGCGGGCGCTTTTGAGACCCGAAACCCCACACTCCCAGGAGGGACGCCGTTAGGGAGTGCGGCGGCTATGGGCTGCCCTAAGTCAATTCGCTCGCCCCTAGAGCCTCGGGATTCGCAGCTCTCAAACTCGAGGAACAGCGAAGAACGAGAGAGAAAAACGATGGAGGGATAAAACGTAGACTGAAAAAGTAGTATATTGATTTGTTCGATTGTGTGTTGTTTCAATCGGCTGTCACCCCTAACATATATAAGAGGCGGCTGGACTTCCCGTACAAGTAAAGGATTCATCTAGGCTTTCCTTACAAGAAAATTACATCAATTCACGTCCTACAGTTCTAGTTTCAGTCCAACTCGGATTCAGCCCGAATCTGTCCCATACTTCTGTCCTGCTTCTTGCGCGGGCCGTAGAAATCGCATATTAACTCGGATGGAGTCGAGTTCAACATCAAACTTGTCCGCCTCGATGATCTGCATAATACAATGCGTGTCACTTCTCCTTTTAAGGCCGTCTTTACGACTTTTAGGGCCCATCTTTAACTGTGGGTCGGATTCAATTATGCAGTTTTCTGAACTGTTCGAATCTTGTAACAACTTTGCAGGCCGTATACTATCTCCGACGATGATGACTCCAAAATCTGGTGTCAACAGTTACACCACAATAGAATTTCGGCCAGTCAATTTTTTTTATGCAGGTTGATGCTTCAAAATTTGTGCTCCCTTTTTCTGCTATGTGATGTGTCTTGTTTTGGGCTGGAAATTTTTTACTGACCTCTCTATTTTGGGTCTATCAATTCCTTAACAGGTTGGCCCATTAGCTTGTGCGACCCAACAAGCTCTATGTAGCCCATCTCAACACCTAGCCCTCCCTTCTCTCCCTTCGTTTTTTCTGTTTTCTGTTTTTATTTGTTTTCGATTTTGTATTTTATTTTCTTTATTAGTTTTTTTTTAACAATCCGGATACTTTTGTGTTGACGAGCATTATCGCTAGAGTGTAATTGTGTGGCGAACTGAGCATAGTTCAGATAGTTATGTTCCTTCTGGTGGAACCAGCCCACCAGGGTTCAAGTCGTAGACTTGGCACTGGTGCTCGCATTTTTCTAGATTTATTCTAGTCCTTTTAGCGATATTCGTCCAGTGGGAGGAGACATTTCTATCGACTACGAAACGCCTCTGGTTAGTGGTTACTTCATCAATCTCAAGTTATGATGCCGGCTTAGTATCTCAGAGATGCTCACAGAAATAGGATGTGTGTGCGTGTGTTCATAAGGGTGCATGTATGTAGGCATCTATGTTGTATTGTGTTAAAAAAATTCAGTCGCTGCAGCCCATGAACTTGCTAGTTTAGTTAGGTCTTCCTCGAAACTTGTGAATGGAGAATCCGCATTTTAGCTTTGGTTGTGGATGGTATATGCCATTTTCTCTCCAAACTTACGTATGTTCTCTTCTCTTTTTTTGTTTTGATTTTTTTCATCACTATTTATTTCACCGGTTTTCTTTGAAACCCGCATCCACTCCCTAACATCTTATTGACTTACCTAATATATTTTTCTTGTTTTGGTAAAACAATAAATGCTTACCAAATAAGTGTTTATCTTTTTTCTAACACAGTATAGACGTAGCCACGCGGTCGCTCATATATAAAGCATATACTCATCCTTATGAACGCACACGCACGCCCTATTTTTATGAGCACCTCCAAGAGACTGAGCCGGCATATCATCTTGAGATTGACAAAGTCACCAGAGGTGCCTCGTAGTTGACGGGAACGTCTCCTCCCACTGAACGCTTATTGCCGGAAATTCTGAAATAAATGCGAGCACCAGGACTTGAATCCTGGTGGGCTTGAGATACCACTGTCCACCTAACTATCCAACCACATGTTGGTTTGCAAATAAGTGTTTATCATAGTTATTTGTTTGCACAATCACCGTAATACGGACAAGTAAAATCATGTGCTAACCTACTAGAATATTTATGCTCTTGTCGTTGCAATGCACGATCGATTACCTAGCCAAGTTAGAATATTTATGCGTCAGTACAACTTTGAAGATGGATCGGTGGAAGACGGCGGCGGCAGCCTCGGTGAGTGCGTCGGACCGGTGTGTAACCCAGTCCAGGTATGTGGCCAGAATGGGGCATCCGGCACTAGATGTTAGGATTTGGTGCAATGTCTGTTTGGTATTAGGCTCGGACATTCGGTACCACTACATCAAGGGGATAGGAGTAGCGACAAGTGTTGCCTAGAGGGTGGCTTCAAGCTTACTGATGTACTTTCTTGTAAGGTCTTTTGTGAATAATTAATAAAGTGGCCGCATGCATCGTCGAGATGCAGAGGCCAGGGTGCATCCTCCTTTTCAAAAAAAAAAGTTAAAATAAAGCTAACCATGAAGGCATTCCATGAAAAAAAATCAAGCATTAGACAAAACTATTCCCGCCTCCCCTGTTACCATGGCACAGTCAAACATCACCAATTCACCATCATCAAACGAGGGCACATCCAGTCCCAATGACATACACACGATCTGTGGGTAACAAAAGAAAAAAGAGTAACTGAACCATAACCACAAAAACAAAAACCCTGAACAATAACGCAGCTCGCACAGTCACAGACACATCACGTGGAGGCGGCGAGTACGTGGTGCCGTGGACCAGGACAAGCTGCCATGGCGACGCCGTCCCTAGCTCCCTCGCACCCACGCTACGTAAACGACGTCGTCCACGGAGATCAAGAGCACGTCCGTCCTTGACTTGAAATCTACTAGCTCGACTTGGCGAAGCGGCCGTTGATCCTCACCCTGCCGTCGGCGCGGGCCTTGCGCGACTCGTACCGGATCTGCTTCCCGAACCTGCAGCAAACCAGATCCAGCAATTAATCAGCACTACGAGCTAAAGAAAATCTCTGGTGTGGCGGGGCGTTTCTCAGATATACGTCTCACGCACATCCTGTTCTTCCTCTTCTCCTTGTAGCGCGAGATCACCTTGCCGCGGTCAGGGTAGACCACGTCGTAGCCGCCGACGTTCTTGGTCGCCTGAGCTGCTTGCGCTTGCGCCTGCGCCGGCGTCGCCGCAACGGGTGCCGCTGCCGGCGATGGGTGATCGTGCCCGGCGTTGGCGGCGGCGTCGGCGCTGCTGCCGCTGCGGCTCAGGCGGGGGCAGACGCCCGACACCTCCACGAAGGACGACAGGCTCGGCTCCGCCGACGAGCTCGCCGAGACCTGCTCGGGAAGTTCGTTGCAACCCGTCGCGACCGACGCCTCCTGGTTCTGCTGTGTGACAAGACCAGAATCATCATATATTCACATGGCTGGCAGTGGCACTGGCAGCTCCATGGAATGTTCCTGGAAAATATCTACTGTCGCTGGACTGAAACATGAGCTGGTTGTCACGCATCCTTGGCTTTGTACTGAAAGGGATTTTGGCTTGTGGACCGAAGAAATTACGATCCTATTAGTGGCACTATCAAATATGTCAAGATCATAATGATGGCTCTAAGACTAGTCTACAGGAGTATACTAGGCCGTTGCAACCGAAAGGATCCTCCTTAGGTACTCGTGTCATTGTCGATCGCACGCCTTTTTTTTTTTTTTTTTTTGAGGAATCGCACGCCTTTTATATGATGGTGTACAAGTTGTGAACGTTTTCCTTCCCTAGATGGATGGCTGTGGTCCGCAACTTGGACAGAAATGGAGATGTTACGTTGGAATTACTATTCTACTAATGCCCTGTCAAAAAAAATACTATTCTACTAATGCCCTGGTCATATATACCGCATACATTTTTACTGCATCATGTGCATTCGATAGTACTCCAACGAACACAGCACGTATGATAGTGAGGAAGAGAGAATTCAGCGTAAAAATTCGATTCAAATTAAGTTTCAAACCTGAGACGGAGGTACATGCAGGATTGCTGCCGCGCAGATGGCCTCGGTTCCAAGAGCCCCAAGATCACCGTGCCCAATAGCAGCGTAATCTGAAGATCCCCATGGCGGAGGCAGCTGACCAATGACGGCCGGCTCTGTCGCCGCCTCCTCCGACTTGGCGAGCTCCCCTAGCTGCCGGAGAACCTCCCCGTCCAGCTCCCCGCAGGGCGGGCTCCGGTTCTTGCACACACACACCATATGTAGAAAAAAAAACCATCAGAGGACGAGCTTTCTTTTCCTTTTCGTTTTGCCGGACGGTGAACAGTATCTGCGTGATACTGTTTGCTGCTGCTACGGTGCCATGGCCAGCAAGTCAGCAACCAACCTTGGGAGAGGACGACGAGGTGAGGAGGGGCTGGAGGCCATGGCAGGCGGTGGTCGGCACGATGACGTCGTTGAAGGTGAGCACCTGGGGCTCCTCCCAGACAGGCCACCACGCCTCAGCCGCTTTGTCGCCAACGACGACGCCGAGGATCGCCGCGAGCTCGCCCACCGAGGGGCACCCGGTGTAGCCCTCCACCGTGCCACGGTCGTGCAGCAGCGGCGGCGCCTGCGTCAGCTCCCCGTGCTGCTGCTCCTCGAAGTCGCAGTTCGAGCAGAGGAACCGAGCGGCGCCACGGCGGACGGTGGCCGCGGCAGCGCGGCAGACCGCGCAGAGCGGGGAGCGGGCGTGGCGGCTGGAGACCGTGTTGGCGCCGTGGACGTGGCGGTCGCACGGCAGGCAGAGCCCCGCCCCGTCCGCACGGCAGTACACCACGGCCGGCGCGGCGGCGCAGAAGTAGCACTCCGCCGTGGGCATCGCCACCGCGCCGGAGCCGGTCATGGCTTCCGCTCCTGCTCCTTCCTCTTGGCGCGGATGCATCGTCTGCTTGGTACTAGTAGTGGTATGCTCTATGCAGCGGGTGCAGAAGAGACAAGCGAGGGGGCGGTGGCACCGTCGGTACGGGTAGGGAAGAGGTGGGAGCCCGTCGCCATGAATGACCCAGGACAAGGAGGACAAGTGCGACGAGCGGGGAATTGATGGGCTCGAAAGCGAGACGAGCCACGCAGAGGACAAGTTCCTACTTGCTCCGAAGACCCTCGTGCGATTCGCTCGCCATGTGGGTGAGCGAGTCGACAGTCCACACTGGAGAGGACGCTTGGCTCACTCACTCTTCACATGCACACTGGCTGACCCGTCGCTGGGCGCCAAGGCTGTGAATCATTGCCCGCCAAAATTACAAGGCCAGCAGACCGCATACGTCGCCATGGAGGAGGCAGGGGAAAACAGTGGCACCGTGGGAGGACACTGGAACTGTCACTCCCGCCAGATCTGCACGCACGAGGCAATCGTATTTTTACGCCGTGTAATCACGCGCACCACACACGTGCAGCCAGTGACGGACCCAGAAATTGAGGTTTGCCGGGGCGGCGGATGACGATGAAACTTCATTGCACTTCGCCGATGGTCGCTAGGCACGGGAGATACCCTGCTCCGTCACCGGAGAGCCAGGGCGGCCGCCCCAGCTCGCCCCAATGGTGGATCCGCCACTGCGTGCAGCAAGCACATCTCCTAATCACCACCGGTCACTGGTCGACCGTCTGGCTTCTCCCCCACGTGAGTCGTGGCCATCGTCCCACTTGGCATTTGGAAAAGATCGGCGCATCGTCCCACGTGAGTCTGGTTTTGTTGCAGATTTTTATTTGCAACAATTGTTTTATTGCAGAATTATTATTTTTTGTCTTCACCTTTTTGTAACATAGCTGATGTTACGGAAGAAATTTCTGCAACATTGGTGATGTTGCAAAAAAAAGTGAAATGGAAATTTGGGAGGAGGGATGGTCGGGCATGGAGAAAAAATTGCAACATGCATCACCCGGTCATGATCAGGAATGGCATCAGGCCAAGGAAGCAAGCAATACAGCCAAAGAATTTGATCAAGTAGTAGTAATTTTCCTTTCTTTGCTGGTTGCGGTTGCGGCGGGAAGGAAGCAAACCTGAGGTGGAGAGGAAGAAGAAATCACCACCGAGTTGTTTGGATCTGCGCTGCAGCGGCCTAGCCGGCCGAATCGCAGCAACAAGAGGAGGCGGCGGACAAGAGCCAAAAAAATCAGTTGGCTAATAGGAATCGTTTCCCTTTGGAAAAATAGTCTCTCTTTAGATGCCATAAGAGGACATGCCACCAGCCACATCCTCCTTGTCTGAGCTTGCCTGCCTCGTTCCGGATCATGGTCCGAATTGGGGACGTGGTGGTGTTGTTGTCGTTCAGAGCAAGTGCCGCTCAAAGACAATGAATGTGGTTTCAAATAAATGAAATCCAAGGGCGTGCTCTCTTTTTCCAAAAGAAACAAAAGGTGATGTTGGTGTTCTGTTCTGCTATGCGGAGCAACACAATGTCAACACTTTTTTTTTTTTTGAAGCGGAGGCAAAATATTTATCTCATCTATTAATTAAGGGAAAAAGAGTTTGAGCATTATTACAACACGCCATCTTATAACATCTGACTACTCTCGTGTCACGATTTGGCCCAATTTTTTTGCCCCTGTAATAACCCAAGTTGAAGCCTCGGCCTTAATGTTTGCAACTAGAACCGTCAGAGGAGCGCTTTTGTGTCAGAAGATGCAGGCATTTCTTTCATTCCATATAGACCAAGAAACGAGCATGAAGAGAGAGGCCATAGCTTTCCTATTCAGTGTCAACACTTGCTGATAGGAAACTCAGCTTGGACCATGCTCGCTGCATGCATCCACCAAGATGGTCGTTGGCAACAGAACTTCCGCCCTCTTCTCTAAGGACCAGTGACCCGCTTTAAATCTCAAACCAAGCGGGACACACTCGTGGACATCTGATAGACCACTAACATTAGGGTGACCCTCAGACCGCTAGACCTATGGTAATACATCTGGTTCTGGGTGAGGGTGTGTCAGGTTTAGCTCACGATAGTGCTGGTCGTGTTGGTTGGACATGTTGGATTTTACGGTAGGGTGCGTCGACTGCAAATTAAAAATTCCTACCTGCAGAATAATCAGGAACATAATACGAGAGATGGATCACATCTCGTTACCACTAGACGCGCAGTGTCGTGCAGCGGAAGAAAAGTTGGGGCAGTGCGTCCGTGTGGATCGTCTCCTCCTTGTCCGATCTCCCTAGAACAGCCAGTCGTCGGATTCCACGTACTGGTTCACCGAAGCGGCGCAAGTGCACCGCCTCTAAAGGTATCCGCGCGTGCAGGAGGAACACCGTGCGGCGGACTGCTAGGTCCGATCACACAGTCGGCGGCGAGTGGAGGTGGCTATTCGCAACACATGCAAACCCTAGTGACAGCGTCGAAGCAATCAACCAAATGAGTGTGCCGCACTTCCACTTTATATAGGCATCCGTCGTGGGCTCAACACTTGGGCCTCACACGGATTCTAAAGCCCAAAGTCTGTTCGGCCTGGATCCAAGTCCGAGTAGGATCACACCTGACTCGTGGAGTCGGATCCGACCTCACTGGTTCCTTCCCTTAAGTGCATGACCCCTTAGGTTCTCGTCCACTTGGTCACAAGTCAGATCACATCCGACTCGGCTAGTCGGTAGCGGCCTCTACCAAAGCGTGACGACTCCAAGTGTCCGATGAAGTTGGTTAGGCGAACATGTACATCACAGTTCTGTTCCCTTTGCCACACGATATATGTTGTCGGGCTCAAGGCGAGTCTGTCATCCTTGTGCTAACCCGACCTCTTTTCTCGTTCCAGTGATGCTGACCACAAATCGGATTATCTCATAATCCTAACCGCATGGCCATGCTTATCTTGGTTAGATCACATGAGGGGCCCAGAGTATATCTCTCCTGATCGGAGGGGCAAATCCCATCTTGCTCGACCATGTCTTGCAGCATGGGTCTGGACAAATCCGAAACCTACCTTTGTAACAACCCAGTCACGGAGTAGCGTTTGGTCGGCCCAAAGCAGGTCTGTCACCATCCCGAGTGCATGCGTCAGCTGAGGTCTTAGGACATATAACATATGTTGTACTAGAGACTCACAGATGACATATCGCTGGGTCTCATAGTTGGGTCTATCCGACTCGGACCTTATCTCGACTCGGATCCGACCAGATCCTTCCGAGTCCATATTATCCGGTTAGCATCCAATGCTCCATGGCTAGTGAGACCAAGCCATCGATCGTGTCATATGCTAGTCTATTCGGCTGCGCATCCACACAGCCCTTTCGACTAGGGACCTTTTAGGACAGTCATCATACAATGCATAGTCCCACAAACAAGTCATATACTTGTTGATACACATCATTGATAATGTCCAAGGACTATCTTTATTCATAAACACATAGGAAATATCATTATACATGATTGCCTCTAGGGCATATCTCCAACAGGACATTGGACCACTAACACTCAGTACTTCGGCAAATTTTTGTACATCACCCTCTTGGGGCGTTGTTTTAAGATCTTGGAGGTTGAACCAACGCTCTTGGGCATCTTCAAGTGTGAAGTTCTTAATTTGGCTTGCTTGCCAAGAGCGGTGTACGACTATTGAGAGTCTCGCTACAAGAGGCCTTCAACTAAGTGTGTTCATGTTTTGCAACCAATCGGAGGAGAATATGACCCACCTCCTCACTCGTCGCTCTTCTCGCATGCCCTGTGGTGTGGCGTGAGTTCATATCTTGGAATCGATCCACCTATGCTCCTCTAGTTGCGAGTGAGGACTTGGTAGATTGGTGTTAGTCGACTGCCCGGTTCACCTAGGCCGCGATGCACAAGGATGGGACATCCTAGGCGATCATGCTCGCGCCTTTGTTGGATTCGAAATCATAGCAATGTTGTCTTCTTCGACAACGTGCGACCTAGCATCGACGTTCCGATCGACAGAATCAAGTTTGAGGCTCGACTGCGGGCAATGGAAGGGGCGACAGGTCTTGCCTCGATCCTCCCAGCAGTTTCTGTTGCGAAGCTGTGCATCGTTGTACTTGGGGTGTTTGCCCGTCTAGGTTTGTGATGGACTACCTCCATTTTTGTCTACCCTGCATATTACGTTTGTCTAAAGTCAAACTTTATAAACATTTATGAAGTTTGCACAAAAATATATTAATATATACACCACCAAATCAATAACATTAGATTCATCATTGAATATATTCTCACATCATAGATACTTGTTATTGTAAATGTTCATAGTGACTTCAGCCAAAGCCAATAAGCGGGGTATATAAAAACGAAGGGAGTACTATCCTTTATCTTACAATGTGTATCAATGCATCTAAATGCAAACCTTTATGTTTTCTTGGAAAAGTAGAAAAACACGATGATCACAAGGTTTTTTTTTTTCGTACGATCCAAAAAATGGATAGGTTCCATCATCATAGAGATAACGGAACAAGAGGCCTGCAACACCAGCGTAAGTGTGCGCCTGGTTTGTGACCAATCAAGGGAGACCATGACCTACCTCCTCACTGGTCGCTCTTCTCGCATGCCACGTGAGCGTGGCGCGAGCTCGTATCTTGGATCCGATCCACCATTGCCTCTCTGGTTGCTAGTGAGGACTTGGTAGATTGGTGGTAGCGGACCACCTGGTTCACCCCGGCCACGATGCACAAGGGGGCACCTCCTTCGTGCCTTTGTTGGATTCGAAAGCATGGCAATGTTGTCTTCTTCGACAACGTGCGACCTAGCATCAATGTTTTGATCGACACAATCAAGTTTGAGGCTCGACTGCAGGCAATGATGGACTGCCTCCATTTTTATTTCCTCTGTATATTATGTTTGTCTCAAGTCAAACTTTATAAACATTTATCAAGTTCGCAGAAAAATATATTAATATTACACACTAACAAATAAATACCATTAGATTCATCGCTGGATATATTTTCACATCATAGATATTTTTTTTGCGGGAAAATTTCTGATCTATTCATCTTCAATCATGGCAGTACAACGAACACCAGAAATAATAAATATTACATCCAGATCCGTAGACCACCTAGCGACGACTACAAGCACTGAAGCGAGCTGAAGGCGCGCCGCCGTCATCGCCCCTCCATCGCCGGAGTTTGGCATAACTTGTTGTAGTAGACAGTCTGGAAGTCGTCGTGCTAAGGCCCATAGGACCAGCGCACCAGAACAGCAACCGCCGCCGATGAAGAATAACGTAGATCAGAATGATCCAACCCGAAGACACACAAACATAGACGAGATCCGAGCAAATCCACCAAAGATAGATCCACCGGAGACACACCTCCACACGCCCACCAACAGTGCTAGACACACCACCGGAACGGGGGCTAGGCAGGGAGACCTTTATTCCATCTTCAGGGAGTCGCCGCCATCTCGCCTTCCTGAGCAGGACACAAACCCTAACAAAACTGAAAGAAACGACTAAAAACGGAGCCCTCCCGCCGGCCCTTGCCGGGATCCACCACGCCCTCATGGTCCTAGGGCCACCGGAGAGGAGGCGGACTTGCGGCGGCGACGGCGAGAGGCAGGAACCCTAGTTTTTTTTTTTTGGAGGAGGACGAGGCTATGAACGTATTTGATTCAGCCCTATTACATCATAGATATTTGATATTGTAAATGTTCATATATATTGACTTCAGCCAAAACTAATATGCGGGGTAAATAAAAAACGAAGGAGTACTTCTCTTTATCTGGTGTCAATGCATTGAAACGCAAACCTTTATGTTTTCTCAGAAAAGTAGAAAAAAAGATAAGAAGAAGAAGAAAAACACGATAATCACATGTTTTTTTTCATACGATCTAAAAAATGGACGGGGTTCCACTATCGTCGAGATAACGGAACTAAAACGAAAAAAAAAAAAAGAAACATCCGTGCGCCACAACAACGCAAACGAGGTTTCAGCTTCCGCATGTACCGCTAACAGTAAAAGAGTACAAGTCTAACAGCAAAAGAGTAAAAGGCTCGCAATATTACATGGGGGAAAGGCCACATGTTTTCAAAAAGCCCATGATGAGCTCATGAGCACATGGTAGGTGTTGGAAACAGAGATGAACACGAGTGAATCGGTTCAACACCAGTGGACGACCGCTGTAAGGGGCAACCAAGAAGGACGGCGAGTCATGCCATTTATGCTCCACACAGATAAGGACAAAAGACAGAGCTGTAACTTGAATGGCCGCAGACTGGACACGCCACCAGCATCTCGTTCCAAATCGGGGACGTGATGCTTTGCCCGGTGTTCTGCCGTGCTTAGAACATCAGCGTCGGCACTCACTGAACCTGCCGACGATCATCGAAACTACGCACACGTGGGAATACTGTTTCTCCCGTCAGATTGTTCATAAAGTGATATCGTTTCCAAACTTCATTTTTCTTTTGCGACTACGACAACGCCAGAGTGCCAGACACGCGACGGACACATGCGCTAGCTCCGTCGCACCGGCGCTCATGCACGGGAGCACGCCTCGATCGTCTGGTTGATCACACACGCTACGGACGACGCAGGCAGTCCGTCAGCGTTGTATAGGTTAGCAAAATCCTCCGTGATATTTCCCACCTTCTGACGCTTGACGGAGACCGGAGATCCATAGCTCACACCCTACCCCTACGAGCATCCAGCATGTCATCTTAAAAATTTATGAAGTCCCTATTGGCGTCTCGTAGTTGACGGAACGTCTCTTCCCACTGATCACGCAGCGTCGGAAACCCTGAAATATATACAGGATAAATACGAGCACTAGGACTTGAACCTTGGTGGATTGGGGATACCACTGTCCAACTAACCATCCAATCACAAGTTGGTTCGCCCATCACTCGATTGTTGGTAGGTACTTCCTATATTCTATTTTTTTTAAACATATGTATATATTTTCTTGGACACAGTACAAACACAAGCACTTATACATGCGCGCATACACTGATCCCTATGAACACACACACACACACCCTACCCCTATGAGCACATTCGAGAGACTTTTAAACATATGTATATTGACACCCTTTAGTGTGTTTATTTACTTATTTCAGTTCCTAGCAATAGGCGACTCGTGCGGCGTCAATAGGCCGGCGACCTATGGCAGCCTTCCTTGGCTTTTTCCCTCACTAGATGACTCGTTGTGCCAATGGCGCAAGGGGCGAGAGGGAGCCAAGTATTGTAAGAATATTTAGACACCCAAGTCGAAAACCAAATATGGCCAACACTCCCGCATCCTCTGCTTGACAGCCGCCTTTTCTCACCGGATCTAACATAGATACATGATTCTTCAAGAGCAAATTTCAGAGAAAATATAAAGCATGGAAGGCTTTAAGTTGTACTATTGAGACCATACCACCATATCTTCATTTAGTTTCTTTGGGAATCTAAAGGTCTAAGAGGATGGTACATGTAAGAAGCTGTGAATCCACAACAAAAGACTAAACTAACTTCCAAACAAACATTTCAAGTTTGGAAGCCACAAAGAAGCAGCCCAGATCTCTCGTTGTAGTGCAGGTATATGTCCTTAATCCTGCATTGTAACACCCCCTTGTAATAAACTCTGTGACACTCTGTTAAAACTGCCAAGTCATGATCATTTGCAGTGCCAAGTCATGAGGGTTAATGATCCAATTCAAATTCACATCTGAAAATCAACTCAAATTCAAAAGTGAAATATAAAGTTGTTCAAACTCTGTTGGGAAAATGTTCATTAAATGGCCAATAATCCAGGAACATTTCTAAAACCAATATCAAAATAATTGGAGTTGGACAAGTGACTCTAACGAGATGAAACAGCCCCAAAAATAGAATATTTGATATATTTAAAATCATATCAAATCCCAACAAACTTCAATTCTGTCCAAACCAATTTTTGGCAGTGCTAGATATTGCAACATATTTATGTGGCATAACTCACTGTTTTACAAAAGACATTAAGTGGCCTAATCATTTCGCAACAGAAAAGAAAAGAGAAAAGGAAAAGAAATAAAAGAAAAAGACTAAAGCTGGACTGGACCAAGTGCACAGTGCATTGGCCCAGCCCAGCTGGCCCATCACCTAGCTCTCTCCCTCTCTCTCCGATGCCGTGTCAGCGCGCGCATGGCTGCGCCGGCACCGACCGGCCGAACGGCGACAGCGCGACCACCCCACTGACGGGCGAGGAGATAAGGACGAGCCATCCATCTCCCCTGGTCGCCCGCGCACTCTTCCCCTCTTTCCCTCACTCGCCTCGCCTCCTCTCCCCTCCTCAGATCCGGTGGCCGAACGCCACCGTCGCCACGAATCGCCGCCGCCGTGGCCACTGGCCTCCCCACGCCGCCTCTCCGTGCCCCGCAGCTCCGCAGGCGACTGCTGCTTCGACTGGCACCGCCTGGAGGAGCTGGGTGCCTCAGCATCGAGTTCGCGCCGTCGTCTTCCTCCTCGGTCGCCGCCATTCTTCGTCGTCTCCGACGACGCCTCTGCAGCTCCAAAGCATCCACGGGTCTTACGTGACCGCGCGGTGAGCTCCTCCCTCCCTCCTCTTCTCTCCTCGCGCTGCGTTCTTCGCCGTAGCCACCTTATCACCATGGCCGCACCATGGTCGCCGCCGGCGAGCTCACAGCCTTCGCTGCAGTGCACCTCACACCGCGTTGGTGGCACCGCCGAGCTTCTGGTGGTCATGCGCGTCGCTTGCAAGCAGCAGCTTGGCTCGGGCGAGCCCCTATGCTCGAACCCGAGCACGACCGAGTTTCCATCGCCGCCGATGAGGACGCCGCCGTCACGTTAGGCCTCCCCGGTCCGTTCCGACACCATAGATGGACGCGGCGTCGAGTCCTCGTTCGAACGCTGTCAACCGCGCGCGAAATGGTGCGCTAAAACGCAAATCCGACGAACTCCGGCGAGCGGCCGCCGCGAAATTGGTCGCCGGAGCGATCTCCGGCGCCGGCGCCGACGTGGCCGCCACGTGTGTCGCCCTGGGTCACTGACCCGTGGGCCCAGGGGCCCGCGTTGACCTGTTGACCAAGTCAACCATGATGACGTGGGAACTACGGCCGCTGACATATGGGCCCCGCGACTAATTAACCTAATTAAAGATTTAATTAATTAGAAACTAATTAGATTAACCTAATGTCTCACTGACATGTGGGGTCCACCCCCTAATTAACCCTGGTAATTAAATTAATCCATTGATTAGCCTAAACAGAGGCTGACAGGTGGGTCCCACTGGACCCACATGTCATATTTGACTGGTCAGCGGCACTGTTGACCGCTGACGTCACAGTGACGTCATGCTGACGTCATAATTCATTTTCTGTAAATAAATAAATTTCAAAAAATTCAAATAATCTTTAAAAATTAATAACTTTTAAACCGTAGCTCGGATCGAAAAAGTTAAAACATGAAAGTTGCTCAGAACGACGAGCCGAGTCTGATCGTGCCGTCTGTTTCTCCATCGGAACCTCCTACGTAGAAGAACTCGTAACTCCGGACCCGAATCCGGCAGATGAATAGTGCACACACGTCGGATATTAAATCCCAGAATAATTCTAAAAATAACTAAAATGACTTAGATGCATAATTAGGCAACCCTGCACTGCATCATAGCATCACACGCACCGTATTGCATTTGTTTGCATTATGTTTACCTGTTTCTTCCCCCTCTTCTCTCTCGGTAGACCCCGACGTTGACGTAGCTCCCGAGGCAGACGCCGCACAGGAGTACGACTACGTCCCCGACGATACTACTGAAGACCTTGCCCTTGCTCCCGAGCAAACAGGCAAGCACCCCCATTTTGAGCATGCCTATATCGCCTATTCCCTTCTCTCTTATGCTTGCATTAGAACTGCTACTGCTACTGTTTTCCTATATCTGCTGCATAGCCTGATTATTGTACCCTGCTTTGTTACCTTACTGGTTATCCTAGACTGCTTAGTATAGGGTGGGTAGAGACATGACAGAGACCTCCACTTGATCCCGACTGCCCTGCTGGATATCAGAAGACCCGATCATCGGGATTGAAGACCAGACCCTGGCACCGCACATCACTACCCCTTAGTTGCCGACACTGCTGGGTTACCGTCGAGTGCCGAGGGTGATACCTCGTTAGCACTTCTGATGTTAACCTTGTAGGTTAGTTACTCGGTCGTGGTAAGCGAGGGTGATTCCTCCTACACCACCCCCGATAACGACATCGTCGCGCAACCTCTCAAGTGTGGACCTCGAGGGTGATTCCTCCTTCGTTCACCTTGATGATAACATCGAGCGGGAACTCCATCGAGGGTGATTCCTCATGGTTCCCTTTGGTGTCAGACACACAGTTACCTTGGATATTATGACTTGACTATGAACCACGATACTAAAGACGGGTCGGCCCTGAGGGGTACCCGCGCGAGCTTATTGCGAAGTGATGTGGAGTCGGGTTGACCTGGATGGTGCCCGCGAGATAACTACGAGGCGTGGCCGGGCATTCTTAGCCCTTGCCGCAAGTCCTCGAGACGGGGCGACGGGGTCACATCGATCGTGAGTCTCTGCTCGTTTCCGCGCGCTCCTAATCCACTACGGTTTGGATATTTGATCCGAGGGGCCTCTGGCCCGATAGCACTAACCATCACGTGGGCATAGTATGGGCGTTCTGCGTCGTATACTTCAGCCGGAGCTTAATGGACGTCAGCGACTGATGCGGCACACGCTGGGTTGGACTGGGAACGCAACCGCGCTTTTATAAGGGGTTGCTAGGTCTGCTCACCGGCGGTGCACGTAACGTGCAGGAGTTCCCGGGGCGATGGCCCAAGACCCCTGGGGGCATAGGTTAGTCCGGCGTGCTGACCTCTCTGTTAGGTATTTGGTCGGGTTGCGGCGTGTTGCTTAGCCGAGGCCGGGCATGACCCAGAAAAGTGTGTCCGGCCGGAGTTAAGCGAGCGTGGTGGGTAAGTTGGTGCACCCCTGCAGGGAAGAAACTTCTATCGATAGCCTGTCCTACGGTAACGGACACTCGGAGTTGTATCCCGATCGGTACAACTAGAACATGTGGTGAGAATTGGATAGTACGGCTCTGGGATTGCTTTCTCGCAGGGAGTCGAGAAAGGATCTCAGGTCGAGGTTGATGATACTACTACTACTACTTTACTTATGTAATCTGCTCTCTCCTCATGCTGAAAGACTGCTGAAGATTGTTGAAGATGCTAGTCTTCGATAGGACTAGGCTTTCCCCCTCTATTCTGGCATTTCTGCAGCCCAGTCCACATATACAACCATTCCTTTGACAATGATGCATATGTAGTGTAGATCCTTGCTTGCTGAGTACTTCGGATGAGTACTCACGTTTGCTTTATTTTCTTTTTTCCCCCATATTCCATTTGATGCCACCAGACGACGGAGCCCCTGCGCCAGAAGCCCCAGCCGACGACCAGTACTACTACCCGCCTGGCGAGTACTACTACTACGAGGAGCCGTTCGACGACCAGGAGTAGGATCGGAGGGTCCAGGGCAGGAGGCCTACGCCTTTCGATCGTAGTATTTTATTTTACCCCGCCTCTGTGAAGGCCTAATTCTCTCTATGTAATATATCTGTACCCAGATATCTAATGCTTCCGCTGACGCTTGTATGCCATCGAGCTATGTATTCGAACCCTCGAGGCCCTGGCTTGTAATATTAAGCTTGTATGACTTTATTTTATGTTTTAGAGTTGTGTTGTGATATCTTCAAGTGAGTCCTTAGGCTTGATCGTGCGCATTTGCGTGTATGATTAGTGCACGATTAAGCCGGGGTCGTCACATGCATCCACGGCCCATAATTTTTCAACACCTAAATCCACGAAATCCAACTGAAGGAAATCATGGCAGAAACATGCGTTGTGGCTTACATCTCCGAGAAGGACTTCTTGGCATTCTTGTGCAGGTTGGACACAGCAATCCTCGCTGCGAGCTGCAGAAGAACCACACAGGCACCTTCCTTCACCTTGCCCTTGGGGAGGAGGGGGGCAGGACTTCTTGGCATTCTTGTGCAGGTTGGACACATCAATCCTCGCTATGAGCTGCAGAAGAACCACACAGGCACCTTCCTTCACCTTGCCCTTGGGGAGGAGGGGGGCAACACTTGCAGCGCCGCGACAAGGCTTTGCGAACGCCGCCGGCGAGAGCGCGCAGCGGAGGGCGTCGAGAGTGGCAGCGGCCTCCGCCTCGGCGCGGGCGTAGTGGCCGCGCGACTCGAGGCAGCACACGAAGCGGTCGCGCTGGAGCAGCATGCTATGCACAGATGTGTAGGCAAGTAACAAAGATTGGTCAAAGGGAAACAAATTATCCAAAAGAAGAAAGGTTTTATATATTTTCAACGTACCCAGCCATAAAATCAGATACTTCTTGATTAACAAAATGAACACACAATTAAGCGGGCATAGGAGGTGTACAATCATGTACTGACAAAAATCAGAGGGGTTAGATTATGTTCAAATGAGATAAATCATCAAGGTTCCAATGATAGAAAATGTTGGACCCGATGCACTGATTAATGTTACAGCACATAGGCAAGCTAGACATCTTCGTCTGGAGCGAATATTTTCTTCTTTCTATATATATGAGAAAGAACACGCGCATCAGACTTGAAAGCAAAACGAGCCTGGAAAAAATTGATGTAGTGCAGAGGAGTAACAAATAAAGGAACACAAAAATTCCAGAAATTGTTCAGGGCCCTTTTTGTTCTGCAGACATTTTATTTTGTAGAATGGCACTATTCACCATTTGGGGATCACTTCTGTCTTGTGCAGACTTACGGTTGACATTTGCCATAAACATTTCTCAAGGATTCTTCACTTGTGTAATATGAAATCCTCGTTTCTGAGATGAACCGTGGATAACAGGATATACGTAGAACCTGATTGGAGCAGAATATTTATTCTGAGGATGTTGCAAGACCGTAAGGTTCTGACTGTCCACTACCATGCCAAATACAGTATGAATGACAGTGTCTCCAGTATTTGCCTAAATGAATTGTATGGTTTGAAACAGAGACAACTGAAAGAACAGTGCCAACCTTGGCATCACTAGGAGACTCGCGTTCCTCCTCCGAATTGTCTGGTTTAGAGCAGCAACTGATCCGAGTTCGCACTGAAACACACATACACAAGAAAACATCTTCAACACCTAATTCAGTAGAGATTTCTCTCTGTCTCTCCAAGAAAATAACATCCCCCTCAAGCAACCAATGAACAAGAACGATTCTGCGTATCTGAAGAACGGAACCGGGATGGTGATAACATCGGAGGCTCCGAATTTGCAGCCCCGAAATGAGCACCCCCCCTCTCCTATATAGGTATAAAATAACTCACCTCTGGCCGGCGGCCGGTGGGCGGAGCGACCGCTCACGGACGGGAAGCTCGGGCGCGGGCTCAGCGGCCTCGCGGCGCCGGCGAGGGGAGGAAGTGGCAGCTGACACCGGCCATCGTCGTGGCTCTCCCTGCCGGCTGCCGCTCGCTTCTCCCCACCGCTCAGCTGGTGGCATTGTGAGGACCCCGCCTGCCCAACCATTGGCCGTTGATGGAGAGGAGGAGGAGGCCAGGAGGTAGCGTCGGGGGCTCCCCCACCGCCGGCCTCCCGACCCTCCCCTGCTCCTCCACCCCAGCGAGAAGACCCCGCCTCCCCAACCATTGGTCGTGGGTGGACAAGGGGCTGTGGGGTGAGCCATTTTCCATGAACAGGAAATGGTGGATGTGCAGATTAGGCGTAGGATATAATGTGGTGCCTATAAACGAACATAAATCAGCCCATGGACATTTAATTAAACATGAGAGTAGCAAACCGAGTTCAACAAACCTATATACTGCAACGTTTGATGTCTAGCTATCTTTCTCCCTAGTGTTTTGTCTCTCACTCTTTATCTCCCTCTTAATTTCTCTCTCACTTCATCAGCATGTGTACATATGTTGTTTAGGTAGAAACTGAGAAGGCAATCACAAGCATATGTAGATGGTGATGGTAGAGAATTAGAATCCGGACAGAGAGGAGGATACCTTTGGCGGCACCGCGACACAAACAAGAGGTTGCAGTAAATCCCGCTCGAATAGAAAGCAAGTCGATGGCCTAGCAAAACAAAGGGACGGTCAGCCAAAGGCAAGGAAATCTGAGGTGCAGATTCGCATATATATGCACCAAAAGGAAAATATATCTTCTCTGTCCCTCTATCCCTGCTATTTTCCGAATGAGTACATAGGTAGTCTTGAAGATGCTCTGTTCTTATTTTTCAAATGTTTACTTTGCTTACTGTCCTTATTCTAGCACCTCAACTAACAATTGAAAAAGGTGCCTGAAATACAATCCCATATATTCTACATGAAGCTATAGGCATAAATAACAACCAAGGCAAAATCAAAAGAAATAAAAATCTGTGCAGTACATAATACTTTTAGGAGATCAGGTGCACAGTCCCATACAAATATGAGGCATGTGTCATACAATCTCTAGATTCAAAAGAGTTGCATCATACCTATATGTACACAGTTCCTAATGAATTCACATATTTTTCTTACAACCCATACGATAATCCAAGCAAGGTTTTTCTTTCTTGACATTTATCAGGAGACAAAATGCAGTATAGTATACCCAAGGAATAAAGTAAAAAAATAACATGGTGAATATTTACTTGTTAAATACACATGATAGGGAACATAGAGGTCAAGAATACTTGTCGACACATTGAAGTCCACCAGAAATGTCCAGAATAGGTTGAATAGCTCTCCACATTAACGGGAAATGCACATCCATAAAAATGCCTATGCATATTCGTTGTTAAACAATGGTTTAATTTGCGTAAAATAGTATGCCATACACATTTATCAGTACATATCAGAATTTTGTTTCTATGAGAACTAAATACTCGCATTGGCACAAACAAAACCAAAGAATTAATCTCATTTGGAGGCTGGGCCATAGAAATTCAAACAATGCTTCAGCAAGAAAACATACCTCTGAACTGGACAACAGCATTTGCTTGCAAACTGGTATGGGCCATCTTTTGTGGAGCTAAAACCAGAGCATCAACAGCACACGGACAAACTTTAGCCTACCAATAACATGGTGAATACTTTGTTGTGTTATTTTCTATTTTTGGAAGATCCCATGGACAAAGAATCATCTCCAATTTCTTGTTGATGTGCTTCAAGCTCCACAAAAATTCTGAACAAAATCAGATCTCACACAATTGAGAAATAAAGAGAGGACAAAACAGAAAGGTATGCAGGACTTGATACAAACTTAAAATCACAAGATTCAACTGATTTCGGAAAGGAAATGACAAAGACCATGCTCTATCATGGCCTGAGGATTCTTCCTGTAAGTAGACAATATTCATGCTTTGCATGCTTACTTCAGAAAGTCATTTATGTCAGTAGTTGGTAGTAGGTAAAAAAACTAACAAATTACATTAAATATACTATAAAAAAGTTTGCATCAGATGTTTTAGATCTAGAATAAAATGGTAGTACAAACAATAATCCTGGAGACAGCCATATTTCATATGCAGCCATACATTCACAACACACATAGTATAGTGGGATGGAGATAATACTGAGAGAAACAACGATGGCAAAGGCAAACTACATCTATGACCATGAAGAAGGGCCTCTCTAACAATCTAGAAGACAGGTAATGAAGAAAACAGATGCTCGAAGACAAACCTCAACCAGCGTCATAGGCTGCAGAGATAAAGGCGAATCAGTCAAAGGAGCAAGGTAGAGCCGTTGAGCACAAGGGAGGGAGGTCCACACCTTTGGGGATGAACCAACAACCTCCTCCTCGCCAAATCCGGCATAGTCAAATAAACAGTTGTGGAACTTCTCCATATATAGGCTGGAGGTAGCAGATCATACGATTTGCTTACAACCAAAAAAACATGATCAGTTAAGTCGATTTATAAAAATCAATTGAACTATTGACAAGAGACAAATGAAACATGAATATTTACATTAATTTTTCTTGCCGCCCTGTCGAGCCATTTAATCAAGGTGGTCTACTAACTTGCACATTCAGGAAATAATGTTAAAAGCCAACAGCAAAAAGGAGTTGGAACTAATGTTAAAAGCCAATAAAAAAGGAGTTGGAAATTGTAGCCATCTGAAATCTCTTCAGTTTATTGGACAAATACATGCTTCAATTTGATGGGAAAGTACATAACAACCTACACGTCCCAGCAAGATTGCATTAGCAATGGTCATTCACTCAGACTGATCTTCCTTTGCTTTGCTCTGCTGCTACTGCCTCTCTCCTGGATAATTTTGTGTGTTCGTATGTCACTGGACTCACTCCCTGACGGCCTCCCCAGCACAGCAGCAACATCAGCAGGCCAGCCACAACAAGCAACAAAGTCAGTATACAACAAAGCATATCTGCATAGAAGATACAAACATCGGCATCAGGCCATCAGCAGCCCAACACCCCGCGATAAAGCACCCAGCAGCAAGCCAGCAAGCACGCACACAACAAGCAAGAACGCCTGCATGCAGCATGGCAGCAACAAGCACGCACACATCCCACATGTAATAAGCAGGGTAGGAGGACAAGTCAGAGCAGGGATTCAGAGGAAGTTACCTTGCCGGGGATGGATTCCTGGCGACAACGGTGGAGTTGACTCGCGGCGGCGATGGAGGTCACTCGAGACGGCGGCCAGGGTGACTCCAGGCAGTGGCTAGCAAATCCAGGCGGCGTGGCGCCCTTGATCCAATCCGCTGCGGAATCGGCCGGCGGCTGCTCGCCCTCTCCAGATCGAGGCCACACTCCTGGCCTCTCCTTCTCTAGATCGAGGCCATGCTCCTGGCGCCCTCAGGAAGAGAGGAAGAGGAGGTGAGGTGGGGAGGCGAAGCAGCTCTTCTCTGGCCGCTGCCAGGCGGGGAGGCGGAGCTGCTAGCGGCGGCGGCTGAAGGGAGAGGAGGAGACGAGAGGAGTTGCTGCGCGACGGCTAGGGTTTCTCCATTGCAGCGGGTGAGTTTTATACACCTGTACGTGTCTGTACGTGAAATTACTAAAATGCCCTTGGCGGGACACGAAATTTACAGGCAGTGGCAGCAGCACTGTTCATAGTGATTTAGGGGCGACGTGGCTGGCTTCATCCTGGCTAGCACTTCTTGAGGGTTTATATGTTCAATAGCTTGGCGGGACACGAAATTTACAGGCGGTAGCAGCAGCACTGTTCATAGTGATTTAGGGGCGACGTGGCTGGCTTTATCCTGCCTAACACTTCTTGAGGGTTTATATGTTCAATAGCTTGGCATTGGCAGGGCCTCCCTTTCTCGATGCGCAGCCATCATGCGAAGCGTGACGCGGACGCTATGGCTGGCTGCTCCTCCGGTGTTATAGCCACTAGATGTTGTGGCGCGCACAACAAACAACGATGAGAGGGTGGTGCGGCGGTTACCGGCAGCGGTGTCACAACATCTTCTTTCTTTCTCTTCTAAAGAATTCTCCTTGTGCATGAACACATATACTAGTTCTGTACGAACATGCCGACAAAGAATTGGAAGGTGACATTGATAGTTGCCATTGATGTTGTATTTTATCCGGGTGAAAATCAGTGATTTAGCCTTCTGAATAGATCGGACAACGATGACATTCGTACATGTTCTTGTTGAAAGTGGGTGATAGCTCTAGGTTTGACTTTAATGTTGGAGCGTGCGAGCATGATTTCTTCATGAAGTTGTTGTCTTGGGATCTTCCGTCCGTAGTTAGGTCACATATCACTTCACCGGTGGATTATGGTCCATGGTCACAGAGGTTGTGATAGGATATCGGAGATGTTGTCGCCGGGCAGGTTCAATTTTCTTCTTCTTTTTAAAGCTGGTTTAATTTGTACACGAGTACATCAATCGGTTCAAAGGCCGGAGGGCATCCTCCTTTTCGGATAAAAAGAAACACTTCTCCTCGTCTCCCCTGTTCGATCGCGTACACTACAATCGGATGCGGATCCCCTGACTTACTTGGGCGGTTAACATGTGAGACCAACTTGACAATTGGTTACTACCATCCCACTTGACTTGACAATTGGAAAAACAACGCTGGGGAGATGTAAAGGCTCCATTTCAAATTTCCGATAGTACGAACAGTCTCTTTTGATGGAGGTCTCGCCGGCATGTACGTCTACAATACGACAAAAGGACACGCCGTGGATGAGACCTCCTCCCGCCTCTCGTTCCAGAGCGTGGACCAAATCGGGGGAGAGGATGTGATGTTGTTGTCGTCCAGAGGAGGACAAATTCATTGTTCTGACCCTTATGCAAAAGTTCATCTCGATTTGACCATGTTTGTAAAAAAAAATCCGATCTGACCCTTTTGCTACCGCCGTAAACGTTGGCGGTAGGATATAACGGGCTACCGCCATAGTCAACGGCGGTAGGATTTTGGTCAACGTGATGACGTGGTGGCGGTAGCTCCTGGGTCAAGTTAGATATTCGCGTTGCCATGCAATACTGAAGCTGTGTTATGGCTTACTGGCAAGGTCTGTGCGGTAATAGCACTAGGTCTTGGGTTCGAATCATGCCCAAGGCATTTTTTATTTTTAGACCAATAAAAATAGAAATAATGTCTAATAAATCTTAGATATGAATTATTGTCAAAAAAAAATTTACTTATCTGTAACTATTAGATCTCGGTCGTTGATTGACTGAGTATAATTTTGACCATGTAAATGTCATTTATAAGGAAATGTTTTTTTAATGAATGGCAGAAAAAGATCTTCTCTCTTTCCTAAATACAACCGCACAATGCATATTTCCATATGTACAGGATATGTGGCATATTTTATTTTTTTATTTTTAGACCAATAAAAATAGAAATAATGTCTAATAAATCTTAGATATGAATTATTGTCAAATTTTTTTACTTATCTGTAACTATTAGATCCCGGTCGTTGATTGACTGAGTATAATTTTGACCATGTAAATATCATTTATAAGGAAATGTTTTTTTTAAGGAATGGCAGGAAAAGATCTTCTCTCTTTCCTAAATACAATCGCACAATGCATATTTCCATATGTATAGGATATGTGCTAAAACAAGAAAATGGTTTCTTTTTTTACCATACTAGAAAAGTTTGGAGCACTTGATGTTAAAAAATATTTGGAGTACCACTCTCATATATGTGTAAGCTATATTCATATAGCAGTGATACATGTATGCACTTACCACTTCAACATGCGTGCAATCTAATTATATTCATGTATGTGCTTTATAATTTATGTGAAGATTTAAACCAATTGTTCACGACACAAACACGTGTCATATCATATGTATCTACACTTGAAAAGTAACATATTAATTAATGTAGTTATCTTAGACCGGTTCAATAATGAAAATAAATTGAAATTACTTAGCGTACGACAAACTCATTTCTAATTTTGGCACGATTAAAATGATGAACCATGAAGATGATGAATGAAGATGCCACCAATGGTGTGTATTCTCCATCACATAGAAGAGATTTATTTTATTGTACGTGAAGCAACGTGCAAGAGAAATACTCGATGCTCTAAAAGAATAGTCTATGCTGTGAACCAAGTTTGTAATGCCCAATCAATTTTTATTACCATTTATCATGTCTTTCCTTAATTAATACTATTGTTTCTAGTAATATTATTTTGTTTCCATATTTGGACGTAGTACAATGGCCATACTTTTTTTTGTGAGAAATTTTTAATCTATTCATCTTCAATCATGGCAGTACAAAGAACAACAAAGGTAATAAAAATTACAACCATGTCGGTGGACCACCAAGCGACGACTACAAGCACTGGAGTGAACCGAAGGCGCACCGCTGTCATCGGCCCTCCCTCACCGGAGTCGGGCAAACCTTGTTGTAGTAGACAGTCGGGAAGTCGTCGTGCTAAGCCCCATACGAACATTGCATCAGAGTAGCAACCATCGCCGATGAAGAAAGTCGTAGATCAGAAGGACCAAACATGTAAACACCAAAACAAAGATGAACGAAGAACTGATCCAAATAGATTCACCGAAAACCAACACCGATCGAACCCGGTGAGATCCGACGGAGACACATCTCCACACGCTCTCCGACGATGCTAGGCGCACCATCGGGACGGACATAGAACGTGAGAGACATTATCCCTACGATGGCAATACTGACCCTGTGGTTTCAGTGATAGATACCTTCCAATAGGTAATACCTAATATCATTTGTTGGATCTAAGAGATTAACAGCTCGTGTTACTTTGGGGTCATCTTAAAATTCCTCATATGTTTATATCTTGTGGAGATTTTTCTAAAAATAGTTACAGATAAATAAAATATTTTTTTTCAATAATCTGTATTTAACATTTTTTAAAATAATTACAGATAAGTAAAAGAAATATTTTTGACATTAATTCTTATCTAACATTAAGTAGACATTTTTTTATTTTTATTTGGCAAAAAAAATGAACAGAAAAGTTGCAGTTGGCATGACTCGAACCCAAGACCACTGGTAGTACCACTACGCCCTAACCAACAGGCCATCAGAGGGGTTCAGGTCAAATGGGCAACGTGCTGTATTTATAGCATGGAAGTCGCCACGTCGTCACATTGACCAAAATCCTACCACCGTCGACTATGGCGGTAGCCCGTTATATCTACCGTCAACGTCTACGACGGTAGCAAAAGGGTCAGATCCCAAAAAAAAATTACAAACAGGGTCAAATCGGGATGAACTTTTGCATAAGGGTCAGAACAGTGAATTTCTCCTCCAGAGGAAGCACCATTCGAGATTTGCCAGGAATTCAAGGTAAAAAATCCACAGAGCTGGTGCTGATGTTGCATGTGTTCTGGAGTACTATTACTTGAGTAACACAGTTTCAAACTTTGATATGAACCGAGATAACTCACTTTGCCCTCAACAAAAACAGAAGGAAAAAGATGATACTTTTACTACCTAGCAAAAATCACTACTAGTACTGCAGAGCGAGAGTGAACAACGGGCACAAGAAGAGAGAGGGAGGGGACAGCGGGTCATTTATGAAACACTCCCTCCGTTATTTTCTCTGCCTATTTGTTTTGTCCTAACTCGAATTTACTAAGTTTATAATAAAATATTAACAAATACAATACCAAATTAATACGGTTAGATTCATATATAATCTATTTTTCATGTCATACATATCTTTTATTGTACGTGTTTATATTGATTTTTATCAAACTTTATAAGTTTAACTAAGAATAAGACTAATGTGTACAATAAATAAATAAAAGTAGAGAAAGTACAATGAAAAAAAGAAGAAACAAAGCTGCAACTTGATAGGCCAAAGGTGGACCAATATGTCAGCATCCCAAGTGACCTCCTACTGAAAACCAAGCAACCCCATGACTAAAGGCGGAAAACGGTTTTATGCACACCCATGCTGAAGATGGTGATGGGTTCTCTTGGAGTAAAGAAAGTCATTTTCAGGCTCGAAACAAGCTGGTAGTTGGCGATATACTACACAATCTTTGTATTTATGTGCCATAGGATCCATAATACTCCTACAAGCTTCCTCAGCTTCTCCCTTCACCGTTACCATGAACGCCGTTGGGTAAAACCCAGTAGTGCCGGGGCCTCCTTTTTTCCTGGTGCAACGGCAGTGCAGAGAGTGAATCGAAGGCTATGGCTGACCATGACAGTCGACTGCGCATCTGGTGGTGGAAGTTGGTAGGCGTTGATGTAGCGCACAACCACCAATGAGAAGAGAGGATGGTGCAATAAGTACTGGAAGCGGCGTCATGCAGTCTTCTCTTCTGATGAATCCTCCTTTGGCGCGAATACATGTCAAGAGCCGGCTAGTTATGTGTGAGCAGACCGATAGGGAGGTAGATGGCGACAATGGCAGTTGCCCTTGATGCTTTGTTTTCTCCGGGTGAAAACCAATGGTTTAGCCTTCTGCCTAGATCATTCAGTGTTGACATCCACGTCATTTGCTTATTGATAAGTGTTGGCTCGAAGTTCAAATTCGGGGATGATAGCTCTAGGTTTGACTATTGTCGAAGCGCACGAGCATGGTTTCTTGTTGAAGTTGTTGCCTTGGAGTGTTATACCCGTAGTTAGGTCGCATATCACTTGACCGATGGATTATGATCTATGACGATAGGGCTTGTGATAGGATATTAGAGATTTCGACTCGCATGTATGATTCATTTTTCCTTCAATTTTTTGAGATGCTTTTTCGTCAATTTTAAGCCGATTTAATAGTACATGCCATTATTTTAGTAATATATACTCCCTCCATCCATAATATAAGATGTTATTACAACAGATGTGTAGTTGTGTACATGAGTACATCAATCGGTTCAAAGGCCGGAGACTATTATCCTTTTCAATTAAGAAAATCAGTTCTCGCCTTCACCCCCTTATTGAGCACCTACATTACAATCGGCTGCGGATCCTCGGACTTAAATCAGCTGCCTAGTTAAGTTACAAAATCTCAATTAGTAGTTACGATTATCCCACTTGACAACTGAAAAAACATGGCGGGGAGATGTAAATAGTACGTACTGTACATGTGCAAACAGCCCGAGCCCCATTTCAAATATCCGATCGTACAAACGGTCTCTCTGGATGGAGGTTATTGCACCGGCACAAACGTCCACAGTACGACAGAAGGACAGGCCGCAGGTGAGACTTCCCTCCTTGAAGACTGCCTGCCTGCCTTTCCTGGACCGATTCGGGCGAGGATGCGTTGCGTTGCTGTGGTCCAGAGGAGAGGAAGCACCGTCCGAGATTTGCCATGAATTCAAGGCCAGCGTTTCACAATGCCCAGCAACAGCCGCCGCTGTACTATTTACCTGCCCCCACACACACACAAAAAAAAGAGTGCTATTACCTGAGTAACACAGCTTAAGAGATAACTTACTTTGCCCTCATGGCCTTATCAACAAAAGGTCAAAAACCAGAAGGATAAAATGATGGATTTTCACATAGCGAAAATCGCCAGAGAGAGCAGGCAAACACCGTAATATCATGGACAGGCACACGAAGAAAGAGGACAGTGGGTTCATTCATGAAATATCATGGACACAAGAGGGCAGCATTTCTAGCCCCTCGGAGCAGAAATTAAACTGCAACTTGATGGGCCTAAGATGGATGGACCAGTCAGGTCAGCTGTCGGCATCTCAAGAAACCCCCAGCTAGAAAATCAGGCAGAACCCATGACCAGTGATCGAAAAGGCATATGCTGATACGCTGTGCCGAAAACGGCGGTGGATTCTCTCGGTATCAAGAGGGTCGTTTTCAGCCTCGCAGCGACCCGGTGGCTGGTGAGATACCACAAGATCTCTGTATTTATATATAATCAGACAAAGGATTCAGATTTCAGAATGAATGGTGGACTCCACTCCAGTGGCACCAAACAGTGTGCTCTTTACAGCAGACGAATAAACATCTCCACAGCCCTTACTTCAGCAACTTGGGATTTTTTGCGCTACGGTCTTCGCTAACAAGCGAGATAAAATCGAGTCCAAATGCACATTTAGTGTCAGACACAGATACACTCATACAAAACACTGACATGGTAGACCGGCATGGCATGTATGAAATCACACAGAACTTCTGCACGAGGGAACATGATGGATACCAGGATGCAGATAACATCATAACATACAGAATAAGATCACGTCGATTAATAAATTGTAGATATGCAACACTAATGGTAATAGAAAAAAAAATGATTGGGCTTCACTCCACATCACCATCAATAAAACATAGTAAGTGCTAATAAAGATGAGTGATCACCGGCACCAACAACTAAGACAAAATGTAATGCGCTACGAATTGGTCTTATGGCAAGCAGGCACACAAAGATAAATGGTCGACAAGCGATGCAATCCTAAGGGAGAGTATCTGGTATGCTCACATTTAGTCACAACACAAAGAGATAGTACTGTTCGAGAATATGACCAATGCCAAGGTGGATAATGGATAACAAATGTCGATGCTCATAGGCATCTAACTATTCACCAAGATACTACTATAGCATAACAAAGTGTATTTCAGAAATCATTGACCAGATAGGACTTTCGTGAAATACAGAGTTATCCTTGTCACAAACCTTGCGTGATAATTGCTGCTAGACCATTGTAGGAAGCTGTTGGGCTAAAAAAATGCATAACATGTCAGTTTGACCTCAGCTACTCGAAAAAAACTTCCAGACATTACTAAGATTACAGTACAGCCAATAATTGCTGGTAACTAAAGCTAAAGACTTCGACAACCACTCACCAAAATGTAATGGGACTCCGGCACAATGGTACCTCCCCGTAATGAATTTTGTGCACATTCTTCAAATCAGAGCTGAACAAACATTGATCCCAGTCCAAAGTCAAAACTAATTAGCGTGCAAGGCATCATGGCTTGCTTTTTGCTTCATACATACTCCCTATGTATCAAAATATAAGACGTTTTTTGACACTTACAAAATTGCAACTAATGGTAAATGTAGGATCATTGGGCATCACTAAACATTGTCATAGAAAATCATAAATACTAACATAGATGGGTTATCTTAGATACTACGTAAAATAAGAGTGTATTTCAACCGCATATGTATGAATGGTCTTGAGGCAAGCAGGGAAACAAAGATGACTGACAGACAAGTGATACTCCCTCTGTTCCAGAATATAAGGTGCATCAGCTTTCGTAAAATATCAACATCTACAATACAAAATAAGTAAAATATAAAAATACTATTCCTGATGGATCTAATGATACAAAACTGGTACTGTGGATATTGACACTTTTTTCTAAAAACTTGGTCCAACATACACATGATTGACTTTTGAAAAAGGGAAAATTTTGTTTTTGCCACTCTAGATTTTGCCAATTTTCCTTATGCCACTCTAGATTTTGACATTTCACTTTTGCCACTCTTTGTTTTTCACAATTATCACAATTGCCATTCTGTGGCAAAAGCAAAATAATTTTATTTATTTTTGCCACTCTTAGCTTTTGACAATTATCACAATTGCCACCCTGAAAATTTTGCTTTTGCCACAGGAATGGCAATTGTGATAATTGTCAAAAACTAAGAGTGGCAAAAGTGAAATGACAAAATCTAGAGTGGCATAAGAAAAATTGGCAAAATCTAGAGTGGCAAAAACAAAATTTTCCCTTTGAAAAAGCTAATACACCTTATATTTTGGAACGGAGAGAGTATATCCTAATTTTGACAAGCAAGGAAGGAAGAAAGTTGAACAAATATGTCCACTCTTAGCAACTACACTTACGCTTAACTTGGTGGATTCTTTTGGAATCAAGAAACCAATTTTCAGGTTCGCAATAACTTGGTGGCTGGTGGTGGGATACTAAAAGATCTCTGCATTTATAATTAGAGAAATGATTCATAATCAATGATGGACTTCCCTAGCCCCCTGGGACTAAATGTGTGCTGCTTAGAGTACATAAAACAGTTTTGGCCTCACTCAGGCTTTTTGTCACTATATGTCATTGCTAACAGCACAGATAAAGCATTATAACCAGTCACCAAACACTGTCATTATACTTATAGACTGGCATGCCATTTATGAAATCACACAGAAATTCTACACGAGAAAACATGGATACCAGGATGTAGATAACATCATAACATACAGAATAAGATCATGCTGATTAAAAAATAACATGCAATAGAAGTGGTAATTGAAGAATAATTGGGCTTCACTCCACATCATCATAAACAAATCATAAGTACTAATGAAGATGAATGGTTACCAGCACTAACAACTAAGACAAAATGTAATGCAACCGCATAGATATGAGTGTTCTTATGGCAAGCAGGTGCACAAAGATAAATGACAGACAAGTGATACAATCCTAATTTTGACAAGGCAGGAAGCGAAGCTGAAATCAGATATGTTCACTTTTAGTCACCACACAAAGAGCTAGTACCACCGCCAAGGTGGATAATGAATGAATAATAAATATAGATTCATAGGCATCAAACTATTTACCAAGATACTCCTACTATAGCATAACAAAGTGAATTTCAGAACTCATCGGCAGGCCTTTCACTAAATACAGAGTTACCCGTGTCACAGATCTTACGTGGTAATTGCCGCTTGACCGTTGTAGGAAGCTGTTGGGCTACAAAATGTATAGCATATCTGTTTGACCTCAACCACCGAAAAAATCTTCCAGCCATTACTAAGATTACAAAGATTACAGTACAGCCGTTTTGGTGGTAACAAAACCTAAGGCTTCAACAACCAGTCACAAAAATGTAATGGGATTCCAGCAAAATGGTACCTTCCCATCATCAATTTTGTGCACATTCTTCAACTCAGAGCTGAGCAAACATTGATCCCAGTCCAAAGTCAAAACTCATTTGTGTACAGGGCATGGTTTGATTTTTTCTTCACACATCCAAAATTGCAACTAATGGTCGCACAAGGATCATTAGGCATCACTCGCATCATCATAAATAAATCATACTCCCTCCATTCCTAAGTATAAGTCTTTGTAGAGATTCCACTATGGACTATCCGTATGTGGTCCATAGTGGAATCTCTACAAAGACTTATATTTAGGAACGGAGGGAGTAAATATTAACAAAGATAGGTTGTCTTAGGTACGAATAAAAATGTATTGCAGCCGCATATGTATGAATGGTCTTGTGGCAAGCAGGCAAACAAAGATAAATGGCAGACAGGTGACACTATCCTAATTTTGACAAGCAATGCAGGAAGCCAGCTGAACAGATATGCTCACTCTTAGTCACCACAGAAAGAGATAGTACCAATTCATGATAATGACAGTTCCGAGGTGGATAATGAAGAACAAATATAGATGTACAGATCAAACTATTCACCAGGATACCATAGAATAACAAAGTGTATTTCAGAACACATTGATCAGATAAGCCTGTCATTAAGTACAGAAACAGGATATAACAGGGCTATCCTTGTTACAATTTACTAAACCTTGTGTGGTGATACAATTACTGCTTGACCATTGTAGGAAGCTGTTGGGCTAAAAAATGTATAACATATCAGTTTGACCTCAACTACCGAAAAATCCTCCAGGCATTACTAAGATTACAGTACACTGATAATTGGTGGTAACTAAAGCTAAAGACTTCAACAACAACTCACCAAATGTAATGCGACTCCAGCGCAATGGTACCTTCCCATCATGAAATTTGTTCACATGCTTCAACTCAGAGCCGGGCGAACACTGGTTTCAGTCCAAAGCCAAAACTCATTACCGTGCAGAGCATGGCATCTTTTTGCTTCACACATCCAAAATTGCAAAACAGAAACCAACATGTCTATCTTCAGGCGCCGTCAAGATCTAAACTTTTGGCCTCCGAAATTCAAACCATATCTCGTAATGGTTAAACAACAAGCTGTCATGAGTGCGCTTCCCAACATATTCCAGACCCAGATCCGCAAGCATGCGTGTGCACACATCACCACCCTTTCTTGAGCAAAACTTAATGTTATGTGACACAAAAATCCTGCCTGTCTGTGGCCTCAGCTTTCCTGCAAGCCTCTCAAGCCCAGTCCAAACAAGATCACCGTCAATGTGGAGGAACGCGGCGCTAGCATAAATAAGGTCATACATAACAGTATCCCCAAACTTGCTGAAATCCATATCCCCCCCTCTCACAATCATCGGTCGCTTGTACAACAGCCCCTGCGACGGCAGTTCATACCGAAGCGCAGCCATGAGGGACAGCTCATCCTGCTCCAGGCAATGGAATCTCCCAGCATCGAGGAACCGGATGAAATGCAGACCGACACGGAGCGTCCCGCACCCAATTTCAAGGACCTGATCTCTGGGCGCGAGGGCGGAGGCGTTGGCCAGGAACTCAAACACATCCCGGCCCCCGGCCCATGGCTCGCCGTAGTTACTGTGGTGCTCCTCGACGAGGAGCTCCCCGGGGCAAGGCAGAGCCGTGTGGTTGGTCGCCTCTTCTTCCGGATAATGAGAGATCCCATGGTGCCTGCAGCGTAGCGAGGGACAACATTGAGATGCCAATTTCACTTTCTGAAGCCCTAGGACTAGTAATGTACTAGGAATTACTAATAACTCGATCGCAGCAGAACCTGGTAAATCTAATCCTACTTCACGGCAAGGGGAAGCATGGAAATCTAAGTTGGCGTGGATTGGGTAATTTGGGGTACAGTATTATTACCTGTTGAGGTCGAAGAGCTGGCGCTCGCGGGTGCGGGGGTTGATGCCCTTGCGGAGCTCGTGCCAGGCGTCGGCGGAGGCGAGGAGGGCGAGGGAGTTGGAGGCGAGCTGCGCCTTGAGCCAGGCGACGTCGTCGGGGGAGGTGGCGATGGGGGCCGGGGCGGCGGTGGTGGTGGTGGTGGTGACGCTGGTGGTGGTGTGGGTGGTGACGGGGTCGGAGCAGGCGCAGAGGTGGGCCCCGGAGGAGGCGGAGGGGGACGGGAGGAGGAGGAAGACGAGGAGCGCCGCGCAGGAGAGCAGGAGGAGCAGCGCCGGCACGGTGAGCAGCCGCGCCGTGGAGCCGCCGCCCGACGGGAGCGCCATCGATCGCCGCGCGGTGGATCGGGGATGGTGGGGACGGACGGTGGCGCGTGCTGCTGCCGGTGGAGAGTGCGTGGGTCGGTCGGTTGGCTTGGGATCTGTCATGCCGTTCACTGCTGCCTGAAGAAATACTATAGTCAGTTCCTCAACTGTCATTGTTTGCTGTCAATCGTCCATCTGTGATCTAACGGCCATGAGGCCCCCAACTGTCACTGTTTTGCTTTCCAGAGCGGCATTTGCTCTGTCTCCACCTTCTTCCTCGTTTCTCTGCTGTAATGGCTATAAATCCACTAGTTCGCCTCATTTTTTAGACAGGATTATTGTAACTGGGCTGAGCCCCAAAGCCGCCTGTGGCGTGCTACCTTATTTTCCCCTCTTCAAGCAATACAAACCCTAGATCGGCCTCAAATTCTCTCCAAAATTCGTGATATTCCAGTGTCAATTTCAGCCGATCATTGTCAGGTTACTGACAATTGGTATCGTGAGCCAGTCCCTTCTCGGCGGTGGCGTGATTCTGAGCAGCATAGAGGTTGGGCGACCGTAAAATCCCTCCAGGAGCTCAGATCTGAGCGGCGGCGGGCACAAGGTGGCGGCCGGAGTGGCGAAATTCGGGTGCAGTCAGGAGCTCAACCTGGTTGCCGGCGAACAATTCGCGGTGGTAAAACCCCAGGCCCTGAGATCTGACCATGCATCATCGGCGGCGGGCGTAGGCGGCGGTAGACTGTAGTACCTGCGGGATCCTCCCCGAAATCCCACCCATCCCGTCCCTGTTCTGCAGCAAGGTGCTCATCTTCACCTGCAACCATGACCATCGATGAGTCCGCAGCCATGGCTGCACTCCAGTTGGATTCACTTGAGTTGGACGTCAAGACCCTGCAACATGAGCACGAGGAGGACCGGAAGGAGTTCAATGAATTCCAAAGCATGGTCAATAGAAATTTTGCCACTATGCAGAAGAATTTCGACAAAATCCAAGAGAATTTCAGGCGTCTCCTCTTAGAACCTGAACCTGAAGAACTGGCTGAAGAACAGTCTGCCCAAGCAAGTGCACAACAGAGGGAGAATCCAAACAAATCACCTGTTGTTCCTGCAGGGCGACCCAAGCAACTGCAGCCAACCCCTCCGTCAGTCAATATGCCAGAGAAAACAATTCCTCCTGCAGTGGGGACGGCAACATTAAGAGACCTAAATGGGAAAGAACTGAACCTTGATGGCACGGCTAAGGTACCTTACCGGCATCCAAATTTTGGCCAGCAAAGGGCAGAACAAGCAGCTGTCGCGGGGCAAGGAAATCGTCAAGCACCAATTAACATGGAGGAAATGGTGGATGAGGATGAGCAGGAAGCCAACTTAAGAAGGTCCAGACCAATTACACCTGTAGATGGTCGCCGAAATGTGCTCACTATCAAACCAGCAAAACTGAACTTGTCTGAATTTGAAGGTGACGACCCAGACTCCTGGATTCAGAACTTGGATCAATATTTTGCTGCAGCAAGGACACCCATTGAGCACAGGACTGAGCTAGCTGTGTCCTACTTGAAAGGCCCTACTGTGCAGTGGTGGAGAGGCACCGGGTATGCCCCTAGCAATGTGCCGTGGCATAAATTCTGCTCCTACCTGTCTGACAGATTTGCATTGGATTCTGTCTGTGATGTTGTGGGCTCTTTTCATGCCACACAACAAACATCTATTGTGGCTGCATATGTGCAAGACTTTGAAAGACTTATGAACATAAGGAGAAGAGAAAACCCAGCCATTCCTGATTATTATTATGTCACTAGCTTTCTGTCTGGTCTAAACCCCTACATCAGAGGGCATGTGGAGTGCTTTAAGCCCAAGGACATGCAAACAGCAGTGTGGTATGCCAGAAGAATGAAAAAAGCACAAACTGCCCCTACTGTGAGAGCTTATGTTCCCCAGCCCAAAAGACAAGTCATTTTTGAAGCTCCTAAACTACCAGTGCCTCAGAACCCAATCAACAGGAATACTGTGATCCAACAAGCTAAGCAGAACCAGGTCTGCTACAAGTACAGGGAACCTTGGGTGCCAGGGCATAGACAAGTATGTAAAATGAGCCAAAAGGCTCAAATCCAAGCATTGCAAGCTCAAGAAATGGACCAATCTGAAACCATTTTTGTAACTGACTTTGAAGGTCCAGAATTGGAACAAGTCGAAGCACCTCCAGGGGAAACAATACTGCAAGTGTCTATGCATGCTGCTATGGGCATTGGAGCAGCTAAAAACACTTTCATTCTTATAATTAAAGTGGGTACAGCCACTGCAACTGCCCTGGTAGACAGTGGCAGCACATCAACTTTCGTATCTCCAGATATGGCAGCAAAATTGCCCACCCCAACAGTGCCCATCCCTAAGATCAAAGTCCTTGTGGCTAGTGGGGGAGTGTTGTGGAGTGAATTTACAAACAACAACTGCCCATATACAATACAAGGCCACCAATTTACAGACACCTTCAGAGTTCTGAAACTTAAAGGTTATGACATGATCTTAGGAGTGGATTGGCTCAAGAAGTATAGCCCTATACAAATGGATTTCATATTAATGGAAATGAGTGTTACTACACCACAGAAGACAACAGTGACTTTTGTGGATGAGACTGTACCATGGGAGCAGCCTCCTGAAACTGTCGACACTGCTGATAAGCTCATGGAGCAGGCTGTCTGTGGGTTCTTCTTGTTTACTACGGCTTGTTTAGAATTCTTTACAACAAATTAGCAAGTGCTTCCAGAACTCCAACCAGTCCTCCAGGAATATGAGAAGGTCTTCTCCACCCCTACTGGATTACCTCCTAGCAGGCCTTGTGATCATAGAATTCCATTGGTGGAAGAGGCAAAAGTGGTAAACCAGAGACCTTACAGAGTCCCTCACCATCAGAAAGAAGCATTGGAGAAAATCATCCTGGACTTGCTCAAGGCTGGACTCATCAGGCCCAATACTAGTCCATTTTCCTCTCCTGTGCTCTTGGTGAAAAAGAAGGATGGCACATGGAGGTTATGCATTGATTACAGGAGACTCAATTCCATCACAGTCAAGAACAAGTACCCAATACCCATGATTGAAGATTTGCTGGATCAGCTCAAGGGTGCTCAGATTTTCTCCAAAATTGATCTCCGAAGTGGCTACCACCAGATAAGAATGGCAGAGGAAGATATCCACAAAACTGCATTTTCCACACTGCAAGGGCACTTTGAGTTCCTAGTTTTGTCCTTTGGCCTCACTAATGGCTGAAAGATCAAGGATGTCGCCTAGAGGGGGGGTGAATAGGCGCTTTAAAAATAATTACGGTTTAGGCTTGAACAAATGCGGAATAAACCTAGCGGTTAATTTGTCAAGCACAAAACCTACAACAACTAGGCTCACCTATGTGCACCAATAACTTATGCTAAGCAAGATAAACAACTAAGTGATAGCAAGATATATGACAAGAAACAATATGGCTATCACAAAGTAAAGTGCATAAGTAAAGGGCTCGGGTAAGAGATAACCGAGGCACGCGGAGACGACGATGTATCCCGAAGTTCACACCCTTGTGGATGCTAATCTCCGTTTGGAGCGGTGTGGAGGCACAATGCTACCCAAGAAGCCACTAGGGCCACCGTAATCTCCTCACGCCCTCGCACAATGCAAGATGCCGTGATTCCACTAAGGGACCCTTGAGGGCGGTCACCGAACCCGTACAAATGGCAACCCTTGGGGGCGGTCACCGAACCCGTACACTTTGGCAACCCTTGGGGGCGGTCACCGAAACCCGTCAAATTGCTCGGGGCGATCTCCACAACCTAATTGGAGACCCCGACGCTTGCCCGGAGCTTTACACCACAATGATTGAGCTCTGAACACCACCAACCGTCTAGGGCGCCCAAGCACCCAAGAGGAACAAGCTCAAGGGTACCAAGCACCCAAGAGTAATAAGCTACTCAACTTCACTTCCACGTATCACCGTGGAGAACTCAAACCGATGCACCAAATGCAATGGCAAGGACACACGGAGTGCCCAAGTCCTTCTCTCTCAAGTCCCACCAAAGCAACTAATGCTAGGGAGGAAAATGAGAGGAAGAATGAAGAAGAGAACACGAAGAACTCCAAGATCTAGATCCAAAGGGTTCCCCTCACATAGAGGAGAAAGTGATTGGTGGAAATGTGGATCTAGATCTCCTCTCTCTTTTCCCCCAAAAACTAGCAAGAATCCATGGAGGGATTGAGAGATAGCAAGCTCGAAGAAGGTCAACAATGGGGGAAGAACACGAGCTCAAAGGATAAGATCCATTGGGGAAGAAGACCCTCTTTTATAGGTGGGGAAAAATCCAACCGTTACCCACTTATTCAGCCTGCGACATGCGGTACTACCGCAAGGCCTTGCGGTACTACCGCTCTACGATGCGGTACTACCGCTCCCGCGGCAGAGACTAGACGAGGCCCTGTTGTGTTAAAACAACGAGCGGTAGAACCGCCGGAGTGGTACTACCGCGCGCCCTTGTGGTACTACCGCAAGGCAGGGTTCGACTAGGCTGGGAAGGCACGGACTAATAAAATTACATGCGTGGCTACTTCCGCTGATTCTCGGTCTGTGCAAAAATCCGGCACGGTACTACCGCACGCTGAGAGCGGTACTACCGCGTAGGGCGCGGATGTAAAAAATTGCTTCCGCTCCTACTTCCGCGCATGCCAGTGTTCTGGGCTAGAGGCCACGGTACTACTGCACCTGAGGAGTGGTACTACCACATAGCGCGGTACTACCGCTTCCTGGCCGGTACTACCGTGGGCCACTGCGGTACTACTGCTCCGTTGAGCAGTACTACCGCACGCCACAGAACTATAGCACGTGGAGGCCTTCATTTTCTAGCTAAAGACAACAGAAGGATACAATAAAACCAGTACTGCCATAACTTCTGCAAATGAGCTCCGAATTGAGCAAACTCAAGCTTGTTGGAAAGAAGACAACGAGTAGCATCAAAACAGCGACTGGTTATAGTAAGAAGAGGCAGGGGAGGTATGCCTAGCTTATAGAGGAGTGAAACCTCCAACAGAGAAGAACCGGCATAACCTCCAACATCGAAAACATCATAGAAGATGCAAGTGAACTCCGTTTTCGATGAACTCGAGCTTGTCATCAAGATGACCATAAGCTCCAAATCTCACAAGGAGAAGAACCAAACAAGAACCAATAAAGATGATGCAAGGATGCAATGGTTTGAGTTCTCTACGAATGATATGATCAAGCTACTCATCGAGAGCCCCCCTTGATAGTACGGCAATCGATCATATAACCCGGTCTCCCAACTACCACCATGAGACCAGAAAAATAGAAAACCTATCAAGGGCAAACCTTTGCCTTGCACAAAGTCCACTTGAGCTAGATGATGACGATCTTGACTTCCTCAAGTTGGACCACCTTTCTTGATTCCGTTGGCTCGGTGAAGACTAGTTGATTGCTCCCCCATACTCCACTATGGGTGAGCCACTCTTTGGCTCATCTTCACAAGTCCATTGCCACCACAATGGACGGCAAGCTTCAAGCATGTGATCTCTTCGTGATGATCCACTTGAACTTGCACACCGCAACCTAACCCCACAAAGAACTCTCACGAAGACCATGGGTTAGTACACAAAGCGTAATTGACAATGCTTACCATACCATGGGATCGCTTGGTCCCCCTCGGTACATCTTCTATGCTTTGTGTGTTGATCAACTTGATTCACTCTTGACTTAGTCTTGATCAACCTTGAACCTTTCCAACTCTCTTCATTTGGATGATGCCTTGAAGGTAAGCATGAACGATCACACAATCTTCTTCTTCAAGACATGCTTGCAATAAGCTCAACTCTCACATGACCAATCTTTAGATAATTCCTTAATAGCACCTTAGTCAACACATAAACTCCTTGAAACCAACACATGGACTTCAAGAAATGCCTATGGACAAATCCTTCAAATATAACTCAATGCAACCATTAGTCCATAGAGAATGTCATCAATTACCAAAACCAAACATGGGGGCACCGCATGTTCTTTCAATGGCCCTCCAACATTTCAGGCCCTCATGAATTTTTTGTTTGGCCCTTTCAAGTTTGTGGTAGTTTTCTTCGATGACATCCTAGTATTCAGCCAATCCCTAGAGGAACACAAGATACATTTGTCCAAAGTGTTTGCCACACTCCAGGAAAACCAGCTGTATGCCAAGTTGGACAAGTGCTCCTTTGGTCAACCTGAAGTAGAATATTTAGGCCATGTTATTAGCAAGGATGGAGTGGCCACTGATCCTGCAAAAATCAAATCAATTCAAGAGTGGCCAGCACCCACAAATGTCACTGAACTCAGAAGCTTCCTTGGACCGAGTGGGTATTATAGAAGGTTTATCAAAGGATATGGCCTTATATGCAGACCCCTGTTTGACTGCTTAAAGAAAGATGCATTTTCCTGGCAAGCACAACAGGCGCAAGCATTCACCACACTTAAGGACAAGCTAACAAATGCACCTGTCCTAGCTTTGCCTGACTTCACTCAGCCTTTCATTTTGGAGGCAGATGCTTGTGGTTACAGATTGGGAGATGTCTTGATGCAAGAGGGGAGGCCTATTTCCTACTTCAGCAAGTCTATTGGACCCAAAGCAGCAGCAATGTCCACATACGATAAGGAGGCCCTTGCAATTATTGAAGCAGTAAAGAAGTGGAAACATTACTTCCTGGCAACTTCCCTTGTGATTAGAACAGATCAACAAAGCCTCAAATACATTCAGGAGCAAAAGTTAACTAAGGGCATACAACATAAGTTACTTGTCAAGCTCTTGGGGTACAACATCAGAGTGGAATACAAGAAGGGGAAGGAAAATAAAGCTGCTGATGCCTTGTCCAGAGTTAAATACATGGTGTCCATGCTGACTATCAGTACCAACACTCCTACTTGGATACAGGAAGTAGTTAAGAGCTACAAATATGATACAAGTGTGCAAGAATTAATAGCTGAGTGTGCTGTCAGTAAAGACAACCCAAGTGCATACTCTTACAAGAATGGCATATTAAGATTCCATAACAAAGTAGTAGTGGGCACAACAACTTCCCTTCGACAAGATATATTAAAAACATTTCATGCTTCTGAGTTAGGAGGCCACTCTGGGGAAAGAGCCACTTACCAGAGGGTCAAGCTGATCTTCCACTGGCAGAGCCTCAAGCAAGATGTCATTAGTTTTGTTAAAGAATGCCCAGTCTGCCAGCTCAACAAAGCGGAGCATTCTCCTTACCCTGGTCTCCTCGAACCACTACATGTCCCTGATTTTACATGGGCCCACATTAGCATGGATTTTGTGGAAGGGTTGCCCCTGTCTGAGAACAAGGATTTAATACTAGTGGTTGTGGATAGGTTCACCAAGTATGCACATTTTATAGCCATGAAGCACCCCATCAGAGTCCAATCAGTGGCAAGGGCTTTCTCTGATACAGTTTTCAAGTTACATGGCATGCCCCTAGTCATTGTAACTGACAGAGACAGGATATTCACTAGTCACTTGTGGCAGCAATTGTTCAAATCCCTCAAGATCAAACTACACATGAGCACAAGCTACCACCCACAGTCTGATGGCCAAACTGAGAGAGTTAATCAGTGTTTGGAGAATTATCTCAGATTCATGTGCTTTCAGCAGCCAAAGAAGTGGCATGGGTGGTTGTCTCTGGCTGAGTGGTGGTACAATACTAGTTTCCACATAGCATTGCAAATGACACCTTTCCCAGCCCTTTATGGATTCCCTCCCCCAATGATTGCAGAATCAGCCCTACCTGACACTATATGTGAGGACAGTGACAATCTCCTTCAGAACAGAGAGGTAGCTCTATAGATAATCAAACAAAATCTTCTCAAAGCTCAAGCTAGAATGAAGCACTATGCTGACAAAAAAAGAACGGAAAGGGAGTTCTCTGAAGGCGACATGTTATATCTGAAGTTACAGCCTTACAGACATACATCCTTGAGCTTACACAGGCATCTGAAGCTGCATTCCAAGTTCTATGGTCCATTCAGAGTTCTTCAGAAGATTCGCAAAGTCACCTATAAACTGCTGCTTCCAGAAGGTTGTCACCTACACGACACCTTCCACATGAGTCAACTCAAGAAACACATTGGTCCCCAAGTGGTTCCCTCCAAGCACCTACCGTTGGTCGGGTCTGATGGAATGATTAGAATGGAACCGGAAGCAGTTATGGACAGGAAGCTAATCCCCAGGCCACAGGGCAACATCAACATTCCCGTGGTCCGATGGCTGGTCAAGTGGGTTAACCTACCAGTGGAAGCTGCCACCTGGGAGGACTCCGCCTTCATCCAAAAGGTATTCCCATCGTTTCAAGCTTGAGGACAAGCTCAGTCTTAATCGGAGGGAATTGTCATGCCGTTCACTGCTGCCTGAAGAAATACTACAGTCAGTTCCTCAACTGTCATTGTTTGTTGTCAATCGTCCATCTGTGATCTAACGGCCATGAGGCCCCCAACTGTCACTGTTTTGCTTTCCAGAGCGGCATGTGCTCTGTCTCCACCTTCTTCCTTGTTTCTCTGTTGTAATGGCTATAAAGCCACTAGTTCGCCTCATTTTTTAGACAAGATTATTGTAACTGGGCTGAGCCCCAAAGCCGCCTGTGGCATGCTACCTTATTTTCCCCTCTTCAAGCAATACAAACCCTAGATCGGGCCCAAATTCTCTCCAAAATTCGTGATATTCCAGTGTCAATTTCAGCCGATCATTGTCAGGTTCCTGACAGGATCTCGTCTCGTCCGACGCGACGGCTGTCGCCCCGCTACCTGGCCTGGTTCGACCGCATCCTCCCGCACTCGTCTCGGTCGAACACCATCCCTGACACCTGGTCTACGCACATGTGCTCTGCCCATGTGCAGCTGGCATTTATTCCTTCCTTGCACCCATGGACAGCTAGCAAACCGAACATGCGGTTTAATTTTTTTATTAAAAAATCCTAATCCATTTACAATCTGTCATGTTTTTTTGTCATGTTAGTATAAGGAAACTAGAAATAACAAAAAATACATCTAGGTTTGTAGTAGCGATGATTACAAGCGCTGAAGCGAGCTGAAGGCGCGTCGTCCTCATCGTTCCTCCCTCACCGGAGCCGGACAAAACTTATTGTGATGGACAGTATGGAAGTTGTTGTGCTAAGGCCCCATAGAACATGCGCATCTAAACAGCAACTGTCGCCAACGAAGAAATGATAGATTGAAAGAATCCAAACTATAGACACACGAACGAAGACTCGCGGACATCCACCGAAGACAAACATCGATCACATCACACGAGATCCACCGGAGACACACCTTCACATGCCCTCTGCAATTCTAGACGCTCCGACTGGACAAGGGCTAGGCGGGGAGGACATTATTTCATCTTCAGGGAGCCGATGCCTTGCCTTTCTGAAGAGGACACAAACCCGAATTTACCTAAAAACACTTATAAACGAAGCAATAAACCCTCGTCGACAACGGCCAAGGTCCACTGTGCCTCCATGGACCTAAGGCCACCAGAGACGAGGCGGACTGACGACAACGTCGACGAGAGGCAGAGAAACCCTAATTGCCTGGACGGTCGTAGAGGAGGCGAAGGGATACTCAATATTGTATTTCAACCAAATTCAACGGTGCCATCGTCATCTCCGTCTCTCTCTAGGGCCTTTGGGTAGGAATTATAAAAAATAGGAGTAATTTCATAGAATATGAACTTCAAAATTTATAAGAATCCAAACATAAGATATAAGGTCACGAAAATGTATTTTTTTTGCAACTTGTGTATGTTTCTCTCTATTCTCTGCCTAATGAACGTGTGAGTCCTTTGGACTCGTCTTCAACCATTGGTGCAGCCTCCGATGATGTTTTTAGGCAGGTGAGAGGAGACTTGGCTCTTGCATCTGTGACTCATCTAGTGGGCACGGTTTCTTCATGAGAATGTTGGTCTATTATGATTGTGGCCTTGATGACTTTTCATCCGTGATAAAAAATTATGGGCTGGCTCCAGCGATGGAGTGGCATGCATGTGTGGCATATTTGGGAGGATGAAGGCGATCAATGCTTAGGTACTACGATGTAACTTTTCTCGAAATATGCTTTTGCCCAACTTTATATAAAGCAACAACCGAACAAAGTACACGGCCGAAAGATACCAGGTGATGAGGTAGCCCTCATACAACAATGATCCTAGGATAACCGGATTACGCAAGACACACTTGATTACGCTAACGAGGGAGAGCGCAGGAGGAACTTATTACACCGCCACGCTATGCCTATAAGACCTAAGCTCCACAACAACGCCCCTAGGAGGGAGAATGACGCTAAGCGTCGTCGCTGCCGAGTCCACAATGGACGAAGGTTTTCACCCGGAACCCCAAACACGAAGAGGAGCACGGCGACGACGTCTTCAAGAAGATAACATCGCACGTGAGCATCGCCGTCGTTAGCGACAATGCGCAGAGGTTTCGCTCGGCACCTCCCACGAGCCACCACGAGGTCTCCAGGACAAGCGCGACAAGGGCAGAACTCCATATCCGAATCAGGCGGCACCACTACCAGGAGACAGAGCATGCGTGAGCCACCTCTCACCTCCACATAACCAAGAGGAAGGCCATCACCGCTACCATGGTGCCCGCCAGAGAGCCAACCATGTGGGACCACCGCCCAAGTATCCATGTCTGAGACCCCATCACGGCGCACCCACCACAGTAGGAGAAGTAAATGGCATCTTCTTTCACTCCTGGCCCGACATTAGCCGCGGAGTCTGGGTCGACGCCTCCATGATAGGAGGCGCCCACACCCCATGTCTCCGGCCAGTCCCAATGGACAGGGAGAGACACACCCCGTGACTACCAACAGCCGTCACTGAGCACGCTTGGACTATGCCATGTCCGTTGTCTTCAACGTTGATCTGCCCGACTGAGAAGCGGAGCCCCGACCACCACCAACGACCACCGCATCCGCTAGGAAAGAGACCTCATCGCACGCGGACACTGCCTGGATCGAGCTCACCATCGCCTACCCGAAGCTAGAGCTCCGACACGCCTCAGGCCCCACTCAGATCCGCTCGAGCATGAACCCCAGGTCCCGGGCATCTCCTCGTGCGAACAACCCGCGTCGTCTGCCCGGACCCAGGAGAAGGGATGAGCCACCGCCACCCACACCCTGCCGCCCCCCAAGCCGCAGCGACCGCCTCGCTTGCCAATACAACCACACGATGACAGATGCGACTGACCAGATCCGAGCGCCGCCCCTGCAAATGGCAGCCGAAGCCGTTCCCAGCCAGCTCACGATCACCATCATCGAGCCACACCCCAGCAGAGGCCCACACGAGTTGCCGCCCACTACCCGCGCTGCGTGTCAACCCTCCAGTGCCAGAACAGGCCGACTCTAGCCGACAGCCAAGCTGCATGTCTCCGCCCAAATCACACCCTCGCAGCTGCCACACCCCGTGAGGGCCCCAGGCCGCCGTCGCGCCGCCAATTGGCAACCACACCGCCGCCCCGCAAACCCGTTAACGGGTTTGTCGTGGTATTTTCATGGCATATGTCCTCATAGGACTTAGTCGCGAGGCCATCACGTCAAGTGGTAGATCGAAGGGGTTAGGTGGACACGAAGGGGACAAGGATTTACCCAGGTTCGGCCCCTCTTGGAGATGTAAAAGCCCACGTCCTGCTTTGGTTGTATTGGTGATGATCTCGATTACAAAGGTGCGCTTGGCAGGCCTAGTTCTTGAGAGATTGTAGCTTGTCTTGTCTAACCCGGGGCTCCCCTTTATATATAGGTTGAGGCCCGGGGTGTACATTAGAGTTCGAGCCGGAATATGGTCCATGCCCGAGTCTATCTTGCCTTCTAAGTAAGGGAAGTTCATATGGCGGTTTACAATTGGGCCTAAGCCGGTGCTTTGTAGGCCGGCCCACGGAGTAGGCGGCTTAATCTCCTGGGCGAGTCTTCTGGTAAGCCACTGCCCACCTGGCCTGGCCATTTTGTAAGTCGCTGCTTCTGTTGACCCGGCCCTGAATGGGCGGGTCATATCCTAGGGTTATATCCCCAACATTAGCCCTCAGGTTGATTTGAATATGTTCATGTCAACCTTCTGGACCTTTCTTGATTCTGGCGGGTCTTCCGCTTATGCCGGCTTAAGATCCGGCTCATCCATGTCTTTCCAGACTTGTCTTTTTTCTTTCCTCTTGGAAATCTTCGTGACGTCATCCAGTCAATCGTAACGAATCTTTTATGACATCATCCATACCTTGAGTGGATCTGACAAGCACGGTAATCGAGGCGTCTATTTGGCACTGTAGATCCTTATTTTTTGCGCCTGCCTTTTCCCCTTCTGGTTTCTTTTAAATACCCCCCTCGGGGTCTCATTTTTCAGTTTGCCGCTTCGACGCCTTCTTCCTCCTCCCGACGCCTGCGCTCTTCGAGGTTCTGCCGCCGTCCGCCTTCAAGCTCGCCGGACGTCAGGAGCTCAGGCCTTCTCCGGCGCGTCTCCGACGGTCGTCTTCTGCCACGCACCGTCGCTGGTCACCACCGACCAGGTACATACCACCATCGCCCCCAGGTCACCTCTCCATTGCGACCTAGCTCTGCACCTCGGCCGCATCGCCATGACCGTCGTAGACTCCCAGTCTAGTCGCTCCGCTTAGGAAAAACGAACCCCTTCGCCGGCCACGGTCGAAACTCAGATCTGGTGTACCTTCACTTTGGTAGAAAATGCGATCTGACATAGTTCCTTTCCCAGCATATGAACTCATCAAGAACTGTATTATTTCCCTTTAAATGGAATATTTAGATCTGAATTTCCTCCACTTCGTTTGAAACTTGTTGTTGCAACACTTGTGGAAATTTGCGTGCTCCATCGTAGGATCAGCCGCCTTTGTAACTAGGGCGACTTAGATTGCTACGCACCGTAAGATGCCAGCGCTTGTCTTAGTATGATTTCTGTAAGTTGATCTCTAAGAATCCTTGCACTTGTGATGTAGACTGATCACTGTCCGTGTTTTAAATAGCCTAAATGATAAGGCGGCTCATTACTTGTCCTCTTAAGCCGACCACCATGTGATGTCCAGTTATAAATCACCTCTGACGTTCTTTATGCTTTAAATCATATCTAGGCCACTTGAAAACATGTCGAGAACCAAAACCAAGGAACTGAATGTCTGCAACTGGGTCACTTCCCAGGTCTCGGATGTCATTATGCAGGATTACATAAGCCAGGGACTCTTGTCAGCGACAGAGGCTGCCACCTGCCGGGTTCCAATGGGCGAGTGTCCCCCAACACCAAAAGACGAGGAGGTCATCATCTTTACCGACCACCTACTAAGGGGCTTTTCCCCACCCGGCTCAAAATTCTTTAGAGACGTCCTCCACTTTTATGGTCTACACCCACAAGACCTTGGCCCTAATTCCATCGTGAATTTATGCCAATTTCAAGTCATGTGTGAGGTGTATTTACAAGTAGAGCCGTCAGTGACTCTCTTCAGAGAGTTTTTCTACGTCAACAAAAAGTGCGAATCTGCAAAGGGCCTTAGCCTGGAGCTTGGAGGAATTTCCTTCCAGAGGCGAAGGGATACTATTTTCCCTGCTGCTCAACTGCCGAGTCATCCAAAGGGTTGGAACAAGACTTGGTTTTACTGTAAGAATACTGCGCCAGAGGGTAAAAATCCTTTGCCGGCTACCGCCCCACCCGGCTCTCTCTTTCGGTGGTTTACCCTGGCTGGCCTACACCTGAGGAACGGGCACAAGTAAGCGGCCTTTGCTCAAAGGTAGGCGCGCTAGTGGCCAATGGGTTGACAGGGATCGACCTGGCACGTTGTTGGATCTCTTGGCGGATAATGACAATAAGCCGCCGTCCCAGCTTGATGCATGCCTATAATGGTGAAACGACTGACCCTCAGCGGAGCAGCCCGACCAATTTTACGGAAGCAGAAGCTGATGAAGCAGTAAGATCTCTGATCGAGGTCCCTCCATCAGATAGCGGCAATTTTGGGCTAGCTCCATTTTTTGCGTCTAACCCGCCACCCCTGTAAGTGTTGAAAATGATGTTTAACCTTAGCTTTATGCGCCCTTCAATCATATAATCCTTTGATGTTTTGCTTGGCAGGAGAACGATCCTTTCTGGAGTAAACGACCAATGGTGAAGAAGACATCTGCTAAGCGTCGTAAGGCTGTGGTGGGTGAAGACCCAAAACAGAAGAAAAGGGCCAAGACCATCTCTAATCCGGAGGCTTCTGAAGAGTCGCCCGAGGATGACCCGGCTCTTAATGAATCGCTTCAAGATGATGATTCAGAGGTAAGCTTCCTTCTCTCTGATTAACTTGTTTCCCTTTAACCGTGCTTATAAAATTCCAACTGTCAATGCTTTTCCTAGGATGACGCAAGTGAGAGCCGGGCCAAAAATGTTGAGGTAATCTATATCTCATCTGATTCAGATATTCATGTTCCCGAGAAGCTGAGAAGAACAGTGAGAAAAGTGCCCCTTTCTCATCCACTTGCTTACTTGGACCCTAATTTCTTAATAAAGAAAATGCAGTATGCCAGCTCATCTCGACAAGGGGCAGGTGGCGACTCTGGTGCCACGATGGTCGGTTCAGATTCTGCACCAAACCCTGCCAAGCGTGCCAATGAGGTGCCTCACAGTCCAACTCCTTCTTGCCCTCAAGCCGGCTCATTTAAACAGCCTCTTAACTCATCTGATTCGGACTATCAGGAGTCACCATTAACGTCAGAGGGCTCGTCAGGGTCTCAGTTGGCTCCAATGATTATCAAGCCCGGGTAAGTATGCATGTGATCAGGTCATATTTCTTTGACCAAGTTTTGGATGTATTTCAACATTGTTGTACACCTTGTGACTTTGTAGAGCCAAGGCTAAGAAGAGGAAGTCTGGCGAGTCTGGCTCGACATCAGAGCCAGTCGAGGCTCATGTAGAAACCGCCAAGGACCAAACTGAGGAAACTCATGAGGTCTTGGAGCAAGATAACCTACCGCCAGGTGAAGGCACGGAGGGACAAGCAAAGGATGTCAACAGTCAGCCGGAAATTAACCCGTCCTCTCCTGCTTGTGAGCTGAAGTCAAAAACGGCGGCTGACGAAGCAAAAAAATATCCTCCCCAAGATGACCTTACCGTTACCAGAACTGAGTTCAAGGCTCCCGAGCCATCACAAACTTTGGCGAAAGTGGTATCCAAGGGCGAGTCACAAGCTTCAACCAGAGGGAAAGAGAAACTTGAGCTGTCAGACTTGGAGGAGCTGAATGCCGTAGAGCTTCATGAGACGTTTTTGACTCGGCTGTCTGAGAGCCGGAATATGGAAGCCAGCATGGTCAACATGCTTATATGAAAATATGAGGTATGTCTTGAGCCTTGAGAATTTACCACTTAGATATTTATATCCGTGATAGCCGCCCAAACCTGGATACGAATAAGACACTGCTGATTTGTATGCAGAGTTTTAATAGCGTAGTCATTAGACATATAGTAGCCCCAAGGGTCGGCTTGCTTCTTCAGAAGTAGCCGGGTCTTTGTAGGATTTGAAAAATTGCTTGTGTAGCCCCCAAGAGCCGGCTTGCTTCTCAGAACCAGCCGGGTCTTGAAGTAACCTTTTCCTTATGAGCTCCTACAAAAGAGCATTGTGATAGTCGCCAAGGGCCGGTTCATCATGCTAATGTGGGCCGGCTCTTATTATTTGATAAATAAGATTTCGAAAGTGCATTAGCCCCCAAGTGCCATGTAGAGTACTGGTAGTCTGCTTGGGACTTTCACATTGTTTTACTCCATGTAATTTCCGTGTGTACAACAACTGCTGTCTGAAGCACAAGGCAAGTTGACCAGCTGCCAAGAAACCCTGAAAGTTGAGCAAAAGCTGCGAGCAGACGCCGAATCAATCGCTGCTGACCGAGAGAAAGCAGTGTACGTGGTGGATGAAAAACTTAAGTCCCAACTTGCGGAACATGAAAAAGAGAAAAAATCTCTTATAAAACATGCACAGGACGCAGAAGGGTGGCTCGAATCCGTAACTGAAGAGCTCACCAGCTTGAAGAAGCATATTTTTCAGATGACTCAAGCTGTTTTTGGTAAGTCGCCAAGTTCTTTGTCCTTGTGATGTTCATAATGATATGACAATGGTGAAAAACTGACTTAAACGTTCTCGTCTTTGTAGGCAAGAAAAGTGTGAGCCTGAAGAAAGAGCCCCTTGTGTAGTTGAAGGCGGCTTATACCTTACTTGAGCAACTGTACACTGGAAGTCTGCGTACCATCCGCCATATAGTGGGTGTAGCGGATATGCCAAAGACGATCAAGGAGACACTCAATCTTCTGTCAACTTTGCCGAGTCAAGTGAGAGAACTGAAAAGGTCATCAGCTCGCACAGCCGCCATGTATGCGCTGACCCGGGCCAAGGCACACAATGAAGACATGGACATAGCTGAATTGGCCGATGGCTTTCCAGAGTTCAATTTTGATTGTAAAAAATTTACCAGGGACGATTACACCTGCCTGCGAAAGGAGACCCGGTCTGTGGCAACCAAACTTGCACATGAAGCAAATTTGGATAGGTACCAGGCGGGTTTTGACGAGGCGGGTAAACGCATAGAACAAGCCAGCTTCAAGATAGTCAATCTGATTCCTGCCGGACATAAGGATTGCTTTGCCCCTGACGTTGAACCCTCCGAACTTATTGAAGAGAGTGATTTCTTTGAGGCTTTGTCAACCATTGATTGGGATGCTGATGATGTTCAGATCGCCGAAGCAGCGAAGACGGCGCAGGGTGATGAAGAGGTGGCTCAAAAGTAGATTGACTTGGCAGATAAAGCTGCTATTGGCGCAAGCTCAAAATGGAATACTACTTTGATATTTTGAGAGCCCTCCTGCGGCCATGTAATAGGGTAGTGAAAAACCTTTGGACGTGCCATCGTGCACAATTCTGATGTCTGTTGAACGTGATGGGGTTTACCCGCCTGATTGCCCTTGTGTAAAGGGTTCTGATTCGAATGAAAATCCTTTTGCAAAATAGGGCGACTTAGGACCGATGCCTTAAATTCCTGTGACAGGGGTGTATGAACCAGATGTGTGAAATGCACATAATGGCGACTTAACCCAGAATAAGGAAACTTGTAAATGTTTACGATGTAACCGGTGTAGTAGCGAACCGGGGCTCATGGCCGATAAACATTAAAGATAACCTGTAATAGAAAATCACAAAAAATTTAGTATGTTAAGTAGGCTTTCGAGGCTCGACAGACTTTGCTTTCGGGGCTTGAGTCTCACTTCAAAGAAGCGTATGGCGTGATAGCCCTTGGAGTATCCTCACTGCTATAAACCGGCTCTCACATGACATATCCGACGTTTGAACTTTGCGAGGTCTGGGTCGCCATAGTATGGCGGGTCATCTGATCGAAGAAGTAGCAAATAAACAGGTGGGTTTAACCAAGATGGGGTGGCGTTTTCGTGCCGGTCAAGAGGGTGAGATAGCTAAACTCGTGGAGTTGGAAGCCCCCAAGTGACCTATGATAAAAAAAGGTAAAGACTCATGCACAAAGATTGAGATGAAATGACAGAGACCCCGAGTTTCGGAGGTGCCGGCTTTATTTATTGATCATAAGAGTATATATACACATAGTTATGTACAAAGAGAACCTAAGGCATAGCTCTAGGTGTAGTAAGGCCTTAGGTGAGCTATGTTCCAAGGCCTGGTGGTCTCCTCCTCGGATGTACGAGATTCCTTTTCAGGACAGAGATCGACCAAGTAGTAAGATCCATTGTGAAGGTTCTTACTGATGATGAAGGGCCCTTCCCAAGGGGGTGAAAGCTTATGCAGATTGGACTGATCCTGAATCAGCCGGAGCACTAAGTCGCCCTCCTGGAAAGTGCGGCTGCGAACTCTACGACTATGATAGCGGTGTAGGTCTTGTTGGTATATGGCAGAGCAGGCTGCGGCTAAATCACGCTCCTCCTCCAGTGCATCCAAAGAATCTTGATGAGCTTGTTCGTTGTCAGCTTCAATGTATGCCGTAACCCGGGGTGTCGTGGTATTTTCACGGCCAGATGTCCTCGTAGGAGAACTTAGGTGTGAGGCCATCACAACTAGGTGGTAGCTTGAACGGGGTTGGTCGGAACGAGAAGACACAAGGTTTTACCCAGGTTCAGCCCCTCGCGGTGGAGGTAAAAGCCTACGTCCTGCTTCATTGATATTGATGATGATGATGATCTCGGTTACAAGGGCGGTGTTTCACTACCTTTAATCTCGAGAGTCATCGATTTGTCTGTCTATCTAGACTTGTAAAACTTGTCCCTCTTGGGGTGCCCTACCCCTCCTTATATAAGTTGAAGGGGTGGCTTACATGAAGAGTCCTAGTAGGATTAGGACTACTCTATTACAAGTGGAGTCCTAGTCTTGCTTCCCTTGTAAGAGAAATATTCCTTATGCCTTTCCTCTCAAGCCGGCCCACCGGATATCGTACCCTGAGTAGGTCTTCTCAGTGAGCCGCCTTTTAGGCCTTGGGCCTTGTCATTCGTCTGACCTGCCAACTAGGTCTCCAGTGAGTCGCCAAGCTTGGCCGGGTTACAAGTGAGTCGCCAAGTCTTGGGCGGGTTACAAGTGAGTCGCCAAGTCTTGGGTGGGTCATACCGCGGGGTATATCCCCGACATTAGCCCCCAGTTTAATTTGGATTTATCCATGTTAAACTTATCCTGCAAAATAAAAACAAGAACAAATTTGACAGGTTGTGCGCCGGGTCGAAGGTTCTTCTGAGCCGGCATCTGTTCATCCTTAAGTCCGTGTCATTTCTCTGTGAAAATACTTGACCGAGTCAATATTTGCCGGGTTATGATTGATAATGCCGGGTCATGATTGTTGCTGACGCCGGGTCATGTAATTGAATGTCCTTGCAAGATGTGTCCTTCCAAACCTGGTCTTCTCAGCCCGAGTCAAGCTGAATTTTTCTTTCAATTCCAATATATATATCAACTGTAGCCCCCAAGTCTTAAGAGGGGAACATAGTGATAACTTAAGACTTGCTTCAATATGAATGTTGCAACTTTGGAGAAATCCGGGTTATCCGTCTGAATCTTCATTCATGAACTGAAAGCTTTGCACTTCACGTGTGTAGCCCCCAAGGGCCGGCTCATCAGTATATGATGGGTCGGGTCTTCAAGTTGGACCTTATGATTTGTTGAAACAACTGAGTGCTGTAGCCCCCAAGTGTCGGGTTGTCTTGTCTGCAGCAACCTGGGACTTTGTATTTGTCTTATGCTTATAAAAACTTCAGCCAGTGTAGCCCCCAAGGGCCGGGTCATTATGCAATAATGAGCAGGGACCTTGTAGATGTGATTATGTAAACTTGAGCAGAAATGTGTAGCCCCCAAGGGCCGGGTCATTATGAAAATGATGAGCCGGTTCTTCCTTGAATCCATACTTGAATAAAGAGCGACATGTAGCCCCTAAGGGCTAGCTTATCTCCTTGTGATAGCCGGGTCTGCTGATAATGTGATGATTTTGAAAAGCGATTTGCATTAGCCCCCAAGTGCCGTGGTGCATGCTTGCAACGACATGGGACTTTCATACTTTGATGTAATCTTGATTTGAATAATGTAGCCCCAAGTGTCGGGTCGTGTGCTTGCAGCGACTCGGGACTATTCCTTCCATTGTAGAATAAAATCATATCCACTCTGTGAACTGATGATACCTTTGTGATGAAAGAAATCCTTAGCCGTGGTTTGCAATGTAACCCGGCAAATATGTATGAAGAAATCCATAAGTGTTGTAGTCTTCTACAAAGCACATGTTGAATAACCAAAAAACCCGGTCAATTAAACGACCAGGTATTATATGTGACCCGGCTGGAATTGTGCCCCAGGAAAATAGGAGAATTGATATCTCAATCATTTAATACTGGTTATGATAAACCATGATGAAGATCCAGCCGTTTAGGCTATTAAAAATTTGTTTGTTCCTGCAGAGTTACAATGTAACCCGGTTTGAGAACCGGTTCCTGCAACGTAAACAAATGTATACATGCATGTATGATGCATTGTATGATGATGCAATGATGATGCAATGTATGATGATGTATGTGTATGATAACATAGTATAAGAAGAGTCGGCTTTCCAGGCTCGACATAGACTTTGCTTTCGGGGCTTAAGTCTCGCTTCGAGGAAGCGTTTGGCATGATAGCCCTTGGAGTATCCTCGCTCTCTGTAAGCCGGCTCTCACATGACATAACCGACGTTTGAACTTTGCGAGGTCAGGGTCACCAAAGTGAGTAACCTGGCAAGAGTACGGCGGGTCATCTGATCGGAGAAGCAGCAAGCAAACAGGCAGGTTTAACCAAGAAAGGGTGGCGTTTGCGTGCCGGTCAAGAGGGTGAGATAGCTAAACTCATGGAGTTGGAAGCCCCCAAGTGACCTTATGACCAATTAATAAAGACTCATGCACAATATATGTGATGAAACGACAGAGGCCCCGAGTTTTGAGGATGCTGGCTTTATTACGTTGATCATAATATGATAAGCCAATAAGGCAGGATACCTATGTTTGAACCATGCATCATGGCAGCAAGTTCTCTTTGGCGACCTTTACTATTTCGCCGCTGAGGCAGGGTACCCATATTTGAACAGCGCATCATGGCGGCTTGTCCTCTTTGGCAACCTTTACTATTTCGCCGCTGAGGCAGGGTACCCATGTTTGAACAACGCATCATGGCGGCGTGTCCTCTTTGGCAACCTTTAATTTTTCCAGAGAACTCGAACTTGCGAGAGATAGACTCCTCTTGAACCGGACATTGAGCCGGATATTGAGAGCTTAGAACTTTGTGAGAGATAGATTTCTCTTGAATCGGATGTTGAGCCAGATATTTTCATCAATGTGGCAGCAGTCCGCAGGTACGGGTTGTCTTCCTTGCAACGACCCGGGGTTCTTGAGTTTGTGAAACTTGCCAAATTCTGCCGAGTCATGCATGTGTAGCCCCCGAGTCTTAAGATGACTCGAGGAGTTGGCTTGAGATTCTTCACACTTAGCCGTGGCATAAGCCGGCATATAGTTGACAGCGGAACGCTAGAATGTGTTGAAGCTAGAGGTGAGGTGGCGAGTTGATGATCTTCGTGAAACTTATTGTATATCCTTAGCGTTTGAGAACGCGATGTGAATCCGGGGAAGGTTGAGGTAAACTGTGGCGGGTTATAAATGATCTCGTGTGAGTGGCGTCAGTAACCCAGCCAATAGTTCGTCCTGGCTGGTTTTTTGAAGTTAACCAAACTGTAGTGGCGGTGACTTGTGTGCCTGTCCATTGAGCCATCCGGTGCAAGCGGAGGTAAACACCTTGCGTTGATGAGTGCGGCTTCGATATGTTGATGTAGGCACAATGGTCAACTGCGGCGTTGGAAGACAACGCCGGGCGAGTTAGGCTTCGGCATTGTAAGCCGGCTCGAACGGATGAGTCGGCCGCGCGCGTTGTGAGCCGGCGCGGACGGGACAGTCGGCCGCGGGTGTTATAAGCTGGCGCGAACGAGAGAGTCGGCCGCGGGCGTTGTAGGCCGGCGCGAACGGGTGACTCGGCCAGGAGTGTTGTGAGCCCACGTGGACGGGAGAGTCGGCCACGGGTGTTGTGAGCCGGCGCGGACAGGAGAGTTGGCCGCGAGCGTTGTAAGCCGGCGCGGACCGGAGAGTCAGCTGCGAGCGTTGTGAGCCGGCGCGGATGAGAGAGTCGCCCGTGGCATTGTAAACCGGCTCAGACGGAAGAGTCGGCCGCGGCGTTTGTAAGATGGCGCGGAAGCATGTCGATCGCGGGCGCGGTGCCGGCGAGTTGATGTAGAACGAGCCACAGGGCGGCGACTTGCGCACGTCCGTTGAGCAGCGAGAGGGCATGGTTCAGGTGAGTCGATGTAGACCGGGCCGCAGGGGCGGCGGCTTGCGCACGTTCGTTGAGTAACGTGGCACGGATGAACACCGATGCAGAATGTTGCTAGCATGTGCTCCGTACCCGCAGTATAAGCCACTTTTGTAATGAACAATTGTCCTGCATAGAAAAACATACAGTCCAAAGTAATTGTTCTTTTGACAAAAATAATAATGTGTTTACTAAAATAGACTTAGATGGACACCACCTGATGTCTTTGAGTGACAGATGATCTGTACGTAAAATCCTTGCATGTAGTAATAGTAGTGCTCCGTATTGCTTTTTTGGACTTTGCTGGAACTCCCATACGTTGAATGTGGGATGAAGTACACTGAAGAGTGCATCCTCGGGCAACACATTCAGTGCCTCCGGGTTGGTGCTCAGCCAAGGCCAGACCGTGGCGGCTTGGTACTGCTGCGGCTGAGGGGCGTCAGCTAGTCAGCAGCTTGACGAGGGCCCTCGGTAGTGGATTCAGGTGACTGATATGTCTCCAACGTATCTATAATTTATGAAGTATTCATGCTGCTATATTATCATTCTTGGATGTTTTACAGTCATTTTATAGCAACTTTATATCATTTTTTGGGACTAACTTATTGACGTAGTGCCAGTTGCTGTTTTTTGCTTGTTTTTTACATCGCAGAAAATCAATACCAAACGGAGTCCAAACGCAGCGAAACTTTTTGTGGATTTTTTATGGACCAGCAGACATCCAATGGGCCAGAGCTGCACCTGGGGGGTGCCCTGAGGGGGGCACAACCCACCAGGGCGCGCCTGGGCCCCCAGGCGCGCTCCGGTGGGTTGTGCCCACCTCGGTGGCCTCCCGCACCGCCTCTTCGCCTTATAAATTGCCAAATATTCCAAAAACCCTGGCGGAAACCCTAGATTAGAAGTTCCGCCGCCGCAAGGCTCTGTAACCACGCAAAACCAATCTAGACCCCGTTCTGGCACTCCGCCGGAGGGGGAAATCATCACCGGTGGCCATCTTCATCATCCCGGCGACCACCACGATGAGGAGGGAGTAGTCCATCCTCGGGGCTGAGGGTTTGTACCAGTAGCTATGTGTTTAATCTTTCTCTCTCGTGTTCTTGAGATGTCATGATCTTGATGTATCGCGGGCTTTGTTAATATAGTTGGATCATATGGTGTTTTCCCCCTCTCTATCTTGTTGTGATGAATTGAGTTTTCTCTTTGAGATTTCGTTTTATCGGATTGAATACTTTTATGGATTTGAGAACACTTTATGTATGTCTTGCTATGAATACCATGGTGACAATGGGGTATCGTATTGATTCACTTGATATATGTTTTGGCACTCAACTCGCGGATTCCCGAGGTGACATTGGGGTAATCTATGCATAGGGGTTGATGCACGTTCTTGTCTTTGTTTCTCCGGTAGAAATCTTGGGGCACTCTTTGAGGTTCTTTGTGTTGGATTGAGTATTATGAATCTGAAATTATTTGGTGTTATTTTAGTACGAACTCTTGGATAGATCGATCAGAAAGAATAGCTTCGAGGTGGTTTCATACCCTACAAACAATTTCTCCTTATGTTCTCCGCTAGATAGGAACTTTGGAGTGATTCTTCATCGCACTTTGAGGGATGGTTATATGATCCAATTAGATTAGCATTGTTGAGAGATTGCACTAGTGAAAGTACGGACCCTAGGCCTCATTTTCAAGCATTGCAATACCGTTTGTGCTCCGTTTTATCAGTTGCTACCTTGCTGTTTTTTATTGTTCCTACTACAAAAACCAATATCTACTATCCATATTACACTTGTATCACCATCTCTTCGCCGAACTAGTTCACCTATACAAATTACCATTGTATTTGGTGTGTTGGGGACACAAGAGACTTTTTATTATTTGGTTGTAGGGTTGTTTGAGAGAGACTATCTTCATCCTACGCCTCCCACAGATTGATAAACCTTAGGTCATCCACTTGAGGGAAAATTGCTACTGTCCTACAAAACTCTGCGCTTGGAGGCCCAACACGTGTCTACAAGAATAAAGTTGCGTAGTAGACATCAGTGACTTGAGGTGAGTAGTTGAGACGGAAAGGAAAATTGTGCTCAATTGATAGAAGAAGAATTCTATAAAATGTTTGACAAAAAATCTTTGAATGATGAGCATGATTGCAATGTTGTTGGTATGAACTCTTTGAATATCCATGATGCTAACAATATGCAAAGCCATAAGCTTGGGGATGCTATGTGTTGATGAAGATGATATTTTTAGTCCCCCAAGATTTGATGTGCAAATTTGTTATAATGATTGCATGCCTCCTATTTATGATGATTATATTGATGAAAGTGGGTTTGGAAGAGTGCCAACTTTATGTAATGATGATCCCACTATTTTGGAGGGTGTTGAATCTTATTCTGATAATTATGAAAGTGGATTTGGAGAGGTCATGACTTTATTTAGTGATGAATCCACTATTTTGGAAGATGTTTCAATTGACTATGATAACAAAGTTGCTATCTATGATGATTATGGTGATGACATGTATTCTATATTGAATAATGATAATCATGGTTATGGTGGACTCATATGGCAAAACTGGGTTAAAGAATTTTGGATGCACAAGTAGTATTTCTACCTAGTACAAGTGGAGGCTAGCAAAAAGATTGAGAAGCAACCAACCAAGAAACAAAAAATCACATAAGTGAGCATTAAGCATAACTAACACCAAATAATGCACCACAAGTAGGATATAATTTCATTGCACAACTGTTGACTTTCGTGCTTGCATAGGGAATCACAAACCTTAACACCAATATTCTTACTAAAGCATAATTACTCACCAACATGACTCACATATCACTATCATCATATCTCAAAACTATTACAAAGAATCAAGTTTATTTTGTCCAATGATCTTCATGAAAGTTTTTATTATATCCCTCTTGAATATCTATCACTTTAGGACTGATTTCATATGTTGCTTTTGATAGCTCAAATAAATCTAAGTGAAGAACATGAGCATAAAATTTTTTGTCTCTAAAAATAATATAAGTGAAGCATGAGAGAATTTCTTCAAAAATTTACTAACTCTCAAATAAATCTAAGTGAAGCATGAGAGCATTTCTTCAAAAATATTAAAGCACGCCGTGCTCAAAAAGATATAAGTGAAGCACTAGAGCAATTCCATAGCTATTTTTTTAAGTGAAGCATAAAGAGCAATTCTAACAAATCATGGCATAATTTTGGCTCTCTCAAATAGGTGTGTTCAGCAAGGATACTTGACACAAAACAAAAGGCAAAACAAGCAAAGACTCATATAATACAAGACGCTCCAAGCAAAACTCATGATATGTCACGAATAAAAATACGGCTCCAAGTAAAATACCGATGGTCTTTAGAAGAAAGAGGGGATGCCTTCTGGGGCATCCCCAAGCTTAGTTGTTTGGTTCTCCTTGAATATTAACTTGGGGTGCCATGGGGAATCCCCAAGATTAGGCTCTTCTTACTCCTTATTCCTTCATCCATCGTGATCTCACCCAAAACTTGAAAACTTCAATCACACAAAACTTAACAAAACCTTCGTGAGATCCGTTAGTATAAGAAAGCAAATCACTACTCTAAGTACTGTTGCAAACCCATTCATATTTTATTTTTGCATTATATCTATTATATTCCAACTTTGCTATGGTTCGTACCCCCCGATACAACCCATAGATTCATCAAAATAAGCACACAATGCAAAGAAAACAGAATCTATCAAAAACAGAACAGTCTATAGCAATCTGAAAACTTCGAATACTTCTGTAACTCCAAAAATTCTAAAATATTAGGACAACGTAGGAAATTTGTATATCAATCTTGTGTAAACAATTCAGAATTTTTCGTTGCTTCTGTGATGTTTCAAAATTATTTTACTGGACACAAAAGTTTCTGTTTTTCAACGAGATCAAATCAACTACTCACGCATCATCAGAGAGTCACCAATGAGGATGATGAACCCCTCCGTGATGGTGTCTAGATTGGATCTCATGGTTCTGGTACTTGCGGCAGCTGGAATTGTGTTTCGTCGACTCACCTAGGGTTTCTGGAATATTTGAGTATTTATAGGGAGAAGAGGCGGTGTAGGAGGCCATCGAGGTGGGCACAACCCACCAGGGCACCCAGGTGGGTTGTGCCCCCCTCGGGGCACCCCTCAGTACTTCTTTGGCCCATGTTGTTTCTCTGGTCCATAAAAATTCTCCAAAAAGTTTCGCTGTGTTTGGACTCCGTTTGGTACTGATATTCTACGAAGTAAAAAACAAGCAAAAAACATCAACTGACACTGGGCACTATGTCAATAGGTTAGTCCCAAAAAATGATATAAAGTTGCTATAAAATGATTGTAAAACATCCAAGAATGATAATATAACAGCATGGAACAAGCAAGAATTATAGATACGTTGGAGACGTATCAGTGACCTTGACATCAAGATTGTATATCTTGTCCTCCACTATCCACTCTAAGTTCTCCTGGTTCTTGGCTAAGTTGGCCAGACTTCGCTCAATCCACAGTGTTGCTTTCAATATATATGTCAATTGGTCTTGCTTTGATTTGAGATTGGCTATTGAGGCGTTGGGTGCATTTGCTGCCTTCTCTGCTCTTGCTGCTGCTGCCTCACTCTTCTCTTGAGCCTCTACTGAAGTAGGGTGGGAAGCATCCATCACCACTACATTATCCTCGAATTCTGGTTGAAGAGGAAGGTACTCTCCGTCAAGTAGATATGTATCTGTACCAACCTTGGAGTTGATAAGCATCTGGATGTGTGGTGCATATCCAAATGACCTCTTCTGGTCAGCAGCTGTCCTTTTGATTGTCTCAACAATCAGGCTCATGACTTTGAATTTCTGTGGAACATCAAACAAGTGGATGAAGGAAATATGCCCTAGAGGCAATAATAAAGTTGTTATTTTATATTTCCTTATTCATGATAAAGGTTTATTATTCATGCTAGAATTTATTGATCGGAAACTTAAATACATGTGTGAATATATAAACAAATACCGTGTCCCTAGTAAGCCTCTACTAGACTAGCTCGTTGATCAAAGATGGTTAAGGTTTCCTAACCATAGACATGTGTTGTTATTTGATAACGGGATCACATATTAGGAGAATAATGTGATGGACAAGACCCATCCGTTAGCTTAGCATATGATCGTTCAGTTTATTGCTACTACTTTCTTGAATGTCAAATACATGTTCCTTCGACCATGAGATCCTGCAACTCCCGGATACCGGAGGAGTACCTTGTGTGCTATCAAAAGTCACAACGTAACTGGGTGATCATAAAGATGCTTGATACGTCTCCACGTATCTATAATTTATGAAGTATTCATGCTGTTATATTATCATTCTTGGATGTTTTACAATCATTTTATAGCAACTTTATATCATTTTTTGGGACTAACCTATTGACATAGTGCCCAATGCCAGTTGCTGTTTTTTTGCTTGTTTTTTACATCGCAGAAAAACAATACCAAACGGAGTCCAAACGCAGCGAAACTTTTTGGAGATTTTTTCTGGACCAGAAGACACCCAGTGGGCCAAAGAAGTACCAGAGGGGAGCTCCGAGGAGAGCACAACCCACCAGGGCACGCTTGGGGGCCCAGGCGCACCCAGGTGGGTTGTGCCCACCTCGGTGGCTTCCCGAACCACCTCTTCGCCCTATAAATTCCCAAATATTCCAAAAACCCTCGGGGTAACCCTAGATCAGAAGTTCCGCCGCCGCAAACCTCTGTTGCCACGAAAAACCAATCTAGACCCCGTTTCGGCACCTTGCCGGAGGGGAAATCATCATCGGTGGCCATCTTCATCATCCCGACGGCCACCATGATGAGGAGGGAGTAGTCCACCCTCGGGGCTGAGGATTTGTACCAGTAGCTATGTGTTTAATCTCTCTCTCTCGTGTTCTTGAGATGTTACGATCTTGATGTATCACGGGCTTTGTTAATATAGTCGGATCATATGGTGTTTTTCCCTCTCTATCTTGTTGTGAATTGAGTTTTCCCTTTGAGATTTCATTCTTATCGGATTGAATACTTTTATGGTTTTGAGAACACTTTATGTATGTCTTGCTATGAATACCCGTGGTGACAATGGGGTATCATATTGATTCACTTGATATATGTTTTGGCACTCAACTCGCGGATTCCCGAGGTGACATTGGGGTAATCTATGCATAGGGGTTGATGCACGTTCTTTTCTTTGTTTCTCCGGTAGAAATCTTGGGGCACTCTTTGAGGTTCTTTGTGTTGGATTGAGTATTATGAATCTGAAATTGTTTGATGCATATCGCATAATCAACTCACGGATACTCGTGGTGACATTGGAGTATCTAGGTGACATTAGAGTTGGTTGATGTGTATCATATGGTGTTATTTTAGTACGAACTCTTGGTTAGATCGATCGGAAAGAATAGTTTGGTGTAATTTTAGTACGAACTCTAGGATAGATTGATCGGAAAGAATAGCTTTGAGGTGGTTTCGTACCCTACAAACAATTTCTTCTTATGTTCTTCGCTAGATAAGAACTTTGGAGTGATTCTTCATCGCATGTTGAGGGAAGGTTATATGATCCAATTATATTAGCATTGTTGAGAGATTGCACTAGTGAAAGTACGGACCCTAGGCCTCATTTTGAAGCATTGCAATACCGTTTGTGCTCCGTTTTATCAATTGCTACCTTGTTGTTTTTTATTGCTCCTATCACAAAAATCAATATCTACTATCATTACTATGCTTTTATTACCATCTCTTCGCCGAACTAGTGCACCTATACAAATTACCATTGTATTTGGTGTGTTGGGGACACAAGAGACTTTTTATTATTTGGTTGCATGGTTGTTTGAGAGAGACCATCTTCATCCTACGCCTCCCACAGATTGATAAACCTTAGGTCATCCACTTGAGGGAAATTTGCTACTGTCCTACAAAACTCTGCGCTTGGAGGCCCAACATGAGTCTACAAGAACAAGTTGTGTAGTAGACATCAAGCTCTTTTCTGGCACCGTTGCCGGGGAGGTGAGTGCATGAAGGTATATCTTTAGATCTTGCAATCGAATCTTTTAGTTTCTTGTTTTATCACTAGTTTGGTTTATAAAAAGAAAACTACAAAAAAAAGATGGAATTGAGGTTGCATCATATTATTAATCTTTATAATGTCTTTCGTGAAAATGATGGAAAGGAAAACTATGCTCAATTGATAGAAGAGGAATTCAATAAAATTTTTGGCATAAAAGATGAGCATAATTGCAATGTTGTTAGTATGAATTCTTTGAATATCCAAGATGCTAATGATGATTGCACAAGTCATGACAAAAATGTTTCTTATAAGCATGCCAATTTTTGTGGAGTGGAAAGACTTTGTGAAGACTTGCCTTATAGGGAAGATATGTTTTGTAAGAAGCATAAACATGATAGAACCAATTTTTTGCTCAAAGTGATAGATGGATTTGCTACAAAATTATGTTCTCTTTGTCCTATTACTTGTGAAGTTTGCAACAAGGTTGGTCATCTTAATTTCCAATGCAAACTTTTTCATGATCGAATCATGGCCAAATATTGTAATGATTTGATCACCCTTGAACTTTATATTGAGCTTTGTCTATTTTTTGGGGAGTGAAGAATTGACACATAAAAATAGTTGGTTTGAAGTATTCATTCTCACGGACGACATTGAAACTAATCTAAAAAATATCTATATGTTTTGCATGGTAAATTGCAATGAGAATGCTTATATTGCCAACTATAGAAAGATGGGGAAACCAGTACAATATAAAAGGAATACTAATGAAAGGGTAAAGATTTCCACTTTCCCTCCTATTGTCTCTCATGATGAAATAGGTGACGAGGAGGAGCTCCCTACTCAACCAATCTCATCAATAAGAAGCTCAAAAAAATTAATTAAACCCACACATGATGTGGTGAAGAAGAAGAAAAGACAAAAGAGAAGTGGTAAAAAAGTATCTCTCCCAAATAATGTTGTTCCTATTATAGTTGTGCCTCATGAAAATGAATCAAAAATAATTGTGGAAGATGATGCACTTGATGATGATATTGCTTCTTTGTCTTATGGCACAATGTCCGAAAGAACTATTGATGATGATTTTGTTATGCCTATTGCTTGTTGTGATGATTATGATTGGGAAGATAATGATACTTCTTATAATCTTGAAAATATTTTTGGCACCAACTTGGGAAATTATGATGATAATAATTGTTATTCTATTGGTGCTATTCATACTATTAATGATGAGAGTGATTATGCTTATGATATGACAAGCCACAAGCTTGGGGATGCTATGTTTGATGAGAATGACATGTTTGAGAATTTATTTGCTGCAATTAATGTTTGTCCCAATCTTGGGGATGATATGCCCAATGAAGATGATCTTTTTAGTCCCCCTACTTTGAATGATCAAATTTGCTATGATGATTGTATGCCTCCTATGTATGATGAGAACAAAGTTGCTACTTATGATGATTATTGTGATGATACTTATGTTATAAAAAGTAGTGATAATTATTGTCATAATTTTGAATATCCTTTTACTGACCATTACTCTTTTAAGTGGAAGCAAATTTTAGTATTCGAGTTTCATATGATACTCCCACTATTGTGAATGAGAATAAAATTGCTTATATGGAGAGTAATAAATTTTCTATGCTTTTGGATCATGAAAAGAATGCTTTATGTGATGGTTATATTGATGAATCTATTCATGATTCTACTAAAAATTATTATGAGAGAGGAACTTATGATTCATGATGCTCTTGTTATGTTTCAATTCTTATCTTTTATGCAAGCATCATTGAAATCATCATGCCTAGCTAAAAGGCATTAAAGAAAAGCGCTTGTTGGGAGACAACCCAACACTTTTACCTACTGTTTTTGTGTGTTCACATGGTTAGGCTACTGTAGTGATCTTGTTTTATAGCTTTTGTTTCAATAAAGTGCCAAGTAAAGCCTTTGGGATAGTGTGGATGATAGTTGACTTGATTCTGTGCAAAAACAGAAACTTTTGCGTCCAGTGCAGAAATTCCTGTATTTTACTGGAACGTGGAAATATTGTGAATTTCTTAAAGTTGATGGGTATACAAAGTTTCTACGTTTTCCTAAGTTTTCAGAATTTCTGGAGTTACATAAGTATGACCTTAATTCAGATCTTTACGTACTGTTCTATTTTTGACAGATTCTGTTTTCAATGCATAGTTTGCTTGTTTTATGGTTTCTATGGCTTATATTGCTTAATATAAATTGAGAAAATTGTAGAGTACAGTAGGCATTGTGTGAGAAAAATTATGAATCTTGTCTTTGACAGTACCAAAGTGAATGATTTGTCTTTATCATACTAACCCATCTCACGAAGTTCCGTTAAGTTTTGTGTGATTGAAGTTTTCAAGTTTTGGGTGAGATATCGATATGAGGAGAATAAGGAGTGATAAGACCCTAAGCTTGGGGATTCCCAAGGCATCCCCAAGGCAATATTCAAGGAAGATCCAAGCAACTAAGCTTGGGGATGCGCCGGAAGGCATCCCCTCTTTCGTCTTCAACATTATCGGTAACCTCACTTGGAGCTATATTTTCATTCGTCACATGATATGAGTTTCTTGGAGAGTCATTTTATTTTATTAGTATTTGCTTTCTGTTATTTATAATAATGTTTTGCATCTTTTATTTCAATAAAAGTGGCAAGGATAGCCATCACCATGCTTATTTTGCAAATATATGAGTTGCTGTTTCAAAACAGAAAGTTTATCGCTGTTGCAATAATTCTCCATAAAAGTCAGAATGTGATAAAATGTTGAAACTTTTTGGAAAATAATATATGATAAATTTTATACAGTTTGGTAAATTTTCAGAATTTTTGGCATTAGGGAAGTATGAGTACAATTGCACTCTTTACAGAATGTCCTGTTTAGACAGATTGCTGTTATGTTCGCATTGTTTGCATATGTTTGCTTGTTTAATGATTCTATTTGAGGATAGGAGTATTAAATATGCATAGGAATTTAGTATGCAATGTTGAATAATAATTTTAGTGATTTGCTACAGTAGAGAATGATAAGGTTATTGCATTGATTTATACTAACTTATCTCACGAGTTCTTGTTGAGTTTTATGTGGATGAAGTTTTTAAGAATTAGGGAAACCGTGTTATGAGAAGAATGAAGAAGACACAAGAGATCAATCTTGGGGATGCCCAAGGCACCCCAAGTTAATATTCCAAGAAGTCTCAAGCATCTAAGCTTGGGGATGCCCCGGTAGGCATCCCACCTTTCTTCATCAACAATTATCGGTTAGCCTCGGTTGAGCCTAAGTTTTTGCTTCTTCACATGATGTGTGCTATTCTTAGAATGTCATTTTATTTAATTTGCTTGCTGTTTTAATAAAATACTTAGTTCTAAAAAAAATTAATAAGAGAGAGTCCTCAATTAGCTACCCCTTTACTCAACTACTCGCTTGATCTTCACTTATATCTTTTTGGAGTAGCTTGTCATTTACTCTTGTGCTTCACTTATATCCTATGAGTAAATTGTTGAATGAATTGAATATCATGAAGTTGAAATTATATCATGCCTAGTGGTAGCTTCACATTGGGTTTAGAAAGTGAAATCTTTTGAAACTTGACAATCACAATATTGGTCATACAAGCAGTTCATGAATGATTACTATAAGGAAGAGAACTTTCACATGCAAATATATTATCTTAGAAATCTTCAATGATTGTGAATACCCATTAATTATTTTCAAACTTGAGCAAATTAGTTGAAGTTGGACAAGGAAGACAACGTAATGAGTTATGGTTGCGTATATTTGCATAGAAGTTATATTGTCATGGATCCTCCAACATGTGGTGTTTGCCTAGGATCTTTTGCTAGCCAAAAATTCGTACTAAGTAGAGATACTACTTGTGCATCCAAAAACCCTTAAACCCAGTTTCTTGCCATGAGTGTCCACTATACCTACCTATGGATTGAATAAGATCCTTCAAGTAAGTTGTCATCGGTGCATAAAGCAATAAAAATTGCTCCTAAATATGTTTGATCTTTTATTGTAAGGGAAAATTGAGCGTCGTACGAACTTGTGATGGCAAAGTAATAAAAGCGACGGACTGCATAATAAAGGTTGCTATCATAAGGGGCAATATAACGTGACGTTCCTTTGCATTAAGAGCTTGGGCATCCAAATAAAAAGCGCATGACAACCTCTGCTTCCCTCTGCGAAGGGCCTATATTTTACTTTTCAGTATTTACTTTTATGAAAAGAGTCAATAGTTTACATCCTCATTCAACCTCAGTTATTCTCTAGTTGGCAAGCATCATGTGGTGGGGAAAGATCTAGGCACATATGACCAGTCAAATATATTTGATCATGATTTATTATTGTTGAGAATTATCTCTATGATAAATGAGTTGGGAGGCGAAACATTAAGCCCCTATCTTTCTCTGTGTTCGATAGATGCCATTTATTCTAAGAATATGCTTTGAGTAGTAGCAATCATGGAAGACTATATGATGATTGAGTATGTGGAGCTCTTACTTAGACTCTATTGAATAAGTTGAATTGCAATTGTTTGGTGACTAAGAATATAGGTTGTTGAGTTTCAAGAGAATTCATTGTTTGAACCTTAGCATGTGAATTGGTTGCTACTTTACCATGATGAGTTTTATGAGAAAGAGTTGATGTTATGATGCTAGGAAAAGTGATTGAAATTATCATTGATGAAACTTATGCACTTTGCTAGCATTCACACTTCATAAATTATTTCTTTTATCATTTACCTACTCTAGGATGAGTAGGAATTAAGCTTGGGGATGCTGATACGTCTCCAACGTATCTATAATTTATGAAGTATTCATGCTGTTATATTATCATTCTTGGATGTTTTACAATCATTTTATAGCAACTTTATATCATTTTTTTGGACTAACCTATTGACATAGTGCCTAGTGCCAGTTGCTGTTTTTTGCTTATTTTTTACATCGCAGAAAATCAATACCAAACGGAGTCCAAACGCAGCGAAACTTTTTGGAGATTTTTTCTGGACCAGAAGACACCCGGTGGGCCAAAGAAGTACCAGAGGGGAGCTCCGAGGAGAGCACAACCCACCAGGGCGCGCCTGGGGGCCCAGGCACGCCCAGGTGGGTTGTGCCCACCTCGGTGGCCTCCCGCACCGTCTCTTCGCCCTATAAATTCCCAAATATTCCAAAAACCCTCGGGGTAACCCTAGATCAGAAATTCCGCTGCCTCAAGCCTCTGTAGTCACAAAAAACCAATCTAGACCCCGTTCCGGCACCCCGCCGGAGGGGGAAATCATCACCGGTGGCCATTGATACGTCTCCAACGTATCTATAATTTTTGATTGTTCCATGCTATTATATTATCAGTTTTGGATGTTTTATATGCATTAATATGCTATTTTATATTATTTTTGGGACTAACCTATTAACCTAGAGCCTAGTGCCAGTTTCTGTTTTTTCCTTGTTTTTGAGTTTCGCAGAAAAGGAATACCAAACGGAGTCCAAACGGAATAATACTTTCGTGATGATTTTTCTTGGACCAGAAGGAAACCAGGAGACTTGGAGATGAAGTCGGAGGAGCCACGAGGTGGCCACAAGGACGAAGAGCGCGCCCCCACCCTTGTGGCCCCCTCATGCTTTTCTTGACCTAATTCTTTCACCTATATATATTCATATATCCCCAAACCAACAGAGGCATCCACGAAAAGACTTTTCCACCGCCACAGCCTTCTATACCCGTGAGATCCCATCTAGGGACCTTTTCCGGCACCCTGTCGGAGGGGGATTCAATCACGGATGGCTTCTACATCAACACCATTGCCCTTCCGATGAAGCGTGAGTAGTTTACCACAGACCTACGTGTCCATAGCTAGTACCTAGATGGCTTCTTCTCTCTCTCTTTGATTATGAATACCATGTTCTCCTCGATGTTCTTGGAGATCTATTCGATGTAATACTTTTTTGTGGTGTGTTTGCTGAGATCCGATGAATTGTGGATTTATGATCAGCTTATCTATGAATATTATTTGAATCTTCTCTGAATTCTTATATGCATGATTTGATATCTTTGTAATTCTCTTCGAACTATCGGTTTGGTTTGGCCAACTAGATTGGTTTTTCTTGCAATGGGAGAAGTGCTTAGCTTTGGGTTCAATCTTGCGGTGTCCTTTCCCAGTGACAGTAGGGGCAGCAAGGCACGTATTGTATTGTTGCCATCGAGGATAAAAAGATGGGGTTTTCATCATATTGCTTGAGTTAATTCCTCTACATCATGTCATCTTACTTAATGCATTACTCCGTTCTTTATGAACTTAATACTCTAGATGCATGCTGGATAGCGGTCGATGTGTGGAGTAATAGTAGTAGATGCAAAATCGTTTTGGTCTACTTAACACGGATGTGATGCCTATATTAATGATCATTGCCTTAGATATCGTCATAACTTTGCGCTTTTCTATCAATTGCTCGGCAGTAATTTGTTCACCCACTGTATTATTTTCTATCTTGAGAGAAGCCTCTAGTGAAACCTATGGCCCCCGAGTCTATTTTCCATCATATAATCTTCTACTTTTCATCATACAAGTTTTCGATCTACTATTTTGCAATCTTTTAGTTTCCGATCTATAAAACAAAAATACCAAAAATATTTACTTTATCGTTTATCTATCTCTATCAGATCTCACTTTTGCAAATAACCGTGAAGGGATTGACAACCCCTTTATCGCGTTGGGTGCAAGTTGTTTGATTGTTTGTGCAGGTATTCGGTGATTCGTGCGTTGTCTCCTACTAGATTGATACCTTGGTTCTCAAACTAAGAGAAATACTTATCTCTACTTTGCTGCATCACCCTTTCCTCTTCAAGGGAAAAACCAACGCAAGCTCAAGAAGTAGCAGGAAGAATTTCTGGCGCCGTTGCCGGGGAGATCTACGCCAAGTCAAGACATACCAAGTACCCATCATAAACTCTCATCTCTTGCATTACATTATTCGCCATTCGCCTCTCGTTTTCCTCTCCCCCACTTCTATAACGATTTTCGAAAAAAAATTGCCTTTTCTTCGCCCTTCTTCCGTTCGATCTTTTGTTTGCTTGTGTTACCATGTGCCTTCTTTTTGCTTGCATCTTCGCTTGCTAAAAGTTTATGGATCCTCATCCACTTGCTAATCTTTTTAAGAGATCCAATTATGATGAACCTATGGCTAGTGAGTTGAGTGCACTAGATTATCTTTATGAGGTTTTGCTTGAAATTCGTGAATCTAAAAATTGTGATGAAGTGTTGAAAGAAGAAAATTATAAAGTGATTCATGATAGCTCCTTGAATAAAAAGCATGATTTGAATGGTTTTACTATAAATTCTATTGATGTCAGTTGTGCTAATAATATGCAAAACCCTAAGCTTGGGGATGCTAGTTTTGCTAGATCCACTACTTGTTGCAATGATCATGATTGGGGTGATTCTTCTTATGCTCTTGAAAATTTATTTAAGCCTTATGATGAATATGTTTGCAATAGTATTTAAAGTCGGTTTGGAAGAGTTTCAACTCTAGGTAATAATGATCCCACTACTTTGGAGTATGATCAATCTTATGAATTTTTTGATAAAAGTGGGCTTGGAGAGGTCATGACTTTATTTAATGATAATCCCACTATTTTGGAAGAGTGTAAACTTTGTATGCATGTGGATCATGAAGATAATATTTTATGTGATAGTTATATTGTTGAATTTTATTATGATCCTACATGTGATTATTATGAGAGAGGAAAATATGGTCGTAGAAATTTTCATGTTACTAAATTACCTCTCGTTATGTTGAGATTGCTATTGTTTCTTTCTTCTTCCTTGCATATGCTAGATCTTGCTTGTCTTGCTAATTTGTTTTCATATAAAATTCCTATGCATAGGAAGTATGTTAGACTTAGATGTGATTTTCACATGATTCATGATGCTCTCTTTGTGCTTCAATTCTTCTCTTTTATGTGAGCATCATTGAAATTATCAATGCCTAGCTAAATGGCTTTAAAGAAAAGCGCTTATTGGGAGACAACCCAATATTTTTCCTTGCTGTTTTCCAATAAATAATTCATCTAGCCTCTTGTTAGATGTGGTTTTATGTTTTAATTAGTGTTTGTGCCAAGTAAAACCTTTGGGATGGCTTATGGTGATAGTTGATTTGATCTTGCTGAAAAACAGAAACTTTTGCGTCCAGTCTCAGAATTTTAATAATTTACTAGAGCGTTGAAAAACCCTGAATGTTTTATAAAATATTTATATACAAATTTGATATGTTGTGCTAATGTTTCAGAATATTTGGAGTTACATAAGTATTAGAACAATTCGGATCTTCGCAGACTGTTCTGTTTTTGACAGATTCTGTTTTCTTTGTGTTGTTTGCTTATTTTGATGAATCTATGGGTAGTATCGGGGGGTATGAACCATGGAAAAGTTGGAATACAGTAGATATTACACCAATATAAATAAATAATTAGTTCACAATAGTACCAAAAGTTGTGATTTATTTTCTTATACTAACGGAGCTTATGAGATTTTCTGTTGAGTTTTGTGTTGTGAAGTTTTCAAGTTTTTGGATAAGGATTTGATGGACTATGGAATAAGGAGTGGAAAGGGCCTAAGCTTGGGGATTCCCAAGGCAACCCAAGGTAATATTCAAGTACAACCAAGATCCTAAGCTTGGGGATGCCCCGGAAGGCATCCCCTCTTTCGTCTTCGTCTATCGGAAACTTTATTTGAGGCTATATTTTTATTCACCACATGATATGTGTTTTTCTTGGAGCGTCTTGTATAATTTGAGTCTTTGCTTTTTAGTTTGCCACAATCATACTTTCTGTACACACCTTTTGAGAGGGACACGCATGAATCGTGATTTATTAGAATACTCTATGTGCTTCACTTATATCTTTTGAGCTATGCAATTTTGCTCTAGTGCTTCACTTATATCTTTTTAGAGCACGGCGGTGGCTTTATTTTATAGAAATTGTTGAACTCTCATGCTTCACTTATATTATTTTGAGAGTCTTTAAACAGCATGGTAATTTTCTTTGGTTATAAATTTAGTCCTAATATGATAGGCATCCAAGAGGGATATAATAAAAACTTTCATATAAAGTGCATTGAATACTATGAGAAGTTTGATTCCTTATGATTGTTTTGAGATATAAAGATGGTGATATTAGATTCATGCTAGTGAGTAATTGTGGATTTTAGAAATACTTGTGTTAGGGTTTGTGATTCCCGTAGCATGCACGTATGGTGAACCGTTATGTGATGAAGTCGGGGCATGATTTATTTATTGATTGTCTTTCTTATGAGTGGCGGTCGGGGACAAGCGATGGTCTTTTCCTACCAATCTATCCCCCTAGGAGCATGCGCGTAGTAATTGTTTTGATAACTAATAGATTTTTGCAATAAGTATGTGCATTCTTTATGACTAATGTTGAGTCCATGGATTATACGCACTCTCACCCTTCCACCATTGCTAGCCTCTCTTGTACCGCGCAACTTTCGCCGGTACCATAAAACCACCATATACCTTCCTCAAAACAGCCACCATACCTACCTATTATGGCATTTCCATAGCCATTCCGAGATATATTGCCATGCAACTTTCCACCGTTCCGTTTATTATGACATGCTTCATCATTGTCATATTGCTTTGCATGATCATATAGTTGACATCGTATTTGTGGCAAAGCCACCGTTCATAATTCTTTCATACATGTCACTCTTGATTCATTGCACATCCCGGTACACTGCCGGAGGCATTCATATAGGGTCATATTTTGTTCTAAGAATCGAGTTGTAATTCTTGAGTTGTAAGTAAATAAAAGTGTGATGATCTTCATTATTAGAGCATTATCCCATGTGAGGAAAGGATGATGGAGACTATGATTCCCCCACAAGTCGGGATGAGAGTCCGGACGAAAAAAAGAGAGAAGGCCCAAATAAAAAAAATGAGAGAAAAGAGAGAAGGGGCAATGTTACTATCCTTTTACCACACTTGTGCTTCAAAGTAGCACCGTGATCTTCATGATAGAGAGTCTCCTATGTTGTCACTTTCATTTACTAGTGGGAATTTTTCATTATAGAACTTGGCTTGTATATTCCAATGATGGGCTTCCTCAAATTGCCCTAGGTCTTCGTGAGCAAGCAAGTTGGATGCACACCCACTTAGTTTCTTTTTGAGCTTTCATAAACTTATAGCTCTAGTGCATCCGTTGCATGGCAATCCCTACTCACTCACATTGATATCTATTGATGGGCATCTCCATAGCCCGTTGATACGCCTAGTTGATGTGAGACTATCTCCCTCTTTTTGTCTTCTCCACGACCACCTATAGTGCTATGTCCATGGCTCATGCTCATGTATTGCGTGAAAGTTGAAAAAGTTTGAGAACATCAAAAGTATGAAACAATTGCTTGGCTTGTCATCGGGGTTGTGCATGATTTGAGTACTTTGTGTGACGAAGATGGAGCATAGCCAGACTATATGATTTTGTAGGGATAAGCTTTCTTTGGCCATGTTATTTTGAGAAGACATAATTGCCTTGTTAGTATGCTTGAAGTATTATTGTTTTTTATGTCAATATTAAACTTTTGTTTTGAATCTTACGGATCTGAACATTCATGCCACAATAAAGAAAATTACATGGATAAATATGTTAGGTAGCATTCCACATCAAAAATTCTGTTTTTATCATTTACCTACTCGAGGACGAGCAGGAATTAAGCTTGGGGATGCTTGATATGTCTCCAACGTATCTATAATTTTTGATTGTTCCATGCTATTATATTATCTGTTTTGGATGTTTTATATGCATTAATATGCTATTTTATATTATTTTTGGGACTAACCTATTAACCTAGAGCCCAGTGCCAGTTTCTGTTTTTTCCTTGTTTTTGAGTTTCGCAGAAAAGGAATACCAAACGGAGTCCAAACAGAATAAAACTTTCGCGATGATTTTTCTTGGACCAGAAGGAAACCAGGAGACTTGGAGATGAAGTCGGAGGAGCCACGAGGCGTCCACAAGGACGTAGGGCGCGCCCCCACCCTTGTGGGCCCCTCGTGCACTTCCTGACCTAATTCTTTCGCCTATATATATTCATATATCCCCAAACCAACAGAGGCATCCACGAAAAGACTTTTCCACCGCCGCAACCTTCTGTACCCGTGAGATCCCATCTAGGGACCTTTTCCGGCACCATGCCGGAGGGGGATTCAATCACGGAGGGCTTCTACATCAACACCATTGCCCTTCCGATGATGCGTGAGTAGTTTACCACAGACCTACAGGTCCATAGCTAGTAGCTATATGGCTTCTTCTCTCTATTTGATTCTCAATACCAAGTTCTCCTCGATGTTCTTGGAGATCTATTCAACGTAATACTTTTTTGCGGTGTGTTTGCCGAGATCCGATGAATTGTGGATTTATGATCAGCTTATCTATGAATATTATTTGAATCTTCTCTGAACTCTTATATGCATGATTTGATATCTTTGTAATTCTCTTCGAACTATCGGTTTGGTTTGGCCAACTAGATTGGTTTTTCTTGCAATGGGAGAAGTGCTTAGCTTTGGGTTCAATCTTGCGGTGTCCTTTCCCAGTGACAGTAGGGGCAGCAAGGCACGTATTGTACTGTTGCCATCGAGGATAAAAAGATGGGGTTTTCATCATATTGCTTGAGTTAATTCCTCTACATCATGTCATCTTACTTAATGCATTACTCCGTTCTTTATGAACTTAATACTCTAGATGCATGCTGGATAGCAGTCGATGTGTGGAGAAATAGTAGTAGATGCAGAATTGTTTCGGTCTACTTAACATGGACGTGATGCCTATATTCACGATCATTGCCTTAGATATCGTCATAACTTTGCGCTTTTCTATCAATTGCTCGGCGGTAATTTGTTCACTCACCGTATTATTTTCTATCTTGAGAGAAGCCTCTAGTGAAACCTATGGCCCCTGGGTCTATTTTCCATCATATAATCTTCTACTTTTCATCATACAAGTTTCCGATCTACTATTTTGCAATCTTTTAGTTTCCGATCTATAAAACAAAAATACCAAAAATATTTACTTTATCGTTTATCTATCTCTATCAGATCTCACTTTTGCAAATAACAGTGAAAGGATTGACAACCCCTTTATCACGTTGGGTGCAAGTTGTTTGATTGTTTGTGCAGGTATTCGGTGATTTGTGCGTTGTCTCCTACTGGATTGATACCTTGGTTCTCAAACTGAGGGAAATACTTATCTCTACTTTGCTGCATCACCCTTTCCTCTTCAAGGGAAAAACCAACGCAAGCTCAAGAAGTAGCAGCCTTCTTCATCATCCCGGTGGCCACCATGATGAGGAGGGAGTAGTCCACCCTCGGGGCTGAGGGTTTGTACCAGTAGCTATGTGTTTAATCTCTCTCTCGCTCGTGTTCTTGAGATGTTACGATCTTGATGGATCGCGGGCTTTGATAATATAGTTGGATCATATAGTGTTTTCCCCTCTCTATCTTGTTGTGAATTGAGTTTTCCCTTTGAGATTTCGTTCTTATCGGATTGAATAATTTTATGGATTTGATAACACTTTATGTATGTCTTGCTATGAATACCCGTGGTGACAATGGGGTATCATATTGATTCACTTGATATATGTTTTGGCATTCAACTCACGGATTCCCGAGGTGACATTGGGGTAATCTATGCATAGGGGTTGATGCACGTTCTTGTCTTTGTTTCTCCGGTAGAAATCTTGGGGCACTCTTTGAGGTTCTTTGTGTTGCATTGAGTATTATGAATCTGAAATTGTTTGATGCATATCGCATAATCAACTCACGGATACTCGTGGTGACGTTGGAGTATCTAGGTGACATTAGAGTTGGTTGATGTGTATCATATGGTGTTATTTTAGTACGAACTCTTGGTTAGATCGATCGGAAAGAATAGCTTGGTGTTATTTTAGTACGAACTCTAGGATAGATTGATCGGAAAGAATAGCTTTGAGGTGGTTTCGTACCCTACAAACAATTTCTTCTTATGTTCTCCGCTAGATAAGAACTTTGGAGTGATTCTTCATCGCATGTTGAGGGAAGGTTATATGATCCAATTATATTAGCATTGTTGAGATATTGCACTAGCGAAAGTACGGACCCTAGGCCTCATTTTCAAGCATTGCAATACCATTTGTGCTCCGTTTGATCAATTGCTACCTTGCTGTTTTTTATTTTTCCTATCACAAAAATCAATATCTACTATCATTACTACGCTTTTATTACCATCTCTTCGCTGAACTAGTGCACCTATACAAATTACCATTGTATTTGGTGTGTTGGGGACACAAGAGACTTTTTATTATTTGGTTGCAGGGTTGTTTGAGAGAGACCATCTTCATCCTACGCCTCCCATGGATTGATAAACCTTAGGTCATCCACTTGAGGGAAATTTGCTACTGTCCTACAAAACTCTACGCATGGAGGCCAAACACAAGTCTACAAGAACAAGTTGTGTAGTAGACATCAATGCTCTACAGGTATCTCCGAAGGTCTTTGTTGAGTTGGCATGGATCGAGATTGGCATTTGTCACTCCGAGTATCGGAGAGGTATCTCTGGGCCCTCTCGGTAATACACATCATAATAAGCCTTGCATGCAAATGACTAATGAGTTAGTTATGAGATGATGTATTACGGAACGAGTAAAGAGACTTGCCGGTAACGAGATTGAACTAGGTATGAAGATACCGACGATCGAATCTCGGGCAAGTAACATACCGATGGACAAAGGGAATTACGTATGTTGTCATAAGGTTCGACTGATAAAGATCTTCGTAGAATATGTAGGAACCAATATGGGCATCCAGGTTCCACTATTGGTTATTAACCGGAGAGGTGTCTCGGTCATGTCTACATAGTTCTTGAACCCGTAGGGTCCGCACGCTTAACGTTCGTTGACGATATAATGTTATATGAGTTATATGATTTGGTGACCGAATGTTGTTTGGAGTCCCGGATGAGATCACAGACATGACGAGCAGCTCCGGAATGGTCCGAGGGTAAAGATTGATATATAGGACGATGATATTCGGACACCGGAAGAGTTTCGTAGTGCACCGGGTAGTCATCGGATCACCGGAAGGGGTTCCGGACACCCCCGGGAGGTCTATGGGCCTAATGGGCCAAGGAGAGAGACACACCAGCCCACAAGGGGGCTGGCGCGCCCCTCTCCCTGGCTGCCGGCCCTAGGGAAGGAAAGAGGGGAGGGCTAGCCCCTCCTGCCTTCCCCTCCTCATGGGAGAAAGGAAAAGGGGGGGCGCCACACTCCCCTGCCTTTCCCCGCGCGCCTAGAAAGGCAGGGGGGCACGGCTAGGGGCAGGACCCCAAGTGGGATTCAACCCCACTTGGGGCGCCTCCTTGGCTGCTCCTCCCTCCCCCACCTATATATATATGTGGGAGGGGGCGCCACACATAAGCCACGACAATCACTTAGCCGTGTGCGGCGCCCCCTCCACAGTTTCGTCCCTCAGTCATATTTTTGTATTGCTTAGGCGAAGCCCTGCGGAGATAGATTCACCATCACCGTCACCATGCCATCGTGTTGCAGGAACTCATCCACTACCTCGCCGTCTTGCTGGATCAAGAAGGCGAGGACGTCACCGAGCTGAATGTGTGTTGAATGCGGAGGTGCCGTACGTTCGGTACTCGATCGGTTGGATCGCGAAGAAGTTCGGCTACATCAACCACGTTACTAAACACTTCAGCTTACGGTCTATGAGGGTACATAGACACAATCTTCCCCTCGTTGCTATGCATCTCCATGGATAGATCTTGCGTGTTCGTAGAATTTTTTTTTGTTTTCCATGCAACATTTCCCAACAGTGGCATCCGAGCCAGGTCTATGCGTAGATGATGTGCACGAGTAGAACACAAAGAGTTGTGGGCGGTGATAGTCATACTTCTTACCACCAACGTCTTATTTTGATTCGGCGGTATTGTGGGATGAAGCGGCCTGGACCAACCTTACATGTCCACGCACATGAGACCGGTTCCACCGACTGACATGCAACTAGTTTTGCATAAAGGTGGCTGGCGGGTGTCTGTTTCTCCTACTTTAGTTGAATCGAATTTGACTACGGCCAGTCCTTGAAGAAGGTTAAAACAGCAAAATTGATAAATCACCATTGTGGTTTTTGCGTAGTTAAGAACGGTTCTTGCTAGAAGCCCGTAGCAGCCACGTAAAACTTGCAACAACATAGTAGATGACGTCTAACTTGTTTTTGTAGGGCATGTTGTGATGTGATATGGTCAAGATATGATGTGATATATGTTGATGTATGAGATGATCATGTTTGTAATATCGACAACCGGCAAGGGCCTTAGGGTTGTCTCTTAATTATTGTATGAAATGCAAACGCCATGTAATTGCTTTACTTTATCGCTATGCATTAGCAATAGTTGTAGAAGCAATAGTTGGCGAGACGACCCCGACGCAACGATGGAGATCAAGGTATCAAGCCGGTGACGATGGAGATCATGATGATGCTTTGGAGATGGAGATCAAAAGCACAAGATGATGATGGCCATATCATGTCACATATTTTGGTTGCATGTGATGGTTATCCTTTATGCATCTTATTTTGCTTAGAACAACGGTAGCACTATAAGATGATCCCTTCACTAAATTTCAAGATGAAAGTATTTTCCCCGAGTATGCATCGTTGCCAAAGTTCATCGTTTCGAAGCACCTCGTGATGATCGGGTGTGATAGACTCTGCGTTCACATACAACGGGTGTAAGACAGTTTTGCACATGCAGAATACTTGGGTTAAACTTGACGAGCCTAGCATGTACAGACATGGTCTCGGAACACGGGAGACCGAAAGGCCGAACGTTAGTCATATAGTAGATATGATCAATATAGAGATGTTCACCATTGATGACTACCCCATCTCACGTGATGATCGGACATGGGTTAGTTGATTTGAATCACGTATCACTTGATAACTTGAGGGATGTTTATTTAAGTGGGAGTTCATTAGTAATTTGATTAATTGAACTTAATTTATCATGAACTTAGTCTTAATAGTTTTGCATATCTATGTAGTAGATCAATGGCCCGAGCTACCGTTCCCCTGAATTTTAATGCGGTCCTAGAGAAAGCTAAGTTGAAAGATGATGGTAGCAACTGATGGAAATATGCCCTAGAGGCAATAATAAAATGGTTATTATTATATTTCCTTAATCATCATAAAGGTTTATTATTCATGCTAGAATTGTATTGACCGGAAACTTAAATACATCTGTGAATACATAAACAAATACCGTGTCCCTAGTAAGCCTCTACTAGGCTAGCTCGTTGATGAAAGATGGTTAAGGTTTCCTAACCATAGACATGTGTTGTCATTTGATAACAGGATCACATCATTAGGAGAATGATGTGATGGACAAGACCCATCCGTTAGCTTAGCATATTGTTCGTTCAGTTTATTGCTATTGCTTTCTTGATGACAAATACATATTCCTTCCACTATGAGATTATGCAACTCCCGGATACCGGAGGAATACCTTGTGTGCTATCAAACGTCACAACATAAATGGGTGATCATAAAGATGCTCTACAGTTATCTCCGAAGGTGTCTGTTGAGTTGGCGTGAATCGAGATTGGGATTTGTCACTCCGTGTATCGGAGATGTATCTCTGGGCCCTCTCGGTAATACACATCACAAGAAGCTTGCAAGCAAAGTGACTAAGGAGTTAGTTGCAAGACGATGTATTACAGAATGAGTAAAGAGACTTGCCGGTAACGAGATTGAACTAGGTATAGAGATACCGACGATCGAATCTCGGGCAAGTAACATACCGACAGACAAAGGGAATTACGTATGTTGTCATAAAGGTTCAACCGATAAAAGATCTTCATGGAATATGTGGGAATCAATATGGGCATCCAGGTCCCGCTATTGGTTATTGACCGGAGAGGTGTCTCGGTCATGACTACAGAATTCCCGAACCCGTAGGGTCGGACGCTTAATGTTCGTTGACGCTAGAGTAGTATTGGAATATTTGATGAGTGGTAACCAAATGTTTTCGGAGTCCCGGATGAGATCCCGTATGTCACGCGGAGTCTCGGAATGGTCGAGAGGTAAAAATTTATATATGGGAAGTCATATTTTGGGTTCCGGAAAAAGGTGAAGTTTTTTCGGTATTTTACCGGGAAGCTTCGAGAAGATTCCGAAGGATTCCGGAGGGGTCTGGAAGTCCACAAGTGGGTTCACCAGGACCCAAGGGCTAGCATGGGCTGTGGGGAGGTGCCCTGGCCTTATTGGGCTAGGCGCACCAAGTTCTCAAAAGCCCATGTGGCTAGGGAAGGCAAAAAAGGAAGGAGTCCTAGTAGGAATAGGATTGGACTTGGAGTCCAAGTACTCTCCCCCTTAGCTGCACCCTAGGGCTTGGAGGGGCTGTTTTCCATGCCCCTCCACCTATATATAGAGGGGAGGGGGCACCCCAAGAGGATACACCAAGCCCTTGGCGCCCCTCTCTCTCCCGTTACTCCGTATTTCCACCGCCTCGTCCCGACGACGCTTAGCGAAGCGCTGTCGGTGCTCCACCACCACCATCACCACCATGCCGTCGTGTTGGTTGTGATCCCATCTACTTCTCCTCTCCCGCTTGCTGGATCAAGAAGGAGGAGACGTCATCGAGCCGCACGTGTGCTAAACTCGAAGGTGTCGTCTGTTCGGCACTAGATCGGTTGGATCGTGATCGGATCGCGAAGAGTACGACTACATCAACCGCATGATAAACGCTTCCGCTTAGCTATCTACAAGGGTATGTAGATGCTCTCCCCCTCTCGTAGCTATGCATCTCCATGGATGGATCTTGCGTGTGCGTAGAATTTTTTTGTTTTCCATGCAACGTTCCCCTACAGTGGCATCCGAGCCAGGTCTATGCGTAGATGATATGCACGAGTAGAACACAAAGTGTTGTGGGCGGTGCTAGTCATACTGCTTACCACCAACATCTTATTTTGATTCGGCGGTATTGTGGGATGAAGCGGCCTGGACCAACCTTACATGTCCACGCACATGAGACCGGCTCCACGGACTGACATGCAACTAGTTTTGCATAAAGGTGGCTGGCGGGTGTCTGTTTCTCCTACTTTAGTTGAATCGAATTTGACTACGACCGGTCCTTGAAGAAGGTTAAAACAACAAACTTGATGAATCACCGTTGTGGTTTTTGCATAGGTAAGAACGATTCTTGCTAGAATATGTTGGAACCAATTGTTGGGGAACGTAGTAATTTCAAAAAAATTCCTACGCACAAACAGGATCATGGTGATGCATAGCAACGAGAGGGGAGAGTGTGTCCACGTACCCTCGTAGACCGAAAGCGGAAGCGTTAGCACAACGCGGTTGATGTAGTCGTACGTCTTCACGATCCGACCGATCCAAGTACCGAACGCACGGCACCTCCGAGTTCAGCACACGTTCAACTCGATGACGTCCCGCAAGCTCCGATCCAGCAAAGCTTCACAGGAGAGTTTCGTCAGCATGACGGCGTGGTGACGGTGATGATGATGCTACCGACGCAGGGCTTCGCCTAAGCACCGCTACGATATGATCGAGGTGGATTATGGTGGAGGGGGGCACCGCACACGGCTAAGAGATCAATGATCAATTGTTGTGCCTATGGGGTGCCCCCTGGCCACGTATATAAAGGATGGAGGGGAGGAGGCCGGCCCCCTATGGGTGGCGCACCAAGTAGGGGACTCCTACTAGGAATCCTACTCCTAGTAGGAGTCCACCAAGAGGGGAAGGAAGAGGGGAAGAGGGAGAAGGAAAGAGGGGTGTTGCGCCCCCCCCCAATCCCTTGTCCAATTCGGACCAGCAAGGGGAGGGGCGCAGCAGCCCCTGCGGCCTGCTCCTCTCTTTCCCGTATGGCCCAATAAGGCTCATAACTTCCCCCGGTGAATTCCCGTAATTCCCCGGTACTCCGAAAAATACCCGAATCACTCGAAACCTTTCCGACGTCCGAATATAGCCTTCCAATATATCGATCTTTACCTCTCGGACATTCCGAGACTCCTCGTCATGTCCATGATCTCATCCGGGACTCCGAACAACTTTGGTACATCAAAACACAAAAACTCATAATACCAATCGTCACCGAACTTTAAGCGTGCGGACCCTACGGGTTCGAGAACTATGTAGACATGACCGAGACACGTCTCCGGTCAATAACCAATAGCGGAACCTGGATGCTCATATTGGCTCCCATATATTCTACGAAGATCTTTATCGGTCAAACCGCATAACAACATACGTTGTTCCCTTCGTCATCGGTATGTTACTTGCCCGAGATTCGATCGTCGATATCTCAATACCTAGTTCAATCTCGTTACCGGCAAGTCTCTTTACTCGTTCCGTAATACATCATCCCGCAACTAACTCATTAGTTACAATGCTTGCAAGGCTTATAGTGATGTGCATTACCGAGTGGGCCCAGAGATACCTCTCCGACAATCGGAGTGACAAATCCTAATCTCGAAATACGCCAACTCAACAAGTACCTTTGGAGACACCTGTAGAGCACCTTTATAATCACCCAGTTACGTTGTGACGTTTGGCAGCACACAAAGTGTTCCTCCGGTAAACGGGAGTTGCATAATCTCATAGTCATAGGAACATGTATAAGTCATGAAGAAAGCAATAGCAACATACTAAACGATCAAGTGCTAAGCTAACGGAATGGGTCAAGTCAATCACATCATTCTCCTAATGATGTGATCCCGTTAATCAAATGACAACTCATGTCTATGGTTAGGAAACATAACCATCTTTGATCAACGAGCTAGTCAAGTAGAGGCATACTAGTGACACTCTGTTTGTCTATGTATTCACACATGTAGTATGTTTCCGGTTAATACAATTCTAGCATGAATAATAAACATTTATCATGAAATAAGGAAATAAATAATAACTTTATTATTGCCTCTAGGGCATATTTCCTTCAGTCTCCCACTTGCACTAGAGTCAATAATCCAGTTCACATCGCCATGTGATTTAACACCAACAGTTCACATCACCATGTGATTAATATCCATAGTTCATATTGTCATGTAACCAACACCCAAAGGGTTTACTAGAGTCAATAATCTAGTTCACATCGCCATGTGATTAACACCCAAAGAGTACTAAGGTGTGATCATGTTTTGCTTGTGAGAGAAGTTTAGTCAATGGGTCTGCCAAATTCAGATCCGTATGTATTTTGCAAATTTCTATGTCAACAATGCTCCGCACGGAGCTACTCTAGCTAATTGCTCCCACTTTCAATATGTATCCAGATTGAGACTTAGAGTCATCTGGATCAGTGTCAAAACTTGTATCGACATGACCCTTTACGACGAACCTTTTGGCACCTCCATAATCGAGAAACATATCCTTATTCCACTAAGGATAATTTTGACCGTTGTCCAGTGATCTACTCCTAGATCACTATTGTACTCCCTTGCCAAACTCAATGTAGGGTATACAATAGATCTGTTACACAGCATAGCATACTTTATAGAACCTATGACTGAGGCATAGGGAATGACTTTTCATTCTCTTTCTATTTTCTGCCGTGGTCGGGTTTTGAGTCTTCACTCAACTTCACACCTTAAAACACAGGCAAGAACTCCTTCTTTGACTGTTCCATTTTGAACTACTTCAAAAACTTTGTCAAGGTATGTACTCATTGAAAAATCTTATCAAGCGTCTTGATCTATCTCTATAGATCTTGATGCTCAATATGTAAGCAGCTTCACCGAGGTCTTTCTTTGAAAAACTCCTTTCAAATACTCCTTTATGCTTTCCAGAAAATTCTACATTATTTCGGATCAACAATATGTCATTCACATATACTTATCAGAAATGCTGTAGTGCTCCCACTCACTTTCTTGTAAATACAGGCTTCACCGCAAGTCTGTATAAAACTATATGCTTTGATCAACTCATCAAAGCGTATATTCCAACTCCGAGATGCTTGCACCAGTCCATAGATGGATCGCTGGAGCTTGCACACTTTGTTAGCATCCTTTGGATCGATAAAACCTTCAAGTTGCATCATATACAACTCTTCTTCCAGAAATCCATTCAGGAATGCAGTCTTTACATCCATTTGCCAAATTTCATAATCATAAAATGCGGCAATTGCTAACATGATTCGGACGGACTTAAGCATCGCTACGGGTGAGAAAGTTTCATCGTAGTCAACTCCTTGAACTTTGTCAACAACCTTTTTCGACAAGTCTAGCTTTGTAGATAGTAACACTACTATCAGCGTCCGTCTTCCTATTGAAGATCCATTTATTTTCTATGGCTTGCCGATCATCGGGCAAGTCAACCAAAGTCCATACTTTGTTCTCATACATGGATCCCATCTCAGATTTCATGGCCTCAAGCCATTTCGCGGAATCTGGGCTCATCATCGCTTCCTCATAGTTCGTAGGTTCGTCATGGTCAAGTAACATGACCTCCAGAACAGGATTACCGTACCACTCTGGTGCGGATCTTACTCTGGTTGACCTACGAGGTTTGGTAGTAACTTGATCTAAAGTTACAAGATCATCATCATTAGCTTCCTCACTAATTGGTGTAGGAGTCACAGGAACAGATTTCTGTGATGAACTTACTTTCCAATAAGGGAGCAGGTACAGTTACCTCATCAAGTTCTACTTTCCTCCCACTCACTTCTTTCGAGAGAAACTCCTTCTCTAGAAAGGATCCATTCTTAGCAACGAATGTCTTGCCTTCGGATCTGTGATAGAAGGTGTACCCAACTGTCTCCTTTGGGTATCCTATGAAGATACATTTCTCTGATTTGGGTTTGAGCTTATCAGGATGAAACTTTTTCACATAAGTATCGCAACCCCAAACTTTAAGAAACGACAACTTTGGTTTCTTGCCAAACCACAGTTCATACGGTGTCGTCTCAACGGATTTAGATGGTGCCCTATTTAACGTGAATGCAGCTGTCTCTAATGCATAACTCCAAAACGATAGTGGTAAATCGGTAAGAGACATCATAGATTGCACCATATCTAATAAAGTACGGTTACGATGTTCGGACACACCATTACGCTGTGGTGTTCCAGGTGGCGTGAGTTGCGAAACTATTCCGCATTGTTTCAAATGAAGACCAAACTCGTAACTCAAATATTCTCCTCCACGATCAGATCGTAGATACTTTATTTTCTTGTTACGATGATTTTCCACTTCACTCTGAAATTCTTTGAACTTTTCAATTGTTTCAAACTTATGTTTCATCAAGTAGATATACCCATATCTGCTCAAATCATCTGTGAAGGTCAGAAAATAACGATACCCGCCGCGAGCCTCAATACTCATCGGACCGCATACATCGGTATGTATTATTTCCAATAAGTCCGTAGCTCGCTCCATTGTTCCGGAGAACGGAGTTTTAGTCATCTTGCCCATGAGGCATGGTTCGTAAGCATCAAATGATTCATAATCAAGTGATTCCAAAAGTCCATCAGTATGGAGTTTCTTCATGCGCTTTACACCAATATGACCTAAACGGCAGTGCCACAAATAAATTGCACTATCATTACTAACTTTGCATCTTTTGGTTTCAATATTATGAATATGTGTATCACTACGATCGAGATTCAATAAACCATTTACATTGGGTGTATGACCATAGAAGGTTTTTATTCATGTAAACAGAACAACAATTATTCTCTGACTTAAATGAATAACCGTATTGCAATAAACATGATCCAATCATATTCATGCTCAACGCAAACACCAAATAACATTTATTTTGCAATAAACATGATCCAATCATATTCATGCTCAACGCAAACACCAAATAACATTTATTTAGGTTCAACACTAATCCCGAAAATAGAGGGAGTGTGCGATGGTGATCTTATCAACCTTGGAATCACTTCCAACACACATCGTCACCTCGTCATTAACTAGTCTCTGTTCATTTTGCAACTCCTGTTTCGAGTTACTAATGTTAGCAACTGAACCAGTATCAAATACCCAGGGGCTACTATGAACACTAGTAAAATACACATCAATAACATGTATATCAAATATACTTTTGTTCACTTTGCCATCCTTCTTATCCGCCAAATACTTGGGGCAGTTCCGCTTCCAGTGACCAGTCCCTTTGCAGTAGAAGCACTTAGTCTCAGGCTTAGGTCCAGACTTGGGCTTCTTCACTTGAGCAGAAACTTGCTTGCTATTCTTCTTGAAGTTCCCCTTCTTCCCTTTGCCCTTTTTCTTGAAACTAGTGGTCTTGTCAACCATCAACACTTGATGCTTTTCTTGATTTCTACCTTCGTCGATTTCAGCATCACGAAGAGCTTGGGAATCGTTTTCGTTATCCCTTGCATATTATAGTTCATCACAAAATTCTAGTAACTTGGTGATAGTGACTAGAGAACTCTGTCAATCACTATCTTATCTGGAAGATTAACTCCCACTTGATTCAAGTGATTGTAGTACTCAGACATTCTGAGCACATGCTCACTAGCTGAGCAATTCTCCTCCATCTTGTAGGCAAAGTACTGTCAGAGGTCTCATACCTCTCGACACGGGCATGAGTATGAAATACCAATTTCAACTCTTGGAACATCTCATATGCTCCGTGGCGTTCAAAACGTCTTTGAAGCCCCGATTCTAAGCCGTAAAGCATGGTGCACTAAACTATCAAGTAGTCATCATATCGAGCTTGCCAAACGTTCATATTGTCTGCATTTGCTCCTGCAATCGGTCTGTCACCTAGCGGTGCATCAAGGACATAATTCTTCTGTGCAGCAATGAGGATAATCCTCAGATCACGGATCCAATCCGCATCATTGCCACTAACTTCTTTCAACTTAGTTTTCTCCAGGAACATATCAAAAATAAAATAGTGGAGCTATACGCGAGCTATTGATCTACAACATAATTTGCAAATACTACCAGGACTAAGTTCATGATTAATTAAAGTTCAATTAATCATATTACTCAAGAACTCCCACTTAGATAGACATCTCTCTAATCATCTAAGTGATCACGTGATCCAAATCAACTAAACCATAACCGATCATCACGTGAAATGGAGTAGTTTTCAATGGTGAACATCACTATGTTGATCATATCTACTATATGATTCACGCTCGACCTTTCGGTCTCAGTGTTCCGAGGCCATATCTGCATATGCTAGACTCGTCAAGTTTAACCCAAGTATTCTGCGTGTGCAAAACTGGCTTGCACCCGTTGTAGATGAACGTTGAGCTTATCACACCCGATCATCACGTGGTGTCTCGGCACGACGAACTTTGGCAACGGTGCATACTCAGGGAGAACACTTTTACCTTGAAATTTAGTGAGAGATCATCTTATAATGCTACCGTCAAACAAAGAAAAATAAGATGCATAAAGGATAAACATCACATGCAATCAATATAAGTGATATGATATGGCCATCATCATCTTGTGCTTGTGATCTCCATCTCCGAAGCACCATCATGATCACCATCGTTACTGGCGCGACACCTTGATCTCCATCGTAGCATCGTTGTCGTCTCGCCAACTATTGCTTCTACGACTATCGCTACCGCTTAGTGATAAAGTAAAGCAATTACAGGGCGATTGCATTGCATACAATAAAGCGACAACCATATGGCTCCTGCCAGTTGCCGATAACTCAGTTACAAAACATGATCATCTCATACAATAAAATATAGTATCATGTCTTGACCATATCACATCACAACATGCCCTGCAAAAACAAGTTAGACGTCCTCTACTTTGTTGTTGCAAGTTTTACGTGGCTGCTACGGGCTGAGCAAGAACCGTTCTTACCTACGCATCAAAACCACAACGATAGTTCGTCAAGTTAGTGCTGTTTTAACCTTCACAAGGACCGGGCGTAGCCACACTCGGTTCAACTAAAGTTGGATTAACTGACACCCGCTAGTCACCTGTGTGCAAAGCACGGCGGTAAAACCAGTCTCACGTAAGCGTACGCGTAATGTCGGTCCGGGCCGCTTCATCCAACAATACCGCCGAATCAAAGTGTGACATGCTGGTAAGCAGTATGACTTGTATCGCCCACAACTCACTTGTGTTCTACTCGTGCAAATAACATCTACGCATAAAACCAGGCTCGGATGCCACTGTTGGGGAACGTAGTAATTTCAAAAAAATTCCTACGCACACACAGGATCATGGTGATGCATAGCAACGAGAGGGGAGAGTGTGTCCACGTACCCTCGTAGACCGAAAGCGGAAGCGTTAGCACAACGCGGTTGATGTAGTCGTACGTCTTCACGATCCGACCGATCCAAGTACCGAACGCACGGCACCTCCGAGTTCAGCACACGTTCAACTCGATGACGTCCCGCGAGCTCCGATCCAGCAAAGCTTTACAGGAGAGTTTCGTCAGCATGACGGCGTGGTGACGGTGATGATGATGCTACCAACGCAGGGCTTCGCCTAAGCACCGCTACGATATGATCGAGGTGGATTATGGTGGAGGGGGGCACCGCACACGGCTAAGAGATCAATGATCAATTGTTGTGTCTATGGGGTGCCCCTTGGCCACGTATATAAAGGATGGAGGGGAGGAGGCCGGCCCCTTATGGGTGGCGCACCAAGTAGGGGACTCCTACTAGGAATCCTACTCCTAGTAGGAGTCCACCAAGAGGGGAAGGAAGAGGGGAAGAGGGAGAAGGAAAGAGGGGTGTTGCGCCCCCCCCCCCCAATCCCTTGTCCAATTCGGACCAGCAAGGGGAGGGGCGCAGCAGCCCCTGCGGCCTGCTCCTCTCTTTCCCGTATGGCCCAATAAGGCTCATAACTTCCCCCGATGAATTCCCGTAATTCCCCGGTACTCCGAAAAATACCCGAATCACTCGGAACCTTTCCGACGTCCGAATATAGCCTTCCAATATATCGATCTTTACCTCTCGGACATTCCGAGACTCCTCGTCATGTCCATGATCTCATCCGGGACTCCGAACAACTTCGGTACATCAAAACACAAAAACTCATAATACCGATCGCCATCGAACTTTAAGCGTGCGGACCCTACGGGTTCGAGAACTATGTAGACATGACCGAGACACGTCTCCGGTCAATAACCAATAGCGGAACCTGGATGCTCATATTGGCTCCCACATATTCTACGAAGATCTTTATCGGTCAAACCGCATAACAACATACGTTGTTCCCTTCGTCATCGGTATGTTACTTGCCCGAGATTCGATCGTCGATATCTCAATACCTAGTTCAATCTCGTTACCGGCAAGTCATATTACTCGTTTCGTAATACATCATCCCGCAACTAACTCACTAGTTACAATGCTTGCAAGGCTTATAGTGATGTGCATTACCGAGTGGGCCCAGAGATACCTCTCCGACAATCGGAGTGACAAATCCTAATCTGGAAATACGCCAACTCAACAAGTACCTTTGGAGACACCTGTAGAGCACCTTTATAATCACCCAGTTACGTTGTGACGTTTGGCAGCACACAAAGTGTTCCTCCGGTAAACGGGAGTTGCATAATCTCATAGTCATAGGAACATGTATAAGTCATGAAGAAAGCAATAGCAACATACTAAACGATCAAGTGCTAAGCTAACGGAATGGGTCAAGTCAATCACATCATTCTGCTAATGATGTGATCCCGTTAATCAAATGACAACTCATGTCTATGGTTAGGAAACATAACCATCTTTGATTAACGAGCTAGTCAAGTAGAGGCATACTAGTGACACTCTGTGTGTCTATGTATTCACACATGTAGTATGTTTCCGGTTAATACAATTCTAGCATGAATAATAAACATTTATCATGAAATAAGGAAATAAATAATAACTTTATTATTGCCTCTAGGGCATATTTCCTTCACCAATATGGGCATCTAGGTTCCGCTATTGGTTATTGACCGGAGAGGTGTCTCGGTCATGTCTACATAGTTCTCGAACCCGTAGGGTCCGCACGCTTAACGTTCGTTGACGATATAGTGTTATATGAGTTATATGATTTGGTGACCGAATGTTGTTTGGAGTCCCGGATGAGATCACGGACATGACGAGCAGCTCCAGAATGGTCCGGAGGTAAAGATTGATATATAGGACGATGATATTCGGACACCGGAAGAGTTTCGGAGTGCACCGGGTAGTCATCGGATCACCGGAAGGGGTTCCGGACACCCCCGGGAGGTCTATGGACCTAATGGGCCAAGGAGAGAGACACACCAGCCCACAAGGGGGCTGGCGTGCCCCTCTCCCTAGCTGCCGGCCCTAGGGAATGAAAGGGCGGAGGGCTAGCCCCTCCTTCCTTCCCCTCCACATGGGAGAAAGGAAAAGGGGGGGGGCGCCACCCTCCCCTGCCTTTCCCCGCGCGCCTAGAAAGGCAAGGGGGTTGGTGGCACGGCTAGGGGCAGGACCCCAAGTGGGATTCGGCCCCACTTGGGGCGCCTCCTTGGCTGCTCCTCCCTCCCCCACCTATATATATGTGGGAGGGGGCGCCACACATAAGCCACGACAATCTCTTAGCCGTGTGCGGCGCTCCCTCCACAGTTTCGTCCCTCGGTCATATTTTTGTAGTGCTTAGGCAAAGCCCTGCGGAGATAGATTCACCATCACCGTCACCACGCCATCGTGTTGCGGGAACTCATCCACTACCTCGCCATCTTGCTGGATCAAGAAGGCGAGGACGTCACCGAGCTGAACGTGTGCTGAACGCGGAGGTGCCGTATGTTCGGTACTCGATCGGTTGGATCGCAAAGAAGTTCGGCTACATCAACCGCGTTCTAAACGCTTCAGCTTACGGTATACGAGGGTACATAGACACACTCTTCCCCTCGTTGCTATGCATCTCCATGGATAGATCTTGCATGTGCGTAGAATTTTTTTTGTTTTCCATGCAACGTTTCCCAACAGTGGCATCTGAGCCAGGTCTATGCGTAGATGATGTGCACGAGTAGAACATAAAGAGTTGTGGCTGGTGATAGTCATACGTCTTACCACCAACGTCTTATTTTGATTTGGCGGTATTGTGGGATGAAGCGGCCTGGACCAACCTTACATGTCCACGCACATGAGACCGGTTCCACCGACTGACATGCAACTAGTTTTGCATAAAGGTGGCTGGCGGGTGTCTGTTTCTCCTACTTTAGTTGAATCGAATTTGACTACGGCCGGTCCTTGAGGAAGGTTAAAACAGCAAACTTGATAAATCACCGTTGTGGTTTTTGCGTAGTTAAGAACGGTTCTTGCTAGAAGCCCGTAACAGCCACGTAAAACTTGCAACAACATAGTAGAGGGCGTCCAACTTGTTTTTGCAGGGCATGTTGTGATGTGATATGGTCAAGATATGATGTGATATATGTTGATGTATGAGATGATCATGTTTTGTAATATCGACAACCGGCAGGGGCCTTAGGGTTGTCTCTTAATTATTGTATGAAATGCAAACGCCATGTAATTGCTTTACTTTATCGCTATGAGTTAGCAATAGTTGTGGAAGTAATAGTTCGCGAGACGACCCTGACGCAACGATGGAGATCAAGGTGTCGAGTCAGTGACGATGGAGATCATGACGATGCTTTGGAGATGGAGATCAAAAGCACAAGATGATGATGGCCATATCATGTCACATATTTTGATTGCTTGTGATGTTTATCCTTTATGCATCTTATTTTGCTTAGAACGATGGTAGCATTATAAGATGATCCCTTCACTAAATTTCAAGATAAAAGTGGTCTCCCCGAGTATGCACCGTTGCTAAAGTTCGTCGTTTTGAAGCACCTCGTGATGATCGGGTGTGATAGACTCTACATTCACATACAACGGGTGTAAGACAGTTTTGCATACGCAGAATACATGGGTTAAACTTGACGAGCCTAGCATGTACAGACATGGTCTCGGAACACTGGAGACCGAAAGGTCGAACATGAGTCATATAGTAGATATGATCAACATGAAGATGTTCACCATTGAAGACTACTCCATCTCACGTGATGATCGGACTTGGTTTAGTTGATATGGATCATGTATCACTTAGACAACTTGAGGGATGTTGATTTAAGTGGGAGTTCATTTGTAATTTGATTAATTGAACTTAGTTTATCATGAACTTAGTCTTAATAGTTTTGCATATCTATGTTGTAGATCAATAGCTCGCGATATAGCTCCCCTATTTTTTTGATATGCTCCTAGAGAAAAATAAGTTGAAAGATGATAGTAGCAATGATGCGGACTGGGTCCGTGATCTGAGGATTATCCTCATTGCTGCACAGAATAATTATGTCCTTGATGCACCGCTAGGTGACAGACCTGCTGCAGGAGCTGATGCAGATGTTATGAACGTCTGGCAAGCTCGATCTGATGACTACTCAATAGTTCAGTGTGCATGCTTTACGGCTTAGAACCGTGACTTCAAAGATGTTTTGAACGTCATGGAGCATATGAGATGTTCCAAGAGTTGAAGTTAATATTTTAAGCAAATGCCCGAGTTGAGAGATATGAAGTCTCTAACAAGTTATATAGCTGCAAGATGGAGGAGAAAAGTTATGTCAGTGAACACATGCTCAAAATATCTGGGTATCATAACCATTTGACTCAGCTGGGAGTTGATCTTCCAGTTGATAGTGTTATTGACAGAGTTCTTCAATCACTGCCACCAAGCTACAAAGGCTTCGTGATGAACTTTAATATGCAAGGGATGAATAAAACGATTCCTGAGCTCTTCGCAATGCTTCAGGCCGCGGAGGTAGAAATCAAGAAGGAGCATCAAGTGATGATGGTTAACAAGACCACTAGTTTCAAGAAAAATGGCAAGGGAAAGAAAGGGAACTTCAAGAAGAATGGCAAGCAAGTTGCCACTCCGGGAAGAAGCCCAAATCTGGACCCAAGCCTAAAACTGAATGCTTCTACTGCAAAGGGAATTGTCACTGGAAGCGGAACTGCCCCAAATACTTGGCAGATAAGAAGGATGGCAAAGTGAACAGAGGTATATTTGATATACATGTTATTGATGTGTACCTTGCTAGTATTCATAGTAGCCCCTGGGTATTTGATACTGGTTCAGTTGCTAAGATTAGTAACTCGAAACAGGAGTTGCAGAATAAACAGAGACTAGTTAAGGGCGAGGTGACGAAGTGTGTTGGAAATGATTCCAAGGTTGATACGATCACCATCGCACACTCCCTCTACCTTCGGGATTAGTGTTGAACCTAAATAAATGTTATTTGGTGTTTGCGTTGAGCATGAATATGATTTGATCATGTTTATTGCAACACGGTTATTCATTTAAGTCAGAGAATAATTGTTGTTCTGTTTACATGAATAAAACCTTCTATGGTCATACACCTAATGTAAATGGTTTATTGAATCTCGATCGTAGTGATACACATATTCATAATATTGATACCAAAAGATACAAAATTGACGATGATAGTGCAACATACTTGTGGCACTGCCGTTTAGGTCATATTGGTGTAAAGCGCATGAAGAAACTCCATGCGGATGGACTTTTGGAATCACTTGATTATGAATCATTTGATACTTGCGAACCATGCCTTATGGGCAAGATGACTAAAACTTCATTCTCCGGAACAATGGAGCGAGCTAATGACTTATTGGAAATAATACATACCGATGTATGCGGTCCGATGAGTGTTGAAGCACGCGACGGGTATCATTATTTTCTCACCTTCACAGATGATTTGAGTAGGTATGGGTATATCTACTTGATGAAACATAAGTCTGAAACGTTTGAAAAGTTCAAAGAATTTCAGAGTGAAGTGGAGAATCATCGTAACAACAAAATAAAGTTTCTACGATCTGATCGCTGAAGGGAATCTTTGAGTTACGAGTTTGGCCTTCATTTAAAACAATGTGGAATAGTTTCACAACTCATGCCACCTGAAACACCACAAGCGTAATGGTGTGTCCGAATGTCGTAACCGTACTTTATTAGATATGGTGCGTTCTATGATGTTTCTTACCGATTTGCCACTATCGTTTTGGGGTTATGCATTAGAGATAGCCGCATTCACGTTAAATAGGGCACCGTCTAAATCCGTTGAGATGACACCGTATGAACTGTGATTTGGCAAGAAACCTAAGCCGTCGTTTCTTAAAAGTTTAGGGATGCGACGCTTATGTCAAAAGGCTTCAGCCTGATAAGCTCGAACCCAAAGCGGAGAAGTGTGTCTTCATAAGATACCCGAAAGAAACTATTGGGTATGACTTCTACCATTGATCCGAGGGCAAAATCTTTGTTGCTAAGAATGGATCCTTTCTCGAGAAGGAGTTTCTCTCGAAAGAAGTGAGTGGGAGGAAAGTAGAACTTGATGAGGTAGTTGAACCTTCTCTTGAATTGGAAATTAGCACATCAGAGAATAATAGTTCCCGTGATGCCTACACCTACTAGAGAAGAAGATAATGATGATGATCATAAAACATCAGATCAAGTTACTACTAAAATTCGTAGGTCAACAAGAACAAATTCCGCACCAGAGTGGTATGATGTCTACTACACAACGTGTTCTTGTAGACTCGTGTTGGGCCTCCAAGCGCAGAGTTTTGTAGGACAGTAGCAAATTTCCCTCAAGTGGATGACCTAAGGTTTATCAATCCGTGGGAGGTGTAGGATGAAGATGGTCTCTCTCAAACAACCCTGCAACCAAATAATAAAAAGTCTCTTGTGTCCCCAACACACCAAATACAATGGTAATTTGTATAGGTGCACTAGTTCGGCGAAGAGATGGTGATACATGCGTAGTAATGATAGTAGATATTGATTTTTGTAATAGGAACAATAAAAAACAGCAAGGTAGCAATTGATAAAACGGAGCACAAACGGTATTGCAATGCTTGAAAATGAGGCCTAGGGTTCGTACTTTCGCTAGTGCAATCTCTCAACAATGCTAATCTAATTGGATCATATAACCATCCCTCAACGTGCGATGAAGAATCACTCCAAAGTTCTTATCTAGCGGAGAACATAAGAAGAAATTGTTTGTAGCTATTCTTTCCGATCGATCTATCCAAGAGTTCGTACTAAAATAACACCAAGTTATTCTTTTAGATCGATCTACCAAAAGTTCGTACTAAAATAACACTAAGTTATTCTTTCCGATCGATCTATCAAGAGTTCGTACTAAAATAACACCAAAGAAAATTCAGATTCATAATATTCAATCCAACACAAAGAACCTCAAAGAGTGCCCCAAGATTTCTACCGGAGAAACAAAAGACGAGAACGTGCATCAACCCCTATGCACAGATTACCCCAATGTCACCTCGGGAATCCGTGAGTTGAGTGCCAAAACATATCTCAAGTGAATCAATATAATACCCCATTGTCACCACGGGTACTCATATGCAAGACATACATCAAGTGCTCTCAAATCATAAAAGTATTCAATCCGATAAAAAGAAATCTCAAAGGGAAAACTCAATTCATCACAACAAGATAGAGAGGGAGAAACACCATATGATCCAACTATATTAACAAAGCCCGTGATACATCAAGATCATGCCATCTCAAGAACACGAGAGAGAGATTAAACACATAGCTACTGGTACAAACCCTCAGCCCCGAGGGTGGACTACTCCCTCCTCATCATGGTGGCCGCCGGGATGATGAAGATGGCCACCGGTGATGATTTCTTTCTCCAGCGGAGTGCTAGAACGGGGTCTAGATTGGTTTTTCGTGGCTACAGAGGCTTGCGGCAGCGGAACTTCTGATCTAGGGTTACCCTTAGGGTTTTTGGAATATTTGGTGATTTATAGGGCAAAGAGGGGGTGCGGGAGGCCACCGAGGTGGGCACAACCCACCTGGGCGCGCCTGGGCCCCCAGGCGCGCCCTGGTGGGTTGTGCCCCCCTCGAGGCACCCCCAGGTGCTGCTTTGGCCCATTGGATGTCTTCTTGTCCATAAAAAATCCACAAAAAGTTTCGCGGTGTTTGGACTCCGTTTGATATTGATTTCCTGCAATGTAAAAAACAAGCAAAAACAGCAACTGGCACTGGGCACTGGGCCAATAGGTTAGTCCCAAAAAAATGATATAAAGTTGCTATAAAATGATTGTAAAACATCCAAGAATGATAATATAACAGCATGAATACTTCATAAATTATAGATACGTTGGAGACGTATCAGCATCCCCAAGCTTAATTCCTACTCGTCCTCGAGTAGGTAAATGATAAAAGAAATAATTTATGAAGTGTGAATGCTAGCAAAGTGCACAAGTTTGATCAATTACAATTTCAATCACTTTTCCTAGCATCATAACAGCAACTCTTTCTCATAAAACTTCTCATGTTAAAGTAGCAACCAATTCACATGTTAAGGTTCAAACAATGAATTCTCTTGAAACTCAACAACCTATGTTCTCAGTCACCAAACAATTGCAAATTCAACTTATTCAACAGAGTCTAAGTAAGAGCTCCACATACTCAACCATCATATAGACTTCTATGATTGCTAACACTCACCGCATACACATGAGCAAAACGTTTCAACGGGACACATAGAAAGGTAGGGGCTTATAATTTCGCCTCCCAATGTATTCACCTCAAGGGTGATGTCAACAATAATAACTCATGCCACCCATATCGAATTGAACATATGTGCCTAGATTGTTCCTCACCACATGATGCTTGCCAAAGGAGAAAAATAAAAAGGAATAGAGAGAAAAACTTTGACTCTTGCATAAAAGTAAATACATAAAAGTAAAAGATAGGCCCTTCGCAGAGGGAAGCAGAGGTTGCCATGCGCTTATTTGTTTGTATGCTCAACCCCTTAGTGCAAAAGAACGTCACGTTATATTGCCCCTTGTGATGGCAACCTTTATTATGTAGTCTGTCGCCTTTATTTCTTTACCATCACAAGTTCGTACAACGCTCAATTTTCTCTTACACTAAATGATCTTACACTTTTAGAAGCAATTTTTATTGCCTTATTGCATCGCTGACAACTTACTTGAAGGATCTTACTCAATCCATAGGTAGGTATGGTGGACTCTTGAAAATAAGATTTGGGTTTAAGGGTTTTTGGATGCACAAGTAGTATCTCTACTTAGTGCGGAATATTTGGCTAGCAAAGATGGGGGGCAAGCACCACATGTTGAAGGATCTATGAAAATATAACTTCTATGTGAATATGAACAAACATAAATCATTACGTTGTCTTCCTTGTCCAACGTCAACAATTTTGGCATATAATATTTTGATGGGGGCTCACAATCACAAAAGATTTCCAAGATAGTGTATTTGCATGTGAAAGTTCTCTTCCTTCTACTAATCATTCATGAATTGCTTGTATGACCAATATTGTGATTGTCAAGCCTCAAAAGATTTCACTTTCTAAACCCAATGTGAAGCTACCAGTAGGCATGATATGAACATATAATTTCAACTTCATGATATTCAATTCATTCAACAATTTACTCATAGGGTATAAGTGAAGCACAAGAGTAAATGACATGCTACTCCAAAAAGATATAAGTGAAGATCAAGCGAGTAGTTAAGTAAATGGGTAGCTATTTGAGAACTCTCTTTTATTTAAAAAAATTCAGATCTAAGTACTTTATTAAAACAGCAAGCTAAACAAAATAAAATGACATTCCAAGAATAGCACAACTCATGTGAAGAAGCAAAAACTTAGGCTCAACCGATACTAACCGATAGTTGTTGAAGAAGAAAGGTGGGATGCCTACCGGGTCATCCCCAAGCTTAGATGCTTGAGACTTCTTGAAATATTATCTTGGGGTGCCTTGGGCATCCCCAAGCTTGAGCTTTTGTGTCTCCTTAATTCCTTTTATATCACGGTTTCCCTAAATCTTAAAAACTTCATCCACACAAAACTCAACAAGAACTCGTGAGATAAGTTAGTATAAACCAATGCAAAAACCTTATCATTCTCTACTGTAGCAAATCACTAGAATTATTATTCAACATTGCATACTAAATTCCTCTGCATATTTAATACTCCTATCCTCAAATAGAATCATTAAACAAGCAAACATATGCAAACAATGCAAACATAACAGCAATCTGCCAAAACAGTTCAGTCTGTAAAGAATGCAATATTATCAATACTTATTCAACTCAAAAAATTCTGAAAATTTAGCACACTGTAAAAAATTTATCAGATCTTATTGTGCAAAAAGTTTCAACATTTTATCACATTCAGATTTTTCTCGGGAATTTTTGTAACAGCGACAAACTTTCTGTTTTGAAACAGCAACATATAGACTTGCAAAATAAGCATGGTGATGGCTATCCTTGCCACTTTTATTGAAATAAAAGATGCAAAACATTATTATAACTAACAGCAAGTAAATCCTAATAAAATAAAATGACTCTCCAAGCAAAACTCATATCATGTGACAAATGAAAATATAGCTCCAAGTGAGGTTACCGATAATGTTGAAGACGAAAGAGGGGATGCCTTCCGGGGCATCCCCAAGCTTAGTTGCTTGGATCTTCCTTGGATATTTAACTTTGGGTGCCTTGTGCATCCCCAAGATTAGGGTCTTGTCACTCCTTATTCTCCTCATATCGACATCTCACCCAAAACTTAAAAACTTCAATCACACAAAACTTAACGGAACTTCGTGAGATAGGTTAGTATGATAAAGAGCAAAACATTTCACTTTGGTACTGTCAAAGACAAGATTAATAATTGTTTCCACACAATTCCTACTTTATCATATCATTTCCACAATTTATATTGAGCAATATAAGCCATAGAAACTAGAAAACAAGCAAACTATGCCATTGATATGAGTTAATATAATTTTTAAGAGCTATTGTCGACATGGTTAGTCATGATCTTTGATGAAAACCTGGGTGCTACTTAAACTTATTTATGTAAACAAGAGCAAAAGAGTTCATAAAAGTTTTTCTTTTTCACTTTTAGTTTATCAACTGAATTGTTTGAGGACAAGCAAAGGTTTAAGCTTGGGGGAGTTGATACGTCTCCGTCATATCTACTTTTCCTAACACTTTTCCTCTTGTTTTGGACTCTAATTTGCATGATTTGAATGAAAGTAACCCGGACTGACGCTGTTTTCAGCACAACTACCATGGTGTTGTTTTTGTGCAGAAATAAAAGTTCTCGGTATGGCAGAAACTTTTTGGAGAATTTTTATGGAATAAAAGAAAAATACTGGAGCCAAGAACCACCGGAGGGGGGGGGGCCTGGGTGAGCACAACCCACCAGGGCGCGCCCCCTCCTAGCATGCCCAGGTGGGTTGTCCGCACCTGGTGGCCCCGCAGACCCTGATTCTAACGCTATAAATTCACATTTTCGGAGAACAAAATTAGGGAGAAAGAATTATCGTGTTTCACGAGACGGAGCCGCCGCCACCTCCTGTTCTTCATCGGGAGGCCAGATCTAGAGTCCATTTGGGGCTCCAGAGAAGGGGATCTTCGATCTTCGTCATCACCAACCCTTCTCCATCACCAATTCCATGATGCTCCCCACCGGGAGTGAGTAATTCCTTCGTAGGCTCGCTGGTCGGTGAGGAGTTGGATGAGATTCATCATGTAATCGAGTTAGTTTTGTTAGGGGTTGATCCCTAGTATCCATTATGTTCTAAGATTGATGTTGCTATGATTTTGCCATGCTTAATGCTTGTCGCTTTGGGCCCGGGTGCCATGATTTCAGATCTGAACCGTTTATGTTATCACCATTATATCTATGTTCTAGATCCGATCTTGCAAGTTATAGTCACCTATTACGTGTTATGATCCGTAAACCCCGGAGTGACAATAGTCGGGATACTTTTCGGTGATGACCGTAGTTTGAGGAGTTCATGTATTCACTATGTGTTAATGCTTTGTTCCAGTTCTATATTAAAAGGAGGCCTTAATATCCCTTAGTTTCCAATAGGACCCCGCTGCCACGGGAGGGTAGGACAAAAGATGCCATGCAAGTTATTTCCATAAGCACATATGACTATTTACGGAATACATGCCTACATTATATTTATGAACTTTAGCTAGTGCCGTATCGCCCTAGGTTATGGCTGTTATATGATGAATATCATCCAACGAATTCACCGATCCAATACCTATGAATTTCTCTTATATTGTTTTTGCTAAGTTACTACTGCTATCGTTACTGTTACACTTGCTACAAAATCATTGCTATCACTATTACTATTGCTGTTGCTACTACTATCAAAACTATCATACTACTTTGCTACTGATCACTTTGCTGCAGATAATTAATCTCCAGGTGTGGTTGAATTGACAACTCAGCTGCTAATATTTACAAATATTCTTTGGCTCCCCTTGTGTCGAATCAATAAATTTGGGTTAAATACTCTACCCTCAAAAACTGTTGCGATCCCCTATACTTGTGGGTTATCAATAGTGGATGAGTTCCGGCAGCACGACGGCATGGTGATGGTGGTGGTGATGCTATCTAGGCAGGGCTTCACCTAAGCACTACGAAAATATGACCGAGGGACGAAACTGTGGAGAGGGGTGCCGCACACGGCTAAGAGATTGTCATGGGCTATGTGTGGCGCCCCCTCCCACATATATATAGGTGGGGGGAGAGGGGAGGCAGCCAGGAGGCGCCCCAAGTGGGGCCGAATCCCACTTGGGATCCTGCCCCAAGCCGCGCCCCCTTCCTTGTTTGAGTGCGGGAGGAAGGCAGGGGGAGGTGGCGCCCCCCCCTTCCTTTCTCTCATGAGGAGGGAAAGGCAGGAGGAGCCAACCCTCCCCCTTTCCTTCCCCTAGGGCTGGCGGCTAGGAAGAGGGGCGCGCCAGCCTCCTTGTGGGCTGGTGTGTCTCTCCCCTTGGCCCATTAGGCCCATAGACCTCACGGGGGTATCCGGAACCCCTTCCGGTGATCCAATGACTACCCGGTGCACTCCGAAACTCTTCCGGTGTCCGAATAGTATCGTCCTATATATCAATCTTTACCTCCGGACCATTCCGGAGCTCCTCGTCATGTCCGTGATCTCATCTGGGACTCCGAACAACATTCGGTCACCAAATCAAATAACTCATATAACACTATATCGTCAACGAACGTTAAGCGTGCGGACCCTACGGGTTCGAGAACTATGTAGACATGGCCAAGACACCTCTCCAGTCAATAACCAATAGCGGAACCTGGATGTCCATATTGGTTCCAACATATTCTATGAAAATCTTTATCGGTCGAACCTTATGACAACATACGTAATTCCCTTTATCTGTCGGTATGTTACTTGCCCGAGATTCGATCGTCGGTATCTTCATACCTAGTTCAATCTTGTTACCGGCAAGTCTCTTTACTCATTCCGTAATACATCATCTTTCAACTAACTCCTTAGTCACTTTGCTTGCAAGCTTCTTGTGATGTGTATTACCGAGAGGGCCCAAAGATACCTCTCCGATGCACGGAGTGACAAATCCTAATCTCGATATATGCCAACTCAACAAACACCTTCGGAGATACCTTTAGAGCATCTTTATGATCAACCAGTTACGTTGTGACGTTTGATAGCACACAAGGTATTCCTCCGGTATCCGGGAGTTGCATAATCTCATAGTCTAAGGAATATGTATTTGACATCAAGAAAGCAATAGCAATAAACTAAACAATCATATGCTAAGCTAACGGATGCGTCTTGTCCATCACATCATTCTCCTAATGATGTGATCCCGTTATCAAATGACAACACATGTCTATGGTTAGGAAACCTTAACCATCTTTGATCAATGAGCTAGTCTAGTAGAGGCTTACTAGGGACACGGTATTTGTTTATGTATTCACACATGTATTTAAGTTTCCGATCAATATATACAATTCTAGCATGAATAATAAATCTTTATCATGAATAAGAAAAATATAAAATAACAACTTTATTATTGTCTCTAGGGCATATTTCCTTCAAGGCTTGCCAAGCACAGTGGCAGTGATCTTCCTAGCTCTCTTCTTCTTCTTACTAACAACAGCCGCATCATCATCTGATTGTTCAAGAGTGAATGTCATTGTTTCTTGTGTAGATTTTCTGGCTTTTGACATAGGAACTCTCTTGGCAGGGGCTTTCTTCTTGAGACCTGGCTTGGTAGCAGCTGCAGTGCCATATTCTTTCTTTAGCACTTTCTTATTTGTTGAAGTGACCTCCTCATCGGCCACAAAGTCCTCATCCTCACTCTCTGAGGTTCTCTTCTTCATTGTCCTTGTGGCAGCTTTAGGCAGATTGCTTGGGGTGCTCCTGCTGCCATCATCATAACTACTACTAGGGCTTGTGCCCTCACTCAGATTTGCCTCTTGCTCTGACCTGTTCTGGCTGTCACTTGCATCGAACATCTTGCAAAGCAGACCCTGTGAATAGATAGGTATGGGCATAGTAGATGAGCATCACAAAAAGGCAGATGGTGTCAGGGATATACCCCGCGGTGTAACCCGGCCGAAAGTATGACCCGGCCAGACTTGGCGACACACTAGTGACCTGCCCTGACTTGGCGAGTCACTAAGTGACCCGCCCAGATTTCTCGACTACCTGATGATCCGGCCGAGCCTGGCGACTCATGGGTGACCCAGCAGGCGGGTCAGATGGATGGCAAAGCCCAAGGCCCAGAAGGCGACATACGAGAAGACCGGCTCAAGGTATGGTGTCCGGTGGGCCAGCTTGAGAAGGAAGGCATAAGGAATATTTCTCTTACAAGAGAAGCAAGACTAGGATTCCACTTGTAATAAGATAGTTCCTCACAAGCACAAGCCCGAGGTCTGTATTTCAGCTCCCCCTTTCGATCCAAGCACACAATGAACTGAAACTAATCCAAGGAGATGTAGCAGCCATTACCCTGTCAGATGCAAAAGATAGCTGGACTTATATTTGGGGGTCTGCTGATTTCAAAACAAAAGTGTATTACTCCTTCTACTATAGAGAGATCATTCCGCATGTGGCCTTTAAGTGGCTGTGGAAGTCCAAATGCATCCCCCGAATCAAAGTGTTTTGTTGGTTCTTGTTGTCTGATCGCTTAAACACACGAAACATGCTGAAGAGACGACACTACAACATCGGGGACAACCTAGATTGCCTGCTATGTGGTGAACATGTGGAGGAGACAGTTGAACACCTATTCTTCCATTGTGAATTCAGTAAAACATGCTGGGACACTCTTCGCATTACATGGGCTCCGCATGGAAACAGGCTTGAACTGCTCAAACAGATGAGAACCCTGCACCCACGCAAGATGATCATGGATGTTTTCCTGGTGGCTACTTGGAGTCTATGGAAAGAACGCAACAACAACTATTTCAGACAAGTGGCCCCTACTGTCTCCTCTTGGAAGAAGAGGTTCAAGGAGGACTTTGCCAACATAAAACACAGATTGCCTTCTCACAAAACTCAATTTGTGACTGCCATCATTGAGGGTGTCATGTAGACCACCCCCAATGCTCTTAGCTAGCTAGTTCATTCCCACTCTTGTACATCCCCACTCTTGTATATTTTCATCCTACCCTGCCCCCTCTCTCTCACCCACCCACCTTGTACATGTAACACTTTTGTGTTTGTCTTTTTAATATATACATGCAGTAGGAGCCTTTCCTACTATTTAACCGTAAAAAAAAGATAGTCCTAATCCTACTAGGACTCCATATGTAACCCGCCCCTCCAACTTATATAAGGAGGGGCAGGTCACCCCGAGAGGGACAAGTTAAGACAGACAAGTCAATAGCTCTGGAGGTAGAGGTAGTGAAAGAGCACCCTTGTAATCATGAGCATCATCATCATCAATATCAATGAAGCAGGATGTAGGCTTTTACCTCCACCATGAGGTGCCGAACCTGGGTAAAACCTCGCGTCTCTTGATTCCAACCAACCCCGTTCAAGCTACTACCTAGTTGCGTTGGCCTCACGACTAAGTCCTCACACTAGGACATCTGCCGTGACAAAACCACGACAGATGGTTTTTCAAAAATTTGAATCCAAACTTTAGTTTTAGTTTTCTGCAAAAGGCATTTCGGAGCTACCGATATGATCATCTCGGTGACACCAAAGCACACACAGAGCCTAAACACACAAGATCGGTCAGACCAAGTTGTGGTTCAGTGGCTCCGAGATGCTAGGGTTTCATAGAGATTTTACTGTCGGTCTCACCGATTAGTACATTTCGGTGGCACCGAGTTGTACTTAGTACAATGGCCAGAGCCAATCAGTGGGACCGAAAGTTTCATTTCGGTCGGTCCGAGATGAGTTCGGCGGAAACCTAACCCTAAATTTTTTCTTCGAATATATTCTAAAGGAACTTTTCTGTGGATAGAAGGATTTTAAATGTGGAAAGAGACATGGCATTATCCTTGTGCATTGAATCAGAAGGGGATAGCACGAGGAGATCGAATCGTACCCTAATCCGGTGATGATCCTCTATGACGGCAATGGCGGTGTTGATTCCCGTTGACGGCGATGGAGACCTGCGGCGGAGATGCACAGGCGAAGACGACGATGATCCGGAGACCAAGGGGGCGGCAGCAATGGGGCGCGGGCGCGTGAGGTTTGAAGGATTTTTCAACCGTATGTGTTCGCTGAGTATATATAACCATGTGTTGTCGGTGGCACCGAATGGAATGTTTCGGTGGCGCTAAGATGCAAAACTGCATGCAGTTATTGCAACTCGGTGGGACCGAGTCATTCTAATCGGTAGAACCGAGATGAAAACCTAGATCAGTCTAGTGCTTTCGGTGTGACTGAGTTTGAGTGAGTTGGTCTGACCGAAATGCAATAGAAGGTTTTGGAATGCAGTCCTTGACAGATCGGTGGCTCCGAGTGCTCCTCACCCGGAGGGTCCGAAAGAGACTTGTTCAATTTTTGTGATGTAGCATGAATAGAGTTTGAGACAAGAAAAGCATAGATAGCTAGATAAGGTTCTTAGGCATTCTTGTCCATCCATTTGGCCAATAAAAACAAAGACAATAAAAACAACAAATGGATGTCCTCGAATGGAGAAATTATGCAACCAACATGCTCACATAATAAGATTGCAAATGAAACATGTGTCAAAGCATGCACAAACAATTCTAGCATCTATCAAGCAATTGGCAATGACTAGGTCATCTATATATGAGTATATTGACTTAGGAGTCAAATGAGAACATTTGATCGTAGGTCATACTCATCGTTTAAGCACAAGTGGGGTTACCACTTTTACATAAAGCATTAATGTGTTCACATCATTAGAGTTGCTTTAGCTCAATTTTTAGAGCAAAGCTCCCCCTAGATGTGATATCCCCCCTAAGAGGGATGAACTAACCTTGGGTTTTATCGATGATGACTTCATGTAGATAGTGAAGATGTGGATGCTCAATGTTGATGTAGATCATTTCGAGCAATCCGTTGGAGTGTTGCACTTTCAATACCTACACAGGTTAGTCCCACAAGGAACATACAAGAATATCCATAGACATAGAGTGAATTGCACATATGATGATGTCCATGAAAGCATTAGGTTACCTTGTCCCTTGACTTACCAACAAGAGGGTTTGTGACTCCATGAACTAGTGCAAGATATGAAAGTTGATTGCACAAGTCCTTGCCAAAATAAATATGAGTGAAGTATATTGGCGGAGTCACCCTCAAGAACAGTCTAGTTCTACATCTTTGGGATCCACATCAACTTGATGGGAATCTTTGGAGTTGTAGTTGAACTTGATGACGTAGAGCTTGACGTAGTCTTGGGAACCCACTTGACCATGGCCTTAGGAGCTTCTTCAAATGAGTTAATCTCTTCTTGAAGCTTGTCCTTGCCTTTTGACTTGTGGTCTTGTGGTGGAAGATCATCTTGAGCTTGTGTTCCCTCAAAAGAAGTGGGGTCATACTTCTCTTGTTGAGGAACAAACTTCATCTTGGGGTATTGATCTTCTTCCCACTCAACTCCATTGGCACTGAACTTTCGTTCAAAACCAACACCTTGATTCTTCCGGTGCCTTCCTTGCTTGAGTACAATTTCCTCAAATTGCTTACTCCCGGTAAGGCTCTTGTAAACACCTTTCTCTATAATTCCCTTCAACAAGCTATTTTCTTGCTCAAGTGTAACTTGGCTAAGAGAATCATTAGTAGAATCAAGAGAAGTACTAGAAGCAACAATATTTGATTTAGCATGGTTATTGTTACTACTAGAGGAAGAATCTTTCTTGCTCTTATTGCTAGATTTTACTTGTGGCATATAAATAGACAAGAGGAGACATTTGGCAATGTAAGAAGAACTCTTCTTTCGAAGATCATCATTGGTAGCTTTTAGGAACTCATGCTCTTGCTCTAAATTTAGCTTCTCGAAGCGTAGCTTCTCATGAGTCCTTAGGAGCTCTCTATGATCCTCTTGAGTTGTTTCATGAGCTAACTTAAGAGTGTTTAGTTTTTTAGTTAGACGCTCAATCTCCTTCTTATCATTGTCATTCGTTTCATCTTGATTAGCATGATTACTAGCAAGTTCATCAGAGTTTTCATCACTAGTTTTGTCAACAAGTAAATCATCATCACCTAGCAAATCATCTTCATCACTATTAAAATCAACATACTCGGGGTGTGATACCTTGGGGCCTTTAACCATGAAGCATCTTCCAACTCCTTCATTTGGTGAGTCAAATATGTCATAGGAGTTGGATGACACAAGTGCAAGACCGGTAACACCTTCATCTTGAGTATAGTCGGAGTCGGAGTGATAGCTTCTCTCGGAGTAGTTATCGGAGTCGGAACCAGATACCCATTCACCAACGTGAGCTTGCTGCCTTTGTCTTGTGTAGCTCTTTGATGACTTGTCCTTCCTTTCTGAATCCTTGCTTCTACGAGAGGGTCTTCATTCATAACGATCATCTCTACTCCTTCTCTCTCTTGGAGGTGATTCATCCCTTCTACTTCTCCTTTTTGGTGAGTCTTCTCTTTCCTTGTAGGGAGCCGTACACTCATTCGAGTAATGTCCGGGTCTTCCTCAATTGTAGCAATTACGATCACGACTAGAAGATCTTTTGTCATTGTAGGATCTTGACCTGGAGCTTCTCTCTTTGCTTCTATTCTTGTAGAATTTGTTGAAGTTCTTCACCATTAAGCTCAATTCTTCATTGGAGACTAGCTTATCACTTGATGTTGTAGGAGCATCACTTGTAGCTTTGTAAGCACCACTTGACTTGTTGTGGAGCTCATCCTTATCCTTGAGTGACATCTCATGAGCAACAATTCTACCACTGACTTCCATGGGCTTGAGATCTTTGTAATTGGGCATCATTTGGATCAAAGTGCACACTGTATCATATTTTCCATCCAAGGCTCTATGGAAATTCTTGATGATGAATTTGTCGGTGATCTCTTCACTTCCTAAGCCGGCAATCTCATTTGTGATGAGAGCAAGCCTAGAGTACATTTCGACGACTCCTTCACCATCCTTCATCTTGAACTTGTCAAGTTGACTTTGAAGCACATCCAATTTGGATTCCTTGACGGACTCGGTACCTTCGTGCCTATCAACCAAAGTATCCCAAATTTCCTTTGCATTCTCAAGGCGGCTGATTTTGTTGAATTCTTCGGGTCACAATCCATTGAAGAGAATATCGCAAGCTTGAGCATTGTATTGCAACATCTTCAATTCATCCGCGTGGCTTCAAGATCTGGCTCTTTTCCATATTCAAAGTATTCACCTTGCAAGCCAATACGAACAACATCCCAAACGACGGGGTTATGACCAAGAATATGCATTTTCATCTTATGCTTCCAACTAGCAAAGTTTGTACCATCAAAGTAAGGACCTCCATGGTGGTAATTTCCCTCACTAGACGCCATACTCTCCTAGGTTGTGAAACCAAGGCTATGATCACCAAAGCTATGGAAATCAAGGCTAATGGAGACCAAAGCTCTGATACCACTTATAGGATCGAAAGTATGTCTAGAGGGGGGGGGGGTGATTAGACTACTTGACCAAATAAAAATCTATCCTTTTCCCAATTTTAGTTGTGGGCAGATTTTAGCTATTAGCACAAGTGAAGCAATCAACCTACACATGCAATTCTAAGAGTATAGTAGTGGAAAGTAAAACATTGTATATGAAGGTAAAGGGAAGGGTTTGGAGAAGGCAAACGCAATGAAGACACGGAGATTTTTGGCGTGGTTCCGATAGGTGGTTCTATTGTACGTCCATATTGATGGATACTTCAACCCACGAAGGGTAATGGCTGCGCGAGTCCACGAAGGGCTCCACCCACGAAGGGTCCACAAAGAAGCAACCTTGTCTATCCCACCATGGACATCGCCCACGAAGGACTTGCCTCACTCGGGTAGATCTTCACTAAGTAGGCGATCTCCTTGCCCTTACAAACTTCTTGGTTCAACTCCACATCATGATGGAGGCTCCCAAGCGACACCTAATTAATCTAGGAGACACCACTCTCCAAAAGTTAATAGATGGTGTGTTGATGATGAACTCCTTGCTCTTGTGCTTCAAATGATAGTCTCCCCAACACTCAACTCTCTCTCTCTCTCTCAGATTTGGCTATGGTGGAAGAGTGATTTGTGTGGAAAGCAACTTGGGGAAGGCTAGAAATCAAGGTTCAAATGGTAGGAATGGAATCTCTTGATCTCAACACATGAGTAGGTGGTTCTCTCTCAGAAAATGTATGGTGGAAGTGTAGGCACGTTCTGATGGCCCTCACACTAATGAAGAAGGGGGTGGAGGGGTATATACAGCCTCCACACAAAATCCAACCGTTACACACATCTGACTCATCTCGGTGAGATCGAATGGTTAAACTCGGTGTCATCGATCAGTTTAAAAATGTGAACGTTAGGAATCTCAGTGGGACCGACTGGAACAACTCGGTGGGACCGATGTGCTAGGGCTTAGGGCAAACATCATCTCAGTGGCACCGATTACATCAACTCGGTGGGACCAAAGTGAAGCAATAAGCAACAGATAATCTGTCAAGCCAACTCGGTGAGACCGATTGCATAAACTCGGTGAGACCGAAGCGAATGCAATAGATCACAGGGCGCTGGCAAGACCATCTCGGTGAGACCGAGATCCGTATCGGTGAGACCGAACTGTTTGGGTTTCTGGTAGTTGCAATGTCATATGAACTCGATGGCTCTGGATAGAAAGAGTCGGTGGGGCCGAGTTGGAGTTTGGGTTTTGGACATATTTGGATGGAGAAAGTGGCTGAGGGTTTTAGAGCAATATCACTAAGCATTTGAGCAAACAGACCATTAAGCAACACCCATCCCCTTCTAATAGTATTGGCTTTCCTATGGACTCAATGTGATCTTGGATCACTAAAATAAAGATGAAGAGTCTTGAGTTTTTGCCAATCTTTGTCCTTAGCATTTTGAGGGTTCCACATCTCTAGTCCATGCCATGCCAATCATTGAACATCCTGAAATATTTATCTTGAGAACATATTAGTTCAATGATCTATATGTTGTTATGAATTACCAAAACCACCCGGGGATTAGTTGCACTTTCATCATCTCAACAGAAACTCTCGATTTCACTTTGTCCAGGACGTTTTGGTCCGGATCTTGCACTTCCGAGGATAAAAGGGAAAAAAATAATTTGCCACATGCCCTTTGAGCTGATCCTGATCCTCAATACAATCACCTGAAACCCCTTTTAGTTTTTTAATGAAATTCTTCTTTCGTCTACCAGCAGCTGCATGATGGAAAAAATCTGTAGTTTGGTCATCGCGACAGAGCCAATCAGTGTGCCCTCTTTGCATCCAATATATCTCCTCCTGCTCGAGGAGGTTTTCGATCTGCAAATGCAGCTTATGCTGCCAAGCTACTGCCTCCTCTAATAAAGGGCCTAATAATACATTATTCAACTCTTTTTGTAGCTTTCTCAAATGGGTTCTAGGACCCTTTAGTGTTTCTTTATCCCAGTCATGCAAAGATGCATGTATTTCTCAAGTGACCTGCGAGTATGGTTTAGTACCCAAAGCTTTTGCCCGATCCCATGCGGTTTGTACTATTACCTCGACTTCTTCCTCAGCAAGCCAACGTGCTTCAATTTTGTTTGGCCCAATCGGTCCCCTTGGCTGTAAACCTTGTTGAAAATCGATGTCAATCAGGATCGGCCGGTGATCTGACTTGTTGAAAGGTTCATTGGATACTCCAAACACTGGAAACAAGTTTGCCCAAGAACTACTCGAAACTGCCATGTCTAGTCTTTCACGGATGCGTCCCCTGCGCCAACTGAAAATGTCACCCGAATAGGCAATGTCATCGAGTCCGCAGTCACTAGGGTAGAACTGAAAGCCTGGATACAACGTTGAGGGTGGGTAGCCTGTCCATCTTTCTCATGTGCATGTAGAATCTCGTTAAAGTCACCTGCCATAAGCCATGGCAGGTCGACCATTGCGTGGAGCTCACGCTTATAGTCCCACGTAAGATGTTTTCGATCACTACTTGGCTCACCATAGAAGCCCGTGAAGCGCCAACCCGCAGCAGTCCTCTTTGATGCGTATATCAATATAATTTGCCCGGTCTCTTGAGAGGATACTCCTAAATTGGTTTGCCTAAGCATCAACAACCCCCCCCCCCCCACTTCTTCCATCGCTTTCCCATACCTCCATCTCATCAAATCCTAATCTCCTTCTCAATTTTCCTGCCTTAGCCTTATCCAGATGCATTTCAGACAGGAACAACACATCTGGTTTTATTCTCTCTTGGATCCCCAAGAGCGCTCAAACTGCCGCATCTTTGCGCATCCCACGGTAGTTCCATCACTACTGCAGGATGCTGCTAACACGACACTACGATCAGAGACCCTTTGACGAAACTGTGTGCGATGCATTAATTGCAAACGGTGATGTAAAAAAACCATCAAAAAAGATGCAAAACGTTTGCGATGGCGGATACATCGAACACGGTTCAGATATTAGTTGCGTGTGTGATGCGGGGCATACAGTTCAGTTCAATGAACTGTTTGCGATAAGGCAGAAGAACAAAAATGGGCAGCCAGATGCAGGCGTGTGCGATATACGACATACAGTTCAGTCGGATTAACTGTTTGTGATGAGGCGGAACAACAGAAACGGGCAGCCAGAAGAAGGTGTGTGCGATATACGGCATACAGTTCACTCAGATGAACTGTTTGTGATTAGGCAACACAACAGAAAGGGTCAGCCAGATCAAGGTGTGTGTGATATACGGCAAACAGGTTCCTAATCAGAAATGTGTGCGAAGACCCATAATAACATAGACAATTTTTGCTAATAAGTCGTGTGTGTTGTGGGCAAACATTTACTGGTATACGATTGTCAGCGATTGATGAATTCATCACCAACAGGTTTCCTAGTATGGTCCGTGTGCGTTGTCATTGCATACATAACAAGAATATATGTACTTATAAGGACTTGATTCCATAACCAAATTGAACATCCAATTACATAGGTGGCTAGTAGACACATGACCTTTGCACACACCAAAGTATGTTAAAAAATGCCTAGAAAACTCAAACAATGCATAAAAAAGCAAAACGAACGCTAAATAATTTCATATTTTTTAGGACGACACTCCTATAGTGGCATGTTGCCTCTGAAAATAAATCAAGGCGGGAAGAAACAGTGTATGTCGTTTCGCACACATATTGGTGACAAGTTCCCTCTCGGAACCATGAGGCTTCTTCAGAGAAGCTCCGGTTTGTAAGAAGTTTATACCAAAACTTGTCCCAAATTGGACTATTTTTTTACCACAGCATGTTGGTGCCATGTCATAACACCATGCGATGTTTCATGATTTTGAGGCGAGTTTTGGATTTACAGTAATTTTAAAACCAGGTTTCTCAATGTTTACTGTCGAGTCGGCACCGCCCTGGATAGGCTTTTTCCTTGTGGGTCCCAAATGTCATAATCCAAATCTGCCACTACCATGCAGCTTCTACTATTAAGAATTACATCCCATTTGGTTTGCTAGCTGAAAATAAGTTTGGTGGGTGCAGGCGGGCGCTAAGAACTTGCGGGTTCTGTAATGAACAAAGATCAAAGCAAAGTATGAAAGAAAATATGGGTCAAACCCTAGTTGAAAAGGGCAACAATGTCTAACTCCAGCTTACAAAAGGTACAAAAGCACAAGGATTAATTATTCATCAGGTTTACACATAACCCGGATTGAACAGGGCAATAACATCTAACTCAACCAAAGTTTTTGGCAGTCACAATCAAATGGATCGGTCCGATCCATAAAATCAAGATCCCGGTACAAAAGATCTACTGATCCATGATGATGACAAGTTGTTGTAAATATAAGCCGAGCACGATCAGAAGCCCATAGGTCCACCTGAAACTTCTTTTTATGCTGTTCAACATACAGTTCTGTGAGAAATTCCTTGTTGAAAAACTTAATCCTCAGGGACAATAGTGCCCTCGCATTCCTCATGAAGAATGTGACAAAGCTAGTGTTTACATGGTTGGATGCATATCCTTCCACCGTTATTGTCTTCAAACAAATGTCATGAGATATGAGAAAATCCTTGTGCTTCCTCTACAATCGATTGGTTAGACCTTTTTCTCGAAGTCCTAGTACCTAAATAGACATGAAGATTGAAAACAATTAATGTCTAAAATAGAGTATGTCGAAGGAGCGACAGCTGAACGGTTAATTCTAGTACATTATATATGGGCTTTCAATGTGTGTGAAATCATCACCTTTATATACAAATTCTCCAGACATGGAAAGCATCGCAGCAAGCCAATAGTGGTGTTCTGATCAAGACACCCTATATAAATATATAAGGTCTTGACAGAATCCAGCACCCCTGATACACCATCTATGGACAAGCTCTTCATTCAACATAGAACATAATATTAGCACCGAAAGTGTACTCCAAGATGATATTTAACTTATGCGCACAAATGAAAAATGCAGATTACTAAAGTGTACATGGATAACATACAGTACCTGAACAAGTGTGGAGCCAACCACCAACTTGTAACATTCAAACGGATGAGGAAATACACCCAAGGTCTCCAGTTTAGGCACAGAGACCACAGTTATTTGCGAAGGTTTATAACAACAATCAAGGAGCAACCTTTGAAGTGAAGGGGCATCTTCGATGATGAGCTCCTGTCCTTCAAAATGAATTCCAATGCTTACAAGGTGAGGTGACTTTATTTTGAGACAAGGGATATGGATTCCTAGTCCAAAAACAAGCACCAAACGCTCCAGTGCAGGGTAGCTGGAGTGGATGATGATGTGAAGTGAGGCCACCGACAGATCAACCAACACAAGCGCAAGTTTTTTCAGTAGTGGGAGTTGAAGCATTTGTACCAGATTGTCTGCTAGATGGCACCGGGTCAAGGTGGCGGTGTGGAGAGAGGAGGAAAACCATGAGATGGGCATCGGTGGTGAGGGCATAGATGCAGCTCTTGGTGGTAACCTATTGCTGTAGTAATGGTAGAACTCAAGCTGCTGGAGTTTATCAAATTGACGGGATGTCAGCCAGGCGGCCACCATGCAGTGTATGTCCAGTAGGTAGCATGCCGGGATGCAGATACGTTGAACAGAGCCCTAGTGGGAGGAGATGATGGCTCCGGGGAGTTCAGAATCATCATCGACAGATAGCTGACGATAGTCGAGATTAAGAGGCGCGGCGCGCCACTGAGTGCGCCACCGAGATGCAAGGACTTGCGTGCGGTAGCCATCCTTGGTGGGGAGAAGGGAGATGATCTCCCCAAGGATGCCGTCCGGGTGATCGCTGATGCGGTCCGCCGGAGATTCTATTGGTTCCTCAGGTCCAGGGGGCGTGGTTGCTTCTGGCCGCGTAGCCAGGTCCAAGATCTACATCCGGCGGCGGCGCTGGCCGGAGCCTCATCTGTGTACATACCAATCTGAAAGAAAAAAATGACAGAAACATACATGTAGGACATTCAAAATCATTTCTCAAGATCTGGAAGAAAGAAGGCACAAACATATATGTAGGACATTCAAAATCAATTCTCAAGATCTGGCCACGAATTATTAGCACGCAAGTTAACCCTAGTCGGATTATTAGCAAAAATCATTTATACAGAACAAACAATTAATCACTAACTCTATACGGATAACATTCAAACAATCAATACACTACGTGCATCTAACGGATTTTAATTACTCTGATTTCATGGACTGAGATAACATAACCATAGGATTTGTATTCCAAAAAAATTAGAGAGGGGGGAATAACCAGAGAAAACACATGATATGTTTGCCGCGCAAATGGGTATATAGATGACTAACCAGTTTTCCGTCGAGTCGCAGTCGTTGCCGGAGTTGTTGTTCACCTCCGGCTCCGGCTGGGGGGGGGGGGTGGGCACGACGGCGCCGACGAAGTCAAGGTTGTGCTGCTACGCGCGCGAGACCTCGTCGGCGGTGACGGCAACCTCTGTGCCCAGCTTCACGCGTTGCGCGGGTGCTTCACCAGCCCGGCGTCGCCACTCCCTCCGATGGTGCGCTTCGGCAGCATCCTCATACACTCCAGAGTCAAGACGTTGTTGACCACTGTGGACCGGGGGTGCGGCCGCCTATTATGGCTGGCGGCTCGGGCGCGCAATTAATACGGACCAGTGGGAGCGAGGCGGGCGGCGGTCAAAGGCTGTCTCGCCTCCCGGTGAGCCTGTGGGGCGGACTTCTGCCATTCCTACCATCATTTCACACAGCTACTCGCACGCCTCCCGATGACACTGCGCAGCGAAAACGCCTCCCGTCAATACGCACACCTGCACGCACGCCTCCCGATCTGCCTGCGCGGCGGACTGCTCGCATGCTTCCCATCAACTCACGCCTGCTCGCATGGCACACGGGGCGGGTGGCAGCACGTATATTTTTTGGTTTATTGATGATTCATTCTGCCACTTTACTGCTTAACCGAAGCATGGCACAGTCTAACGCACACGGTCCGAATAAATAATCTGTATGAGATATTGGTTGCCATTTATTAACAATCTCCTGTTTGTAAGAAGATTATATCAAAATGTGTCTCAAATTTGAGGAAAAAATACAATATCACAGCCTACTGGTGTCCATATATGACACCACGATAAGTTTCATGAATTTCAACTAAGTTTTGGATTTACTGAATTTTAAAAATCTATATTCTCAATGTTTTGAAATCTCTTGCATGGGGAAACATGCACCCAGGGTCACATATGATTTTGCAATCCATTTTGGTGCACATGTAACTCAAATTTGATTTTTGCACATTAAATCCCTAGGAAATCAATCAATGTATAAAAACGGTCGAATGATGTCTGTTTTTTTTATTTTAACACGACACTCCTTTGGTCACATGTTCACTGCAGAAAAAGTTTGACATGCCTCAAAGTGGTTGTGGTGGTGCAGGATGTGTGTGTCTGTGTGTGTGGGGGGTGGGGGGAGGGGTCCGGCAGTACACTACGAGCCGTGAACCTCCGTGTGGGATTATTGATCATTTTGTGAGTCATATATGCCACATCAAAGTCATGAATTGGTTATTTAAAGCATTACACAACCCTTTCATACATACATGTTCGGGCCACATGCATGCATTGGTGGTCCTCTCGGACACTCTCCCCCGTGCGGTTATCAGCGACGTGCCCATTCGTTAGCCCGCAAAGGTTTTCAGTTTCCACCGACAACGAGAGGCATTTGACCAAAAGGTGGATTCATCTTGGCATGTGTGTGGTGTGGATCAGGGTGTGATTCCATATCAAAGTTCGAGCACGTGCGTACACACCCTCCCACCGTCTTGAAGTGAGGGGGCTACGCATCGTGGTGTAGTGCGTTTCCGGTTTGCGAAGCATGTGCCACGCCAAAGTTGTGCATTGGGTATTAAAACATCACATAACACACGGACACATGCACGCGGTGGTTTTTTCCTATGACACTCACTCGCATGTGACTCTCTTTGTGGGCCCACGAGGTCGTCGTCGACCAGTTGAACGTACAACGAGAGAGAGGTTAATTTGACCAACAAGGATGGTTCTTTTTTGGTTTGTGTTACGTATATGCACGGTAGGAGTATGTACGTGTCAAAGAGGGGGCAACATGAATACTCTATATATATGCGTGTCATAACTTCGCTCCATGTGGGGACTTTCCGGTTCCCGAGGCAGGTGCCACATCAAAGTTGTATATTATATTGGTATTCAAACATCACGCAATACCATGCAGGTGGTGGTTGCCCTATAAGAACTCACTCGCGTGTGGCGCTTCCATCCGTGGGCATGCGAGGTTGTCCCCCATCACTTTGACCCAACGAGAGAGAGGTTAATTTGACCATCAAGGAATGATTCTTTTTTGGTTTGTGCTATACAGTAGAAGTACATATATACCACGCGTCGAATGAGGGCGTACATATAGCACATACCACGCATCATGAACATCGCGCTCTCTGTGGGGACTTTTTGGTTTCCTATATATGTGGTGCCACATCAAAGTTGTGCATTGCGTATTCAAACATCACACAAATAGCACCTCTTTGGGCCACATGCAGACGGTGGTACTTAGTCCTATATAGGATGATCACTCGCGTGCGACGTACGCTTCCCTTCTGTGCTAGGCCCGCGAGTTCGTCGTCCATCACTTTGACCCAGCGAGAGAGAGGTACGTTTGATGAACAAGGAGGATTAATTCTTTTAGGGCTGTGTTACTAGGTGTATAGTACGTGTCGAAGGGGGGGGGGGTGACCAGCATATATATATATATATACTAGGTGTCACATGAACCTCACTCTATGTGGGGACTTTGCGGTTTTTGAGGCAAATGCCACATCAAAGTTGTGCATTAGGTATTCAAAACATCACAACCACACACCTCTCCATATATATGTTCTGGCACACGTGCAAGCGCGATGGTTGTTGTCCTACATATGGCACTCACTCACGCGGTTATTGGCGATGCTTCCATCTATCGGCCTGCTTGGTCCATCACTTTCACCGACAGCGAGAGAGGTTAACTAATTTGACTTAGGAGGGGATTAATTTTTTGTTTGTCTCATGATATAGATCATGATGTGAGATTACATATATATTATAGCGCATGTGTACACATGAATCCATCCCACTGGATCGAAGGGGGGGGGGGCGAGCACACGACACGTCATGAACGACCTCTTGCTCTGTGTGGGGACCTTTGTGATTTTCAACGCATGCACCACATCAATGTTGTGCATTGGGTCGGGTATTCAACACATATGCATGCATCACACACCTCCATAAATATGTTCGGGACACACGCATGCAATGGTTGTCTTTGGACACACTCTCACTCGCTTGGTTATGGGTGGCAAGCCTATATATATTCGTGGGCCCGCGTGGACGTCCATCATTTCGACCAACGACGAGAAAGGTAACCAGAGTGGATTCTTCTTCTTTGCTTCGAGTTACCGTATAGTAGGTCGACCATTCCAAGCCTAATTAAGTTTGAGCGCATGCTACGCGTCGTGAACCCTCGCTAAGTATGGGGATCTTACGGTTCCAAAGCATGGTGCCACATCAAATTTGTGCATTGGGTATTCAAACACCACACACACCACTTCCATATACATACTTAGGCCACATGCACAGAGTGGGTTTGTCTTCATACAGTACTCCCTCGCGAGGTTATCAGCGACAAGCTATCCCATTTTGCGGGGCCGTGTGGACTTCCATCACTTTGACCAACAACGAGCGGGAGAGGTTGTAAGACCAAGTTGGATTTTGCTTGGTCCGTGTTACAGTACGTCTTGGTGAGATGCCCTCCCCCCGATGTGTGTGTGGGGGGGGGGGCTACTTTGCACTACCTGCAACCTCCGTGGGGTCGGGGAAGTCCGGTTAATTTGCGAGGACATGTGCCACATCAAAGTTGTGAATGGTAGTTAAATATCAAACCACATCCTTTTCATACATATAGTAGGGCCACCCGCATGTGGTTCGTATGTGGTCTCACCCATCTCGCGCCACAAGCACACATTTGTGGGTCGGCACACGGTCCACCTTTGTTGGGAAGCGAAAGGGGAAGTTTGACCATATATATATGATGGACTCCTATAGGTTTTGTGTTACGGTATGGTGAGATTCAGACCTAGCTATTTGGGGGCATGCATTCGTAGCTAGGATTCCCTTACCACAGACACGAAGTGGGGTTCGTAGGGGGTGGCTGGCTAGCAATACTATCCTTTTGTGCGACAGGTGCCACATCAAAGTTGTGCATTGGGTATTCGAACATCAAACCACCCTTTTCATACATATATTTGGTCCACATGCAAGTGTGTTCGTATTCTGACCCTTTCCCGTGTTATTATTTTGCCAAATTTATAAACAGCGCACGAGTTGGATGTAGAAACCGTCTGCGATTGGGTACGCAACAAACACGGTTCGGTCAGACTACCCGTGTGCCACGCACGTGCCCTGCAGTCACTCACATCAGCATAGTAGATTGGGCTCCACGAGGCTTGCCTCCCGGTCTCAAAAATATCTACTGCCTCGTAATCTCGAAAATATCTACCGCCTGGAAGGTTTTAATGTTTGATAGAACACGATTAGTATGTGCGGACCGTGTGCGATGTCTTTTGCTCCCGCTCTGCTTCAATCCATTGATTCAAATTTTCAGTAGCCCCGGCATATTATTCCCGCCTCTCCATCCCTCGCAATCTCAAAAATATCTGCTCGCCCTTGATTAAAATTTTCAGTAGCCCCGCCTTGTTACTCCCGCCTCTGCATCCCTCGCAATCTCAAAAATATCTGCTCGCCCTTGATTCAAATTTTCAGTTGCCCCGACATTTTACTCCCGCCTCTGCATCCCTCGCAATCTCAAAAATATCTGCTCGCCCTTGATCCAAATTTTCAGTAGCCCGGCATTTTACTCCCGCCTAGTAAAATTTTCAGTTGCCGTGGTATTTCCTCAAACACCACCTTGCCCCCCTCCACACACACCACACACTCCCAAAAACCTCCGCTCACACAGACACACACCACCCCTCCCTCGCTCGAAACCATTGGTAGGTCACCGCCATCGCCGCCGCCGCCTCCATCCTCAACCTCTACCTGTGTGCCGAGGAGCTCGAGGAGCCAATGGCTAAAAAGAGGTTTATCGCGGCCTCTTCGCCCAATGCCAGCGAGGTAGCCGCCGAGGTGTCCCCGTCGTCCTCCGCGGGCTCTTTATCGATCCTCCGTCGCCGGTCGCCCAATCTGCCAGCCGCCGCGCCCCTACGCCAGTTCGAGGACTTCCCCGTCCTCCCTCGGGCCCAGCCACCGACGAGGTCCTATCTCGGGGTTCGGCAGCGGCGGTGGGGGACGTGGGTCGTCGAGATTACGGATCGGGAGACCCACACCCGTCGGTGGCTCGGTAGATTCCACACAGCCGAGCTCGCGGCCATGGAGTATGACCGCTGGCAGGTCCGCTACCACGGCGCGGCGGCTAGGCTCAATTTCCCCTTCGGCACATGTCCGGTCGACCTCGTGGCCACATGAGCTCGGCTATGGCGTGGGAGGACCGCTAGGCATGGGAGTGCCTCGAGGCTGAGGCCGCCGACGAGGCCTACATGCAAGAGCTCTGCCGGCAGCACCCGGAGCTCGTGGAGGCGGAGCGGGTGATCTTTGCCGGCGCGGAGGGCGGCGAGGTTATCTTGCTCTCCTCCGATGACGAGGTCGAAGGCGGCGAGGACGGCGGCACGGAGGGCGTCGAGGTGGGCGGCAAGGACGAGGAGATCGACGTCGACGAGTGGAGGAGTGTCTTCCCCAACGACCCCGACAACGGCACCGGCCCGGACCCGGCTCGCGACACACCGTACCTGAAGAGGAAGGATTGGCTCGACCTCCACATCGACCGAAAGTAGTTTAGCTTAATTTAAATTTATGTTTTATGTTCGGTTATGCAAAACTATCTATGTTTATGTTTGAATGCATGCTACTTTCGGTTGAACCTGCTTTGAACTTGATCAAATTGAAGTTTACAACGTTAAGTTTAGGGGATCGACTAGAAACGGCCAAAAATTGCTGGAGTACATATATATATCCACTAAGGGTTTTAGTCCGTTAACTTTTAAAGGATTGGCTAGAGATGGCCTTATGCCTTGTTTATTTCAGTTCTTCACAATGTGATGCTCTATATGTGCAACTATTTGCCGTGCAGTTCAATTTCGTCAATAACAGTTTCAACAATACCACTATGAATTACGATATTTGGTTGCTATGAAGGATGTTGCAGTTAACATGCCTTTTCGTTTTTTTAACAATAACTAGTGTACTTTAGACCTGCACAATACCAGTTTGAATGACTATTTGCTTGTTTTTAAATGTTATGCCTGATGCAGTTAGCACACCTTTCCACTTCTTGTTTTGCTTAACTAGCGTGCTTAAACCTGCAGACTGACACTGGTACAGCGAGGTGCTATACAAACGGTTTTTAACCCCTTTCCGCGACGGCATTTGGAACCGTCGCCAAGTAAGTGTGGGCGATCGGGGGGTCCTTCCCACACGACCCAGAAACCGTCGGGGATATGCCCTCCTGGCACACACGCTCGGCAAAATGAGGTCGTGTGCGACCGGCGAGCGATCAAATACGGTTATACGTACAGTAGTGCTAAAAAAAATACAATTATACAGGCGAAATCGTTTCCGGTCGTAAGTACGTCCCACACAGTCAGTCCCCGCTAAACGTTTCCGTTCGTATATACATCCCACACAGTCGCTCCAAGAAAAACGTTTCCGTTTGCAGGTACATCACACACGATATTAACAATTTTATCGTTTGCGTTATTAAATGCATCACACATGGTGCGTAGAAGAAACTGTGTGGCAAAGGCTGTCCATCACACATAGTTTTTATGTGGTAAACATTTGCGCAAGGTGGCCTAACACAAACAGTTTTCAAGAGAAGGTCGTGTGTGATTGTTCATTGATCCAACACGGTTTATTCCTAGAAACTGTGTGCGTTGCCTGAGGTCATCGCCCACGGTATTTTCTCAATAACCGTTTGCAATAGCAAAACCCAATTAGCAAGCTAATTCATCATTAGCAGGCTAATTGCCCTATTATTAATAATCCATTTATTAATCTAATTGACATTCATATTAAGCACATAATATATTTCATTTCCATATTAAGGAAGCAGTATTTCATAATTGAAATACATCAGAGTACAACATGATATAGCTTCAGCACTCAGCTACCCCATTACACAACTGCACCAGCACCAAGTTTCACATGCAACATGTAGAATCTTTTGAAATTAGCATCATAGACGGTACACAGACAGATGCATCTCATCTGGAAAACTGCTGAAGCGGAAGGCGAATATTGAGCCTTCATTCATGTTGAAGGTCTTTGCAACTTTAGGCCAGTGCCTGTGGATGATTGACCGTCCGTCCTTCGTCCTCTTCAGGAACACTTCAATATTGAACCATGGGTGTTGTATGAAAATCTTCCTCGCCTCCTGACCATAGAGGTGGTTTGAGAGGTAATCATCAGTGAACTGCTTTGGAAAGGCCTGAAAACAAGGATGTGCATAAATATCTTCTCTATATTGGAAATGGGGCAAAGGAATAAAAAAAGGCAAGGTATAATAGTTAGTACCATCTTGTAGTGAACTGATGTCTTCTTCATTGTGCAGACAAAGATCTTGTTGTTTTTTGTCGCTAATTTCTTTATCCTAACAATCTTTCTGAGTTTCTTGACTTGATTGATATTCATGGACAACTCATTTCTCCATATGCAAAAAGGGTCGAACAGTGGGTCAAAACCTCTGACAGCAGGACCTACATGTGCAAGACCAAATTGTTAAAAACCTAAATATTAGAATGGTTCCTGCAATTGCACAATAATGTGCTATTAGACAACAGACCATGTACGTGCTAACCTCGATTGTAAACCTCAGTGCTTCCCATTGTTTCCCTGCAACACATATAAGGTAGTTAGTCATCAGGTTAAGTAAGGGTTCGCATGCTATCAGTAAAATATGTAGATGAAAAATAAGCACATTGCAGATTCATCAGATTAATTCAAGCCACATGGAAAACCCATTTATCCAAACCAAGCATGATTAAGAACTAGGAAATATAACACTTGTATATGTTTCTCATGTATTAAGTGCAGCCAAATTCGATTTATTCCTCACATGCACAACAATACAAAATTCTACCCACAACAATTGGACATCGCATTGCAGAATTGAACCAAGCAGTTAACTAAACACCACAACAAATGAACCAAACATTAACTGAGCACCACATTGCACAATATAACATACTCCTAATAGAAGATCAGACAGTTAACCAAACCAAGCATACTTAATAACTTGAAAATATAACAATTGTATTTGTTTCTCATGTATTTACTACAGCCAAATTCAATTTATTCCTCACATGGTATACAATAACAGAATGCACCCACAACAATTGAACATCGCATTGCAGAATTGAACCAAACAGTTAACTAAACACCATAGCAAATGAACCAAACGTTAACTGAGCACCACATTGCACAATATAACATACTCCTAATAGAAGATCAGAAAGTTAACAAAACCAAGCATGCTTAACAACTTGGAAATATAGCAATTATATTTGTTTCTCATGTATTTAGTACAGCCAAATTCGATTTACTTCTCACATGGTATACAATAACAGAATGCACTCACAACTACTGAACATCGCATTGCAGAATTGAACCAAACAGTTAACTAAACACCACAACACAGATGAACCAAACATTAACTGAGCACCACATCGCACAATGTATAACCAAACCAAGCATGCTTGACAACTTGGAAATATAGCAATTGTATTCGTTTCTCATGTATTTTGTAAAGATAAATTCGAATTATTTCTCACATGGAAGACAATACAAAATTGCAGCCTGAAGAATTGAACATCACATTTGCAGAATTGAACCAAACAGTTAACTGAAGACGACAACTAATTAACCAAACAGTTAATAAGTGAGCACCACACTGCACGACATATAGAACATATACACTAGAGCAACAGATTGCATGGTAAAATTAGATAGCACAATTCACTAGAATTTGTTAAGGAAAGGCAGGAGCAGCGCACGCAACGGGTAAACCGAGCATGCTTAACCGGTGTAGCTAGCAAATGGCAAGGTGCTCCTCCAAGATCTGGGGGTCGGCACGAATGGCAGCCATCGCGACCTCATCCGCGCGTGCGGCCGCGATTTGCTTCTCCGCTGCCAAATGCTCCTTGAGCTCCTGGCTATACTGCGTGCACCATGGCTTAGGGCGGTGCTTATTTGGTGGAGGGGTCGGTGATTTGGGTGGAAGGTGTCGCGCCGGCGGTCGGGGCATGTGGGATGTGGAAGGAGGAGGAGGATGGGGGTCGGGTGTGGATTACCTGCCTGGATAGACGAGACCAAGCAGCGTGAAGGAGGGTCGCCGACGAGGAGGCGACGCTGCAAGCAAGGAGTGAAGGTTTCAACTTGGAAAGGAAGGCAGAAACAGGGGAAATGTTGCTTTTGGTAAGGGGGAGGGGGCGGGGAGGTAGATATTTCCGCGGAAGCCGGAAATTTTGAATCGGTTCAGCGAAAAAACTGGCGCCCAAAGTGTCATCAGACACGGTCCCTTATTCAGAACTGTGTATGATATGTGAACATCACAAACGATTCAGATAGCTTAACCCGTGTGTGATAAGTTTGATAGTCAAAAATTTTGGTTCCAATTTCCCTGGTTACAGTGGTCATCCACGTCATTGCATAATTTGGGTACACATCACACCCACACTTCTTAATTGAGCAAGTTCAGCAATTAAACAGAGCTAGCTGGCCTAAACATTATTCTAACAAATTAAAGACCGGCGCTCTTAATTAAACAAAACAAAGAGTACTACTACGGCTGGTGCTCATCGATCTCCGCCGCCTCCTCCATGTCCAGCTCGCGCCCGACGGTCTCCTGGGGAAGGGGCTCCATAGCATCCATTGCACCATACTCGGCAAGCATCTCGCCATCCGTGTCCGCCATCTCTTTGGAAAAGGCCGCCACAAGCTGGGCGTGGGCGGCTGTGATCTGGGCTTGGATGGGCTCTGTCGTCGCAAGGTATGCGGCGGAGGAATGGACGGCTGGTCGAACGCTCTCGGCGATTGCCAACTCTTCGGCCGTGGGTTGCCGACCGTTGTCAGAGAAGCTTCGTTCGATTTGTGCGGTAACCGCCATGAGCTGGGCGTGGGCGGCCTCGACATGGTCGTGGGCGGCCTCCATCAGGGCTAAGGCTGCCGCTGCGGAACGGACAGCTGCTGTGCCGCTCTCGCCAGTTGCTATCCCCGAGGCAGATGTTGCTGCCGCCACCTGAGAAGCAACAGCGGCCGTTTGAGCTGCATTGGCCGCCCGGTCGCAGATTGCGGCCGCGGCCATCCACCTTGTTAGCACGCACATGGTGGTTGTGGCCATGCTCTCACCGGAGTGGGCCGCCGAAGTTGCCCTCACGACGCGGGTCCACGTCACCATCTTTCACCGGCGACGATTGAACAGTGAAATGATATTTGGGTAGCGAGCTAGTGTGCTTGACACGCCGGCTATGGACTGTAGCCGACGCACCTTCTCGCGTAAGCCATAGGCGTACTATACACCGACGGTGCTCCAGGATATTTTGTACTGCATCTCACACGGTTGGTGATAATAAACTGTGTGGGGTCTACTTGAGTTTTCATCTTGATTTGAATTATATAATGGGGTCACAGCGGCAATGGATGGTGTTTGAATTGCTAGACCTTTTATCTGCAGTGAACATGCAACTATATGTGTGTCGTAAAAAATTGGAATTATTCAGGGTTCGTTTGGATATTTTATACATTAAATTGGTTTTCTAGCCATTTCAGGTGCACAATTCAAAATTAAAGCACATGCACATGCTCTGGTGCACCAACATGGGTTGTAAAATCATATATGTGTCCATGGGTTTATGCTTATGTCCCATGGAAGAAATGGGGATGAATTTCGAACACCACGGCACCGTGGCTCTCCGGCAAATGTTGAGGTACTTGCTTTTGTAATTCTAGTAAATCCAAAACCCGTCTAAAATTCATGAACCTTGGCATGCTATCATGGAATGGCATCAACATGCTGGGGTAAAAAATATTGTCCCATTTGGGGCAGGTTGTGGTATAAGCTTCTCACAAATCAGAGCTTCTCACAAGAAGCATCATGGTTCCGTTAGGGAAACGTGTCACCTTTGTGGACAAAACGATATTCGTCACCTCTTCTTTCTTTCAATTTTTTTCCTGGTGTCAACATAGAACAACAGGAGTGTCGTGTTAAATTTTGGATTTTTTTCGGGGATTGTTTGGACATTTTTATACGTTAATTGAGTTTTCTAGGCCTTTATGTGCATAATTCAAAATTGAACTACATGCACATGCTCCAGTCCATAAATACGGGTTGCAAAATCAAATGTTTGTCCTTGGTTGCAATATTAGGTCACATGCAAGAAATGAGAACGAATGTCAAACACCTTGACACTGTCGCTCGGCCGCTAACATTGAGATACATGGTTTTAAAATTCTAGTAAATCGAAAACTCGTCTGAAATTCATGAAACTTGACATGATATCATGGAACGGCAGCGACATGCCGTGGTAAAAATATTGTCCCATTTGGGGCAGGTGTGGGTATAAGCTTCTCGCAAACCAGAGCTTCTCTCACAACAAGCCTGATGGTTTCGGTAGGGTACGTGCCACCTTGGGGGACGAAACGATATCTGTTGCCTCTTCTTACTTTCAAAATGTTTCTCGTGTCAACATAGAACAACACGAGTGTTCTGTCAATTTTTGGGATTTTTCGGGGTTCGCTTGGACATTTTTATACATTAACTGAGTTTTCTATGCATTCATGTGCATAACTCAAATTTGAACTACAGGCACATGCTCTAATGCATATAAATTGGTTGAAAATTCAAATCAGTGTCCTTGGTTGCATGCTTAGGTCCCATGCAAGAAATGGGAATGAATGTCAAACACCCTGCCACCGTCACTCGGCCGCAAACATTGAGATACCTGGTTTTTAAATTCTAGTAAATCCAAAGCTCGTCTGAAATTCATGAAACTTGGCATGCTATCATGGAGCGGCATCAACATGCCGTGGTAAATTTTTTGTCCCATTTGGGGAAGGTTTGGGGATATGCTTCTCACAAACCAGAGCTTCTCACAACAAGCCTGATGGTTTCGGTAGGGAACGTCCCACCTTTGGGGACGAAACGATATCCATTGCCTCTTATTGCTTTCAAAAATTTTCTCGTGTCAACATAGAACAACAGGAGTGTTGTGTCAATTTTTGGGATTTTTTGGGGTTGGTTTGGACATTTTTATGCATTAATTGAGTTTTCACTGCATTTATGTGCATAATTCAAATTTGAACTACATGCACATGCTCTAATGCATATAAATTGGTTGAAAATTCAAATATGTGTCCTTGGTTGCATGCTTAGGTCCCATGCAAGAAATGGGAATGAATGTCAAGCACCCTGCCACCGTCACTCGGCCGCAAACATTGAGATACCTGGTTTTTAAATTCTATAAATCCAAAACTCGTCTGAAATTCATGAAACTTGGCATGCTATCATGGAGCGGCATCAACATGCCGTGGTAAATTTTTTGTCCCATTTGGGGCAGGTTTGGGTATATGCTTCTCACAAACCAGAGCTTCTCACAACAAGCATGATGGTTTCGGTAGGGAACGTCCCACCTTTGCGGACGAAACGATATCCATTGCCTCTTATTGCTTTCAATTTTTTTTTCATGTCAACATAGAACAACAGGGGTGTTGTGTCAATTTTTGGGATTTTTCGGGGTTCGTTTGGACATTTTTATGCATTAATTGAGTTTTCAATGCATTTATGTGCATAATTCAAATTTGAACTACATGCACATGCTCTAATGCATATAAATTGGTTGAAAATTCAAATCTGTGTTCTTGGTTGCATGCTTAGGTCCCATGCAAGAAATGGGAATGAATGTCAAACACCCTGCCACCGTCACTCGGCCGCAAACATTGAGATACTTGGTTTTTAAATTCTAGTAAATCCAAAACTCGTCTGAAATTCATGAAACTTGGTATGCTATCATGGAGCGGCATCAACATGCCGTGGTAAATTTTTTGTCCCATTTGGGCCAGGTTTGGGTATAAGTTTCTCACAAACCAGAGCTTCTCACAACAAGCCTGATGGTTTCGGTAGAGAACATGCCACCTTTGGGGACGAAACGATATCCGCTGCCTCTTATTGCTTTCAAAAAATTTCTAGTGTCAACATACAACAACAGGAGTGTTGTGTTAAATTTTGGAATTTTTTGGGGTTCATTTGGACATTTTTATACATTAACTGGGTTTTCTAGGCATTTTATGTGCATAATTCAAATCTGAACTACATGCACATGCTCCAATGCATATAAATTGGTTGAAAAATCAAATCTTTGTCCTTGGGTGCATGCTTAGGTCCCATGCAAGAAATGGGAATGAATTTCAAACACCAGGGCACCGTTGATTGCCGGCAAAACGTTGAGATACTTTGTTTTTAAATTCTAGCAAATCCAAAACTCGTCTGAAATTCATGAAACTTGGCATGCTATCATGGAATGGCACCCGGCATGCTGTGGTATTTTTCGTGTCCATTTTGAGAGAAGGCACACTCGAATAACAGCCAACAAAGGCATTTTGAAACAAATAGCTGCCACTCTAACATCGCAAACATTTGTATAATTCAAATCGTGTGCGTTATGTTAACCATTCACGTGACGCCACGTGTCTTTGTTTTTAATGGCTATAGGAGGTGTCGTGCGGACACCTGCTTGACTGAACGGTAGGCGTGCGAGCGCAGTCCGGTGCGCAGGCTGACCGAGAGGCGTGCAAGCTGTCCTCCAATGCGCAGGCTCACCGGGAAGCATGCGAGCTGTACGCTGCGCAGGCTCACTGGGAAGCGAGCCCTTTGACTTCCATGGCCGCCCGCATTCCTCTCCATTAATGGCGCCCGAACCGCTGCTTAATACGGGCGGCCTTACTGTTCGCCTCCCATTCCCCTCCCTCCCGCAGACCTCCACCAACGCCATGGCGCAGAAGGATCATCTGCCACTAGTCTTCAAGTTTGGTGAAGTCGACTCCGAGCTGGAGGAGATAGAAAATAAGGAGGAATGGGGCCTCATGGACATGGCCCAGAACGAGCTGGCCGCGGCGGTTGCTGCCCCCGCTCCCGTCCTAGCTCCCATCCCCGCGCCCGCGCCAGCGACCATCACCGTAGCATTGACGGGCTGGTCGCCGAGCACTATCGCAGAGCTAGAAGCCACGGGCGTCAGCGAGGTCTCCGCGGACCCGCGCGAGCTCGTGTACATGCCAGCGCCCGTGCCTGTGTGCGCCCCTCCACCCACCGCGGCGCCGGTCCCCATGCATTTGGCTGCACCCGCCATGCCCGTGCCCGTGCGTGCGCCCCCCCCAGTGGCATGTGACGCCGCCGTCGACCGCTACCTCTCAGCGCCGCCAGCTGCCGTCCTCCCGCGCCCCGCCCGTCGATCGCGCGACGACATGATGTTTGATTTACAAGTGAAGATCATTATGTGCTGCATTGAAGACTTCAACAACGGCGTCCCGGAGGACGACAACGACGGCGCGGCACGCCGCCTCCGCTGCCGCCGGAAATAGTTTTTTTCTTGGGTTTAATACTGTATCTCGATCATATGAATATAAATTTGCAGTATGACTGAATGAAAGATATGGTTTGAGCGAACTTGCGTTTTTCTCTCTTAATGTACAGACTTATCAAACGATTTTCTTTTGAAAAAAACATCAATGGTTTTTAAATATAAAACACTCATCGCAAACGTTTTAGTTGGAACACCCGTATGCAAACCGACAGCTTCCCCAGGAAGCCAAGGGAAAATGTGCCGAGCAGGTTTTCTGTAGCTCTTGATCGCAAACATTTTAGATAGAACACCCGTATGCAAAGTGAGAGCAGGATTTGTGCATCTCTTCAACGCAAACGGTTCTTTTGGATGACCCGTGTGCAACCACTTACAAACAATTTGGTAAGATTTGCTTCTGTCATATTGGGTATGTTGCCATTTGTCAAACTGAAAAGATTGACATTTGTTGATCTAGTAACATTGCCATTTGTCAACCTTGTAACACTGCGATTTGTCAAAATATGAAGCTAAAAATCACTAGCAGTATCTAATTTTTGCAACTAAAATTCTGTAATTAAGCTTAGATTTCATTCATAGATTAAGCAGTCGTTCTTTATACAAACAGTTCAACTCGACAGCTGAACCGACCAAACTTTTCACCAATTGTTGCCAACCACGTACTGAAATAGCTAGTTCTACTTTATATACTAGCTAATTTTAAGTACGTTGTACAGTTCCACCACATCTATAGTCAGATGAACTGAACAAAATAGCCCCTAAATACTACTACTATGGAGGGGCTTTGTACTACTTCCGGCAGCCTCTCCTCTGCCAAGCGCGCTCAGTAAGAGGAAGAGGAGGAGGAGCCTACCGACGAGCTGGACAACTGCAATACAGTGCCTGCCGCTGCTGCACCTTCAGCGACGCTCACCTCGAACGCCCTCTGCCGCTCCAGACGACCCCTCTCGAAGCGGTGGTTCTCCTCGTAGATCTCCTGATTCCTCACCTCTGAGGCGGCGTGTGCCGCGGCCACGGCGGCGGTAAGGCTCTTTGCGTGCTCGATGAGGCGCTCCTCCTCCTCCCGCAGGAACTCGGTGTAGCGCGCAAGGTCGCTGACGCACGTGCGGGCATCCACCTCCCCCTCCCGCCTTCGGGCGGCGGTGGCGGAGCGGGTGATGACCCCGGCGGTCGACGGTGGGCTGGCGGCTATGGCGGCCGACAATGGGGTGGTGGCCACGACCACCACCTCCCGCCTTTGGGCCGCGGTGGCGGAGCGGGTGATGGCCACGGTGGCCGGCAGTGGGGTGGCGGACACGACGACCACCTCCCGCATTCGGGCCGCGGCAGCGGAGCGGGCGATGGCCCTGGCTTTTGATGGTGGTGTGGCGGCAGCGGCGGCCGGCAACAGCTGCTGACGGGCAGCAGCAGCGGAGTGTGTGGTGGGTGTTCCGCGCACACCCAACAAGGACGCCACGCGCACTACACTACGCCGGGGACTGCGCCGCCGCCGCGGTGTAGCCTCCCAGCTGGAGCTGTCCTCTGATGACGGCAGAGTGGCTGAGCGACGACGACGGACCGGTGCCATTGGCGATTGTGGGAGAAGCAGACGAGATAAGCTACAGGGAGGGAGGGGAAAATGCGACGCAGGACTCACCGGCCGTGAGGGTTTATATAGCAGGCCGGTAAGCATTGGGATTTTGGGGGATTTCACCGAGTCCGGCGGGAAGCTTGCGCGGGAACCTGCGAGGTTGCGCGGGAACGGGCTCACCGATGATTCATTAGCGCCACCATTTGGCCAAAAGAACGCCCCCGCGCGCTGCGCAAGCTTGCGCTGTAAGCCGTCTGCGGCAGCGGGGTGACAAGACATGCGAGAGGAGGACGAAAGGCCACGTACACATACGGTTAATAAAAAAAAGTTTGCGATTTAATTAACTACTATACCCACGTCCTGGTTTATAAGTAGGATTTAACTAATAAAATACGAATGCATGTCGCCAAAGATTATATAGTTGGATTCATTGACATGAGGGAGTGTCTTCTTCCTGCTCCAGACGAGGGATCGAGCCACAGAGCAGTGGCGGGTGCATCACAAGAAGTAGATGACTAGACGATCGTTTCTCCTAGTTCAGAATGCATACAATTGTTTATTGAGGTGTGTGTGAATTATCTGTATAGTCACTTATGTAATTCTTCTGTAGACAGAGCAAATCACACGGCTTATTAGCAGCAATCGTCTGTGTTATTATTTGTCTTCGCACACATTTCTTATTACGGACCTGTCTGTCGCGTACCACACACATCTTGTTCAGTTGAATCGTTTCTATTGTGTTGCCTAATCACACACAGTTCATCCTAGTGAACTGTATGCCGTATATCGCACACGCCCTCATCTGTCTGCCTGTTTCTGTTGTTCTGCATCATCGCAAGCAGTTCTTCTGAATTAACCGTTTGCCACTCATCGCACACGTAACTCCAATATGAACCGTGTTTGATGTCACCGCCCTCGCAAACGTTTTGCATCTTTTTTGACGGTTTTATTACATCACCGTTTGTGATTGATGCATCGCACACAGTTTCGTCGAAGGGTCTCTGATTCGACTGTCGTGTTTGGACCATCCTGCAGTAGTGTGAAGCTATCATTTGTAGATTATGTTATCTACCCTGGATATATTTGGTTGATGTTTGGCCTGTTGTGCTTAACATGCCTTTATATGTACTCATACAGGACAATATTGAGAACAATGCTGTTTTCCATCGAGGTTAGTTTCATCGCATTGCTTATATGTACTCACTGTTCAGGATATCGGTAGCTGGTACCATATAGCCTGGGGGCTGATAAGGGATTAATCGTCGAATCGGACATTTCACTGAATATATCTTTAACCCATTTATCAGTAGGTTAACTTGGGCCATATTTAATATATGTGAGGCTACATAGCAACATGCATTGTACTGAATGACTAAATATGCAATCCCAGGCTACATAGCAACAAGGAAGAGTGTTACCTTAATGTTCTGATGATGTCTAGATATACATGTAATAAAATCTTATATAATGGGATGGAGGGAGTGTTGTGCTACATCATTTTGCAATTGGTGTTTAGCTTCTAATATTAACTTGGTGCTTTTAGGTACATATGTCATTGCCAAAGATCCACACTTCGACCCTTTCTGCGTATGAGGCAATGAGATATTCATGAACCGGCATCAAGTGAGGAAACTGATAAAGATTGTTATTAAAATGGGTCAAAAGATGTCAATCGAACTATTTGTTTACACTTTATGCAAGACAACAGTGAACTGTAGGATGGTAAGTAAGAACTCTGTAGCCTTCTTTTTACTACCCGTAATGAGTTGTGCTAGATCACAATGTCTGAATCTTTTTTCCTTTGCAGTGGATTCTGAAGCAGTTTACTCAAGATTACCTCTCAAACTACATGATTGGCGGCCGGGTTGGACTAGAGTCGTGCGTGCCTTCTGCATCCAGGAGAGCACAATAGGGCCATTCTGCTTCACCTTGTTCAGCAATCAGAATGTCTATCGCCTCTTTCTTTACCATCTGTAATAGTACAAGTATAGAACCCTGGTTCATCATTCTTTATTTGGTGCTTATGTAATTCTTGAACATATGTACCTGTGAATCGAATAATGCATTGGTTGTTTGAACCTGATGGATATGAATAAAGCTATAGCCTACTTTCAAGTTCAAATTAGGTACAATTTTAAATAGCAACAATTAAATTAGGGTGAAATTACGGTCTGCAGGTCATTACGGCGCACACGGTCTATAAAGCACAGCGTGTGCGATATACATCATAATCCGACATGGTTCACGTAGAGGAAACGTGTGTAACAATGCACACAGTTGCCGTTTGCAAAGCGTGTGTGATGTCAGACACTATCACAAACGGTGCGGGAAAACTAAATGTGTGTGATTTTCCACCTATCATACACGGTTTACAATCATTAACTGTTTGTGATGTGCCAGGCATCGTAAACGTAGAGCCAGTTTGGTACGTTCCTGGAAAACTCCCGTGCCTGGAATGTGCCTGGTTTTAGGTACAACCACAGAACTCCGACTGCGATGGCAATGCGAGCACAAATGAGTAGCAAGGATGAAGCTTTTGGGATATTTGAGATATCAGAAACGGTTTTATAGGGACAACTGTATGCATCAAGGCTCCCTATCCCCGACGGTTTCTGGGTCGTGTGGGAAGGACCCCCCTATCGCAGTCACTCACTAGGCGACGGTTCAGAACGCCTTCGCGGAAAGGGGTTAAAAACCATTTGTATAGCACCTCGCTGTACCAGTGCATGTGAGGATTTTCATTGCGACCGGTCGAGCCCCTTCTCGGAGGTCGCCGATAAATTATGGTTGGCATCCATCACAGCCAAGTTGTCCTTCTTTGATCTCTTTGAATCATGCGAGGAAGTGTCCCCATCCCCTTCTTCCTTCTCAGTATCCGCCACCCCCGTAGAATGCACCACTACATCGGTCGTTGCATTGACAGGGGTCTCATGTGCATGAGCTTCCAGCATAGCAGCAGGTGCTATTGGATATGATCCCTTGTCCTCAAAGGTGAGCCTTTTCCTACCCGAAAATTTGTCCTCCGCAGCCCCGCCAATTGGTTTGATGGGGCTGGTGCCGGTGTCATTCAGATCATCATCGTCAGAGCCATTAGTTTTAATTCCCTGACCCGCATCGTTCGCTGTGCCCCTCTGCCAACCCCGTGAACTTTGTCCTGATTGCCTTCTTTCACCCGGCCGAGGTGCCAAGATGAATTCTCCCCACTCCATGCTCCGTGTGTCGTGCTTTCCATTGCCATGTTCAAGGTAGGTGTGACCCATATAGCCACACACATAGCAGAAAACCGGCATTTTTTCATAGAGAACTGAGTAGTACACCTTCTGTTTATCCTTGGTAATTGATATATAGCGCATCAGGGGCTCATTGATACCAAGCTTCACACGTACCCTCACAATCCTTCCGTCACCCCACCTAGGCTTCAACATCAAGCTCTCCACTTTCCCAACTTTCTTCACCAGTGATAGGACCATTCGATCTTTCCTGAATAGGGGCGGGAGATCCACGATCTGAATCCATACCGCCAGTTTGTCCAGAATCACATCATCATACCCGATGTATCCATCATATTTCTCAATTAACACTCCGTGGTCACGAAACAGCCATGGTCCCTTTTTCGTGACCCTCTTCCAATCCCCCAGACAGTTCACAGTAAGCGAGAACAGGTTTTCACCCAAAGGTTTGAAGGTGACTCCCTGCGCCAGGCTCCAGGCCAACCTCATGGAATCATAGAACGCACCTCTGCTAAAAGGTTTGTTCGTGTGCATCGTAGCGAGAGCCATGAACTCCGCCTCCTCAATTTCATCCAGGAATTTCTCCTCGAAGATCAGATCGTCATCTTCTCATTCTTGGAGGTTGAGTTTTCCGATCATCTCCTCTACCCCGATCGGTTTTCCCGCCGGGGTCGCACTCCTCGCCGAAGACTGCGAACCCGATCCCACCATGGCAGAACCCTAGTACACAAGAGGATTGTCCGAACACCAAAACCCTAGCGACCCGTAGCAGGAACCAAGGCCGGGGAGACAACAAATCTATCCCCTTTATCAGCCTGAGAACCTAGCCGGAGAAGGGTAGGATTTGGAGTAGATTACGGTAGGGACTCATGGTGTCGCCACCGGAGGACTTGAAACCCTAGACGGGAGCCGCCAGGGGATTGTTATTAGTCATAGTTCGTGTACACTGGCTATTCGAATATAACAACCTTTATATCTACCAAAATTAGTACTCCCACGTGCCTTCCTTACTTTGAACTTGTACTCTCCCACGTGTCTACTTAGGCCACTACACACACTACTAGGGAAATGCTTATAGGTAGGACATCAGTAGTAGCGCTGGTTCCGTGGCCAACGCTACTGACACTTAGTAGTAGCGCTGGGCAGCAGAAAGCGCTACAAGTAACAAAGTATAGTAGCGCTGGGCCACCAGGCACCGCTACTGCTAAGTGGTCCCATGGCCACCGGCAGGGGCTACACGTAGTAGTAGCGGTTGGCTGAGACCAGCGCTGCTACTAGGGACTTAGCAGTAGCGCTGGGCGGGCAGCCAGTGCTATTGTTATTGATACCTTATCCCCCCCCCCCCCCCCCCCCCGCGCACCGGCCCGAACACTCCCCACACACACTCTCATCGTCCTGCCGCCGCCAGCTGCCGCGCCCGGTATGCCGCCTCCCTCCCTTCTCCTTGCATCCCTCCCTTCTCCCTCCCTCCCTGCGACCTCCCCCTCTCCCTCCATCGTCCGCTGCCGCCTCTCCCTCCATCGTCCCTTGCCCTTCTTCCTCCCTGCTTCCTCCCCCTCTCCCTCCATCCCTCTCTCCCTCCCATCCCTCTCTCTCTCCCTCCGATCCCTCCTTCATTGCATGCATACACAGATGGATAGATGGATGAATGGATAGATAGATAGATAGATAGATAGATAGATAGATAGATAGATAGATGGTTAGAACTATGGTATTTTTGATATATTGTATAGATAGACAAATGGATGGATGGATATATTGATGGATATATAGATAGATGGATGGATGGATAGATGTTAGGGCTAGAACTAGGGTATTTTTAGTAAATGTATAGGTCTTTTCAATTTTTAGGGTTAGAACAAGGTTTTACAAATTATTAGGGTTAGAACTAGGTTTTACAAATTTGGTTTCTGTTTTAGACGTATGATTTCACTAATTCCTAATAATGTTTTTGTTTATATTTTGTTTTTGTAGAAATCAAGGAGACCCTGCATCATCCCGGCCCCCGTCATCCCCGTCACCGACCCCCTCCGACCTCGAGGTGAGACCAGCCAAATCCCCATGTCGATGATGATGTAGATGTTCTGATAGATGTAGTAGAGTAGTAGATGAGTAGCTGTGACAATGTGATGACCAGCCAAACACCTCCAAGTGGCCTATGTTTTGCCAGATTGTCGATTAATTTCCATTCCGGCAAATTTCAGGCGCTCGATATGTCCTTTCTAGCAAAGGTCATGCCGGTTTATTCCGTGAATTTTGGCATGACTAGTGCTAGAATATGTAGGAAATATCGAGTTGCCCGGATTTTCTAGAAAGATAATTAAATGACATTTCGGGTTGACTTTAAGTCTGTCGAGAGAAGAAGAATCCCGACGGTCGAAAAATCAGTGAGGGAGTGTCCACCATATATGAGAGAGGACGAAGAATCCCGACTGTTGTCGTGGGGGTCGTTTCTCCTTCTTCTCCTTGTGCTAGACCTTTGTTATGCACTAGGGGAAGGAGGAGTAACGACCATCATCGACGGTCGAAAAATCAGTGAGGGAATGTCCACCATATACACCACATGAGATGAGATGACAGTTTTCAACAAAAGACTCGATAGACCGACAATCAACCCGTGATGAATAATAATGATCTAATTTAGTTTTTGTAGTACATATATTGAATTTTACAAGTTTAATCTTTGAATTATGGACATAGGAAATGTCTGACGACGACGATAGGATCCCGGAGTGCGACTGGTGCGGCGACGACCGGGGTCTGTGCGACAGGCCTCACCTAGTAGACGATCGGCGCTTCAGTGTTAAGCTCGATGAGACCTTCGATGTTGAAACGGTACGCAACGACAAGTCTTTTTCGTAATTAAGCATGACTTATGCTTCTTCAATGTGTAATTTTCGCCTTTTACAATTTGACTAGCTTATCCTATGCCATGCAAGACGCTATGTCTTGGAGCATCTGGATTTCGAAGATCATGAAAATATGGAGACAAAGATAATTCATCTCAGGACCCATCATGTTTATGATTTTGCTGTAAAGCTATACAATTCGAAGAGCGTAACCCATTTTGGTTGCTCGAATTGGGAAGCACTGTGCAAGGCATATGATTTTCAGGAGGGTATGTATGTCACCTTCGATCTTGGTGATCATGACGATGGCATTTGGGTCCTTGTTGATACGCTTCCACTTCTACCTCTATGTGAGTTTCTCAAACATATTTATTAAGTAATTTATATTGTTTATTTCAAAATAGTTGACAACTTATTTTCATTCTTCAAAAAATGTACAGAAGATGGTAGACAGAACCTACTACACTGATGGCGTAGAATTAACTTATCAGGAGAAAGATCATCTTATCTCATTTATTAATGATGTCGAGAATTACAATATCAATTATCAAACTCCTGCACATTATGGTCAATACGTGCCACTAGTGCACGTGTTGAACTACGGTAACATCCATGGAGATGGCATGGTAAGATTTTTTACTATTACGACATCCGTGCATCTTTTGCATAAATTTATCTAAAGCTAAACTACATTGCTAACTACGAAGTTATTACTATGTTTTTCAACAGAAAATCCCGAAGTATTGTGTGCCTGATCTGATGCTTCCGAAAGGTCGCCTTGATGTTATGAGCTTACGGCCAGGTCATCCTAGGATTCACTACTGTTCATACCGGATTTCTAAAACCGATAAAGACATGACAATTAAAGATTGGAAAAAATGTATGGACAATCGTAGGGAGCTACTTGGAAGCAACATTGTGCGAAGCGCAAGAATTGGAGACAGGATAATCTCCATTCTCTATAATGGAGAGTCAGGGCGTATCTTTTTTATGCTATTTTACCTTAGAGAGGGTAGTAGGTCCTAGCTAATACTCATGATCATGTGCTAAGAATAATTAAGTAGGGTTTGTTAGATGACTATGATGATGATGAGTATGACTTGTTTTTATGATAACGAGTAGAAATTGTATGATGATGATGAGTAGGACTTGTTATTATGATAACAATGATGAGTTATTTATTATTATGATGATGCATGATGCTAAGTTGTTATATGAGCATGATCAGTTATTATATATATCAGTGGGTGAAATGAACATGGATTAGATTCAAGTGGAGGCAACATGTGGTGCACATCGAAAGTACTTGGTGTTGCCTCCACTTGAATCTAATGCACGTTCATTTCACCCATTGTTATATATAATAACTAATCATGATCATAAAATCATATGATGAAAGTACTGTATATAAAATCTATACAAATACAGCGACAATAAGCTACATTTTCAAAAATACAGGAAAATTTAGTAGTAGCGCTTATCGTAAGAAACGCTACTACTACTTACTATTATCAGTAGCGCTGTTCCAGACTGAGCGCTACAGCTAACTAGGTATAACAGGTATAGCAGTAGCGCTGAAAAACCAACGCTACTGCTACCTGTTAGCTGTAGCGTCTTAGTGGTAGCGCTTGTATAAGCTCTACTGATAGCTATAAACCCAGCGCTACTATTAGCCCGCTGCATGCGGGCTATAAACCATGCATAACCCCTTCCCCATGCATGCGGTCAGCGGTTTTGGAAGGGTTGAAGCATTCAAACATCCAATGAACAGTTAAATACACCATGAAATGGAGTTAACAAGTGCAGTTGAAGAAGTCTTAGCTACCTACTGGCTTAGGGTTCGTACACAGTGGGCCATGTCAGCTTGAGCTTATATAAAGATACAGTGGCGGCAGTGGCACAAGCGGACTCACAGTCACCAGAGCCTTCCTCGTATCCGTTCCGTTCTCTCACAGCCGCCTTCCTCCCATCCGTGCTCGCACAAAAAGCTATAGCGTAGTCATCATAGGAATAAATGGCGTTGTCCATCGAAATGGTAGAGTCAACGGCAGCCCCACGGCGGTCCCCAGCTCGTCGGCGGGTAGCAGCCAACATACACGAGATTCTCTACCTTGCCATGGGTAAGGCAGAGAGGTACAGTAACCCTGCCTTTTCCCCTCTTTCGTCCGTTGGATCGCGAACGGACCGATCAGATTTGATGGAACGGTACATATGGTACAGCAACATAAACAGTACACGAACAGTACTTATGAACAGTGCGTATGCTACAGCATTTTCATCCGATCTGGACAAAATGCAGAGCACTGTAGCTCTCTACCTTGCCATGGGAGTACTATCTGCGGAAATATCTAATGCTGCTGGCCGGGCTGGTGGCGACAGCGACGTACGACGGTACGAGGCGAGTTTCAGCACGCCCGGAGTGTCGCCACCGGAGGAGAGCGAAAGCGGCCGCATGGTCCCAGGCTCACGCCCCAGTACATCACATCCGTTTACTTCAACGCCACCGCCTTCACTCACAATTAGTTTAGCGTTACTATATATATTGATCCAGTACGTAAAATTTAGCATAAAAAAACAAAAGTATAGGTCATAAGACCAAAAAAATTGCGTTTTATGTATATTTTATACTACATCTTTACGTTTGTAATTTTACGTAACATAAAATATTTTTTATGACGATTGTATATTTTCTTATGTTCTCTTTTTACATATGAAGTAGGACAAAATTTACGAAACGTGAAAAGTGCATCTCTACCTAATAATAAAAGGGCTATTGCTTCTTACCATCGTAATTTTCATCCATTTTTGTTCCGACCGTCAAGTTTTGTTTCGTACGTCGTCCTCCCGTTTCTTATGCAGTCTCCAGCTTAGTAAGTCACTAGATCAGGATCGCGCCTTGGCGCGAGGGTGCCGGTCCCAATGGTTTGGTCACGCAGGCAATGCTAAGTCAGTAGTAACCCAGGTTTAGCATGTGTCATACGTGATACTAATAAAGTGAAGAAGAAACATTCAATTGTTATAGGAGCGAGACATAGTGGTGCTCAATATCAGCACGAGACTATAAGGTGGAATCAATTTCTATGCGTTTATAAGATCACAAAAGATAGCCACTCGACAAAAAGTTCAAAACTAAAAGCGCAACCACTCGACATGAAGTTCAATACCAAAAACGCTATAATAGGAAGGAGTAATGAGAGTGGGAACATAATAAAGGAGAGACAACTACCGAGCCATAGCTACTAAGCATACTAATAGGTGTCTTCATTCAACTGCCTTGTCGATAAACTTCATAGGCACCACTTCACAAGATCTTGATGCAAACAACTTGTGAGATATATGTCATATCATGATTTCTGTATAGACAGCGCACTTGCGATTCTGTACTATACCTTTCTTAAAGCCTATGCAAAGTACAGGAGTCGAAAACAGGAAAGGCAAACCGCATAATACCGCAATCCAGCAAGAAAAAATTAGGTACACCAGTATGCATGCATCGTACAAAGAATAATGGCCAAGGTAATGGTATTTACAATCCATTTAGTGTACTGCAAAGGAAATCCCAAGGACAATCTATATGCAGTTGTACTCAAGTATCAACCCTAGTATCTTGAACTTTAACAACAGGCTTATCGGAATCAAAATGGCCTAAGTAAGCACTGGCCCTTAACCAATACATGAAATCCACAACATAGAAAGCATCACAGGAGACGTAAGGTGGTACACAGAGGAATGCATATCCTTGTCAGCCGAGCAACCAGATTTAAGCAAAGTTATACCTTCATCGTTGGTGTATATTGGATCGCCGCTCCTTGCCCCTTTCATGATGTTACTCTATATCAGATGCTTAGTTGTTACTGGAGCCCTAGCATAAGTGAAAGCACATTAGTATTCTTACTTATACTCATACAACATGATATTTTTAATTGAACTAAGCATCCAACAGTGTGTCAATCAAAATTACATCAGAACTGAAACTACACATGTACCCGAAAATTCAACTATCCATGTGAAATTGGAGATAAGTAACCAGCTGTTTTTTGTTATCTTATTATATTTCTCATGACAGAGAGCCTGCCATGATGATGGTGTTCTTGAAATCAGTACAGTAACTGTAACCACGTGCATATATTTGAGCATGGAAAAAATATACGAGCACATGCCTTTCTTCTCATACAAAGTGCATCTACATTAAAAATATGAGAACATGCCTTTTTTCAAAAAATGACAAGTTTCAATATTGGCTCCATTGATTTGGACATCCACTTAAACAAAGCTAACCAGTATATTAGAGTTTGAGAATGGCCGTGCACCACCTCATTGCAACATATGTAATATATGTTGTCGCTGGCCATGACATGTGTCATGCACATTTTGACAAACAAAATGAAAGAAAAAATATTTTGCATCTACTGTTAACTCGATTCGGTTTCGAAGTTCATGCGAGAAGTACAACCTGCAATACTCTGGGCATGAAAAAAACACACAAAATTGGCCAGTCGCATAAGAGGAAATACAAGGGAGATTTTTCTGTCCCAACTCATATTTGTGATCACCTCACTATGGCTGGATTCTTATTCTGGGCAGTGACACAATAGCAGCACACATTCTTTTTGACTTTATCAGTTCATAAGAAGACAACATTTTTGACCAAGGCAATGATGCTCGGCGAACATTCACTTGGAATAATGCTACTTAGAGTTAGTGTTATAGCAGTTAACTCAATAAGATCCATCTAAATATCTAACAATCATTTGTGACTTGTCAGTAGTACAGCAGCACGACAAGCTTTTACAAAATATCTAACTCTAAACAGCCCCAAGTTCTCAGGTCTGAAATAACTTTAGACAAACAAACAACTGATTTAGAGAAGTGCTGCAGAAAAGTGCCCCTCCTATCCAGTTCTTACCAGATTACTCATTTACTTGTTTCAGGATTTGTTCATGAAACTGCAGTGTTTACCAGTGAAAACATAATTTTGTTTTTTCAAACTTCAGCCTTACTACGGAGATTGAAAGTACATTTGTTCCAGGTTAATCAGGTAGCAGTTTTCTTTCAGATCAACTTTAATACTGTTAATCAGCCAGCATATATTATATGTTAGTAAAACCTGTATCAATTGCATTGAAGAACTTAATATAAGTTCAAGGATATACAATGCCTAGAGACACATACAACAAAAATTATCTATTCGTTATAACTTTTTCTATGCACTACTATCTCTGAATGCCTAGCTGCTGGCTGCGTTACAGATAACGGTCGGCAAGTATGGAACGTACATGGTACTGATTTACTGATAACTACAAGAAAGTAAATTAAGTGGCTTGCCTGTAGGTGACTTGCAACATTTTCCCTAGTAAGTTTCTCAACATTCATGAGCTCGAGTATCCGTTTTGGCACAACTTCTGCATCAATGTGAAGAGATATTCTAGCAAAGCAAAGAGAGACGTTATAGCTAATAATGAGTGTTCTGAAGCATGTATTCTAAAGCATTTAGAAGAGATCATTTTATTCCCTTTTACCTTCTACATTACAGCAATAATTATTATTTTGAAGCATTTATCATTAAAGGGCAAGCAAGCTCTATTCAGTTGGTTCAGAACCACTTCAAGTAGTGATTTTGATAATGAGCTCATCCTGCAACAGATATCCTCCCATCCTCCCATAAAATATTGTGGTAATTATGTCAGAGTTATGAGAAAGGATCTTGACATGTAGCCGCAAATAATTCTTTTAAGGTTCCTTTGACAGCAATGCAAGTTTCTAAACGCGTCAGGTCCAGAATAGATCTTGAGGTTTAGTATATCCCTTAGCTTTCTCACTGATAAGAATTTCTTAGAAATGTTTCTTAGACGCTATTTTCTGATTAAAGAGAAACATCAAGCATCTAGCATAATTTTACGATTGAAGAGAAACATCAAGCATCTAGCCGAAGAGGGCATCTAATTATATTGTTTTTAAAGAATGGATCATTGGCTATCCTTGATTGGCAAACTAACTCGATGCCCCCAGGAAAAGAACCTTCCATGACATATTATGCACTAAAAAGGCAAAAGGCCACAATATGGGGTACATAATGTTCGCAGTCCATCGGCTTGACCAAACACTAAAAAAAGGTGAGCATAAATACACCTCGCTAATCCCATGGAGGCACTTTTCACAAAAAAATCAAGAAATGAAAACAGACAAAACAAATCTTCAAAGCACCTCGAGTTTATCTCGGGTACAATTAGGAAGTAGCGGAAATGAATAACTCAATCTGATATCCTCTCATACCAGGAAAATAGATGGTAATGGGACAGCAAGCTGCCATGACAAATATCATACGGATACCTGAGAAAGAAACCTATGTAGTGCACACATTTTTACCAACATATATGTGGGACAGACACGTTCCTAAAAGAGGGCAAATTCAAAAGTGGCAACTCGTACGACATAGTAAGCAGTAGACACATAAACAGAGCAAGCATTTAAGCACACTTATTCACACCTTGCCTGATTCAGTGCTATTCCAGTTGTCACGAAAGCAATTTCACCCTATACACTGCGTCTATCAGTAAGTAGAGGAGAAGATCATAAAGAAACAAAATAAAGGCATGCACCTGCATCATATCCCACCTTGTATTGATATATGAATATGAAAGCCTCCAATAATTAAAGAATACACATGCTTTCCCTATCCAACCCCGTGGTCCAACGCTAAGGCCACTGCACAGCAAAGACAACAAGATATTGATTTGTATCACCTAAATAATAGTAGTAGAAAACATTACCTAAACACATATCCTCCTTCTTATCAATCAAAAGTACTTGAAACTAAAATTACAGAAGAACATTTATCTCCTAAGAGCATAACCTAACCACATGCTGAAGCAAACTGTCATAATTTTTGAAAGTTCATCATTTGCCAAACTTATCATTTTCTCCTCTCATCTCGAAACTATCATAAATCCATATCTTCAGTCTAAAATGGTCAACTTTCTTCATAAAACAATCAACCAAGACAAGTACTACCTTTGTAACTAAATATAAGACGTTTTTGTTGTTCAAATTGAATTACAAAGACGTCTTATATTTAGTTACGGAGGGAGTATCTTTTAAGCATGAGTATAGATACGACATCAAAAGCTCTGTAACAGAACAAACATGGGAATGTTTAAAGAATTATCAAGACTAAACAGCAAACACGAATTGTGTGCAGATTGTAGATCTTGTAAAGTATAACATCCAGATGAAAAATCAAAATTACTACGTGGTACATCATGAGTTGTTAAGAAAATAAAGATGTGGTCAAAAAAAGCCGGAAGATTTCTCTCTGAACCTACAAAACTCACTTTGTTGCAATTTCAAACATAAAGAATAATAAAGTATCTTAGAAGAAAAATACTAAACATGATCCAGACGATATAGAAGTAAATCATCCCTCCCTAATCGCTATCTCAGACAGATCTTAGTGCTTAATTTAAACAATATGTAAGTATTACTATAAATGGGGAATTTTGTAAGCTAGAAAAGCAAGCAAGGTGCTTTTTCATTTCATTGGATAAATACATCAATTTATATATACAGAACTAAAACCAACTACATCTCTTTGTACCTCTTATTATGGTTAGAGGAAAGGCCATAAGGGAAGAACCTAAAGTTAGCATAGGATATATACATACATGTAATGGCAACAATAGTGTGCTATGCTATTGGTGGTGTCCTTTTTAAATATCCTCACCGGTTACCTGACATAAGAAAAGGAGAAGATCAGAAGGATATAATAGTGATGAAGCTATATACCAGTTATTAAACAATGTAGCAATCCATCATATATTGTTTCACCCAAACAATTACTAATAGAAAACACTATCATAAGTAAGTACCCTTTATATGGTAATCACTCCAGGCATCACATTAAGATCACTGAATCAATTTGTATTAGGAAGCAACTTAAAAGTCCAGCACAGTACAGGCTTTTTTTGCTGGTACAAAATGATTATAGGTTGAGACTGAAAGATTTTATTTTTCTAGAATACGCACAAGCATGTATATCATATATTATAGAAGTTGCCCGTCCACGTAATTACGATCAACAAGCGACGACAGTCCACCACTAAGTGCCGCTACGGTGGCTGCTCAGGCACACTCCACCTAAACAACCACCCAAAATGATCAATGAAATCCCAATGCAGCAGCCCAGCGAATGACATGCTTTGGCTCAACGACTCAAAGGGTTCACCACATTAGATATGTTTAATTCAGTGTCGGAGTAGAATATCTTAGCTAAGCTACACAAAAAATTACATAACATGATATGTTTAGTTCTGCAAACTCAGTTCATCAACACATCAATGATAGCAGCAGTCCTAAAGGCAAGAACAAATACCGACATTTTCAACTTGATGCTGCATACGGAAAATGGCTTGATTTGCCAGTGTTCGGACATCAATAACTCGATAGTCCAAGCGTGTGTCCTGACCAACATGGACAAGTGGCACTCCCTTCTGCAAAACAATAAGATCCCATTAGCTGAACCCAGATATCATCATCGGAGATTGGAGCAACAATCTGCGTCCTCCTCCTTTATGCATTCAAAGAGGAGGCAAGCAAAATTTATTTATCTCGTGGGTTCTTAAACATACAGGTCAAGTGGTCGGCAGTTGATTAGCCATTAATGGAAGCACACACGAACAACATAAATATTCAGTATAATTTGATTGTAGAAGTGAGCATATAATACCATTTACACCAGCAAACCTATTGCAGAGCTTATCAACCAGAGCTTCCATTTGTTTGTCCTGAAATAACAGTTAGAAATTGATATAGTTATCAACAGATAAAACCCAAAGTGAAATAATGGCAGGCAAAGAAGCGGTGTGTTAGACCTTTTTAATAGAACCAATTAAGAATTTGCATGATGTCGCGAAATGTTTCTTCCTTGAGGTGTTGATTGCACAGTCTACTCAGAATATCCGGAAGAAGATTATAAATTGGATTGCTTCCTTCACAGTTGCCAAAGGAAAGAGGTAACCACATTAGCTAAAGTCTAGCTGCAGTACTGCAGTAAATCAAATTGACTGACACATCTTATACATGTACCTTTCTTTGGTAAGTCATGGAAGAAGAGTTTTGCAAGGATTGAGATCCTCTCATTTTCATCTTCTACCCTCACCGCCATTTCGTTGATATAACCTTTAACTTGTATAGGATTTGTGATGTGTTTCAGCGGAGATATAGAGAGAGAAAGATTGGCAGGGCGAGAGACAGACAGAGAGAGAGACCTTCATCATATCATTCAATATAAGATGAGAAATGACCGGCACAGCATTCTTCCTCACAGATGCCGATGAGAATCGCTCAATCGGGCATATATGTGTTCCATCCAATGTTCTAAGAGGTTTGGAAAGCGAACTGCTAGATCACCAAGGGCTATAGTGCAGTTAAATCGGACGATCTCAGAGGACGCATTTTCCACGATAGTAAATAGGATCTGAAGATTGGCCTCACTGGAAAAGAGAGTATAATGAGATTCAGTGTCATCATAAATTTGTAGATAAAACAGGATGCTACCGATAATATTAAACAAGCAGAATCATGTGGAAATTGAAATATAATTGAATACCAGTATTTTGCATCAATAATCATTAGTCTGCAAAGAGCAAGCATTGCAGAAGCATGTAACTCCAGGAACCCCACCCAAAAAATAATATTCCATAATGCCAAAATCACAGAGAGCAATGGAATCCAATGTTTCAAAGATTTAGGAAGGGCAATACAATACAAACCTTTTGCAGCAAAGTCAGGTTCCTGCAGAGTTTTGATAGAAATGGTCCACAGTCCAATAAGGTTCTTTTCACAAGTATAGGAAACAATCTCCCTTTCAGTTTTTTCAGCAAAGAAGTCTATTACAATATCCATGGTAGCACCAAGTCCCAGTTCAGCATTTATGCCTTGTGCCTGCCAGCATCACATAAAGAATAACAAGTTCAAGTTACATGAAACAATGACAAATCAGAGTCAAAAAGTTCGAATGGATGTAACAGACAAGAATTACCTCTGAATTCTTGGAGCTATCTACCTGACCATCCTCATTAGTGGACTGTGATTTTTCATTCTTCTGTTTTTGTTTCCACCCAGACAACTTCGCACTAGCATACTGACCACGGGTATATACAAAACATTCGATTGTGAGAACACCATAGGCAAATTGCTGTTGTTTCTCATGATCGTTGTGCATCTGTTCTTGTTTGACAACGATCGTATTGTGTCTAAATTTATGTACCTCGACTGAAATAGGCAACATTTTTTCATGTTTAAAATATGGGCACACAAAGCTCTGAACTCTGAACCTAACAAGGTACTGACTCGCTGAAGACAACAATTTCAAAATGATGAGTGCATAATTGTAGTAGTACCTTTGATTCACCCAGGCACAAAAGGTCCTGCATCGCTTTCATCCTATGGCTGATGTTCCTCTGTTCTCACCTGACCCAGAGAGAGGCGAAGGCGGAGTAAGAGAAATTCTACCCTAATGCAGAAATTCTAACCTGGTCTTGTTGGGTTGGCCTGCGCACCTGGGCTCCGGATCCAGTCGAGGCACGAGCGCATGATGCAGGCGTTGCCACAGCCCTTGCGTAACACCCGGCAGCCGCTGCAGCTCGCCCGCCATGGTCGATCGATGGAGATGGTTGGTCCTCCACGCCACTCCACGCATCATCATCTTCCTCCTTCACGCGAGCGCCGCCGCTCGGCAACCTCCACAGCCGTCGGTTCCCTCGCGGCCGCCGCGCCACCGGGAGCGCCCATCCTGATCCGCCACGACCCAGCTTAAGCTCTCCATCGACCGCAGCCACACAGTCCTCAAACTGCACAGGGTGGTCCACCAGGAACCCGTCCGCCGAGCGCTGACAAGGATGGCGGCTTCCGGGCAGCGAGGTCGCCGTCCTTCCGCGATGCATGGGGATCTCCCTAGGATACGAGCCGCCGCGCCCGGATCCGTCGTGCCCCTCGACCCTGGGCTTGGTCGATCAGGACGGTCTGAGGACCGGCAGCGGGTGGCGGCTCGGCCTCCTCGTCGATTTCTAGGCCTGGGGGAGGGGAATGGTAGGAGGGGAGGAGGAATGGTGGCGGCAGCTCGCGCCTGACGACGGGGATGGGATGCGGCGGCGGCGGCGACGACGAGCGAGCTCGGCGGGGAGAGCAGCAGCGGTGAGGTAGGCGGCATGAGAGGAACGAAGACGGGGAGTGGATGCTCGGGTTCTCACCCAATCGGCTCCCTGCTTGACCTCATCCATCCACGAGCCAACCATCAGACGACACGCGCCGACCCACCACAGGAAATACCGAATATACCCTCGGCGGGGCATGATATTTTCGGCGGTGGCAGAGATATTTGGCCACCGAAGGGCGCCTACGGGTCGCACAGTTAACGCGCCCAGCCACAGAAACTGACAGGTGCGCCCCACCAGCGAGGGACCCCACAGGTCAGCGAGATCTGCTCGAAACCGCGGAGTAAGCAAAAACGCAGGGAAACGGTTACTATCATTGCTACAGGGGCGATCACTCGATCCGGCGGCGCAGGTCATCCGGGAGCTTGATCCAACGGCTGGAAACGCATCAAGCAAACGAATCCGACGGCTCAGAGTCGCTAATCACTGAGAGCGGCTCTAGCTCCCTTCGTCTCATCTTTCTGGATCATTGCTACAGGGGCGATCACTCGATCCGACGGCGCAGGTCATCCGGGAGCTTGATCCAACGGCTGGAAACGCATCAAGCAAACGAATCCGACGGCCCAGAGTCGCTAATCGCTGAGAGCAGCTCTAGCTCCCTCCGTCTCATCTTTCTGGATACTTCAATAGGTCCCGATTCGCGCATTGGCAGATCATCCCCTCCTGGGCCTTAGCCCATCTATTGCCCACAGACGCCCTGTGGCCCAACTACCCCTGGAGACGCCCACAGTCCGCTATCCATCAATGTCCCTGTGTCTCGCGTGCATAGGAAGCAACGTACGCGTACGTGTGCATCGGGCTGGGAATCAAGCCAGCAGCCTGCTTGCTTGTTTAGGAGGCTAGCCTCTACTTCTACTCGATCCGACGGCGCAGGTCATCCGGGAGCTTGATCCAACGGCTGGAAACGCATCAAGCAAACGAATCCGACGGCTCAGAGTCGCTAATCGCTGAGAGCAGCTCTAGCTCCCTTCGTCTCATCTTTCTGGATCATTGCTACAGGGGCGATCACTCGATCCGACGGCGCAGGTCATCCGGGAGCTTGATCCAACGGCTGAAAACACATCAAGCAAACGAATCCGACGGCCCAGAGTCGCTAATCGCTGAGAGCAGCTCTAGCTCCCTCCGTCTCATCTTTCTCGATACTTCAATAGGTCCCGATTCGCGCATTGGCAGATCATCCCCTCCTGGGCCTTAGCCCATCTATTGCCCACAGACGCCCTGTGGCCCAACTACCCCTGGAGACGCCCACAGTCCGCTATCCATCAATGTCCCTGTGTCTCGCGTGCATAAGAAGCAACGTACGCGTACGTGTGCATCGGGCTGGGAATCAAGCCAGCAGCCTGCTTGCTTGTTTAGGAGGCTAGCTTCTACTTCTACGTACATGAAGGTTTTCAGCCTAGCTTGCGTGTTTGTGCGTCTCGCTGGAAGTACCGGCTCGTATGTGTGTATCTCGCCGGAAAGCACTCGGTGAGTTTCGCAGTTGAGGTCGGGATTTGTGCCAACAGCTGGCTAAGAGCACGTAGCCCGGCGTCATCGCGTTGCTATGGCTGCTCGGAACAAACATTGTGTGTGCTGCCATCTTGGCAGAAATCTGCAAGTCATCAATCCAGATAGTTCAAAAGTGATGTCAGTGTGGTTTCTTATCCTTAAATATTTTGTCAGTGATGTGCACGGGGATATTGGTGACAGTGACACTGGTAGTGACTAGCTGGAAGATTCCCATGATGATTTCTTGGCTTACTATGATGATGATGTGGTCATTCCAATATCCCATGGGCAGATGAACACAAGTCCGCTTTTAGATTTTATCCCATTGTGCAAGCTATGTCGTTCTCTTATTGATTCTGACGCTGTGAGAAGTTCAAACAACGAAGATGATTCGGATGGTGATGAGGATTTGATGTACAAACAGGGTAGAGGAAAGAGTTCAGGTAATGCTTCCATATGTTGATGAGAGGAGGGAAATAAAAACGGAAAGAGGGGAAGGAGAGAACGTAAGTGGGATTGGCTAAAGGAAAGAGTTCTTAAGGAGTAGTAGATTTTTTTGGTGTTAATACATAAGGACTGATTTACACCATTGTTAGCGCCTGAAGTTTCTGCCTTTGAGTTCGCGTAAACTGAACAGATATATAGGATCAAGGTTTTTCTCTCTCTAAAACCATGAAAGATTTATTTACGTGTAAGATACACAATAAAGTTAAGAATCAAAAACATGTAACCCTTTACCTGAGTAATAAAGATCTCACATCACCTTGAGAAATATGTTAATCTGATTCTTTTAACCTGGCATGTGCATGCAATTTTTTTTATGTGTGTATGTTCTTTTGTTTTGATGGAAATATCATGTCTTCTTAATGGTTCTTGGTGAACAGAAAAAATTCCCAGCTAAACTAGACTTTTGGTTTCTGCCTTTGAGTTCGCGTAAACTGAACAGATATATAGATAAAGGTTTTCTCTCTCTCTCTCTCTCAAAACATGAAAGATTTATTTACATGTAAGATCAACAATGAAGTTAAGAATCAATAACATGTAGCCCTTTACCTGAGTAATAAAGAACTCGCATCACCTTGAGAAATATGTTAATCTGATTCTTTTGACCTGGCGTGTGCATGCAATTTTTTTTATGTGTGTATGTTCTTTTGTTTTGATGGAACTATCATGTCTTCTTAATGTTGCTTGGTGAACAGAAAAAAATTCCCAGCTAAACTAGACTTTTTTTCTTCGGCTCGGTCCTACTATTGACTCGAGCTAGAAAGTTCAAGATTGAGCTACCTAAACTTGTCCGTCTGGAGTAATGCCCAAGTTTAACCCCATCGCACAACATCACTGGGAAGAGGGCGAGGTCGCCCCGATGGATATGGCACCGAAGAAGAGGACGAGAGAACTTAGCCATGTCCATGTTGTTTTCTGCCGGTGTGAAGACATGCCGACGCATGGGCGTTCACGTCTAGCTACTGTAATTTACGCCACCCCGGTTGAGTCCAGCGACACCGGTCCCCACGGTTGACAAGGACGAAGTCGCGGTTGCCTTGGGGCATGCACAAAGTGCAGATGAAGGAGGCACATGTGTGGGTGGAGACGTGTGCACAAAACACTCGTGGAGAAGGTACGTGTATGGTGTGGGTGGGGTTCTTGAGGCATGCTTATTCTGTTAGGGCATTTGAGCATATAATTTTCTTTTCTCCCGTTGCAACGCACGGGCATTTTTGCTATTAATGTTAAAATAAAGAGAGGGGGGGGGGGGGTGGCGGTGAAGAAACTATTCCTATCATTTGGCGTTATAGATATTAATATATTTTGACCCTAAAGAAGATACTAATATAGTTTTTATAATCTTGATCAAATTTAAAGAAATATGACTTAGAATACACTTGAGTAATTTGAAACCGAGAGAGTACCAATTTTTTGGCCTACTTTTGGTGCCATTAATTTGCACACGGGAGTTAGTGGGAAACAAGAAGGCCAGGCCCCCTTCTTTCTCTCTAGACCGCAATGTAAAATGAATGTAAGCTCGCAACTCATCCTGCTATTTCCTATGCCATATGTGTGCAGCTCTACTCGTCATCCGATCGATCCCCGGCTATGGCTGCTTGCTTAGCCAACCGTCGTCGATGAAGCTCATGTCCACGAACTTCTCCACCTCCGCCTCCGTCAGATGCTTCTCCCACGGCACTCTCCTAGCCATGTCTGACCCCGGCCCGGTGCACCCAACCTCTGCGAACACGACGTCGTTAGTCTCGCTGCCGGCGTACCACGGAGCCCACCCCTGCGGGACGACGACGCTGGACATGTTCACGTGGTAGTAGACGACGGTGGCGTACTTGTTCCACGCGCGTCCGAGATATTGGCGCCCGGTGCCTCGGAGCTCCCCGCCCTTGAACACAAACCCTCCGGGGTCGCCGGCGTGGCGCCTGGCGTGCGCCGTCACCCACCCGGCACGGCGGCGGCCGTACCGCGGGGGTATGTTGGATAGGAGGGTGCAGCCGTCGTAGATGGACCGGGCGTAGCCGAAGATGAAGTCGACGCCCCCCTTGATGAAGCATTCACGGAAGTAGTGACGGCCGGTGTTGTCGCAGAGCGTGTCCTCGAAGCCGTTGAAGGCACAGCGGTGGAAGGCGATCCGGTCACCGTCGACCAGCGCCGCGAGAGCTTGGGTGACGCGGCTCTTGTTGACGCTGCTGTGCGTGTTCGTGAAGGCGATGTCCCGGGCAACGAAGTCGTTGGCGTGGACACTGAAGGTGGCGGTCTCGTACGTCTGCATCGCGTTGGCGCCGCGGCGCATCAGATCGTCGGTGCTGCCGTGGGCGTAGTCGTCAAAGTAGATGACCGTGTTCTTGTGGCTGTCTCCTTCCAGCAAGATGTAGCCTTTCTCCTTTGGGATGGTCACCTTCTCCCTGCATGCACCACATGTACCATATCATAACCATACTTGCTTACCACATGTTGAAGCAATACGGAAGTACGTAGTATGTAGCAAGACGAACCTGTAGCCCCCTGCCCTGACGTGGATCCTGACCCACTCGCGGTTGCCGTCCGGGACGAGGTTCACCGCCGACTGAATACTCCTGAAATCCCCTCGCCCTTTACTGTCCACGGTGATGGTCCTCGACACCGGCACCGACGCAGAGCTCAACGCCGGCCACCGGAGCAGCAGCACGAGCACGAGCACGACCAAACTAACAGTACGATGGCACTCCATGTTTCCTGCTCACGTATCTTTGTCGTTTTGCTATGTGGAGGTCAGGAATCGATCCCACCAAGTGTTGGTTTTTGAACTCTAGATCAAAACACCCAGGAACTACCCACGTACATGCAAGCTATCACGGAAGCACACAATCAAGTGTGTTGATTGATGAACAGTAACTTAGCAAGACGTGCGCCTCTGTAGCCTCCCGTACGTGAGTTTGGACCTAGCGAACCTCAGCGTAACTCCTGCGGCGACTCACGTAACTCGTGGACGAATAAACAGATCGAGGTAGACCTTTGGTGATAGCTACAGGGGCCTGTCGCTCCTGGCTTCTTTTTCTTTGTTGCTTTTTCTAATCTAGTTGCATTACAAGGCTAGCGTACACCCATATATATCTATATGCATATGATAGACTGCTAGCTATCCGACTTGGTGTAGCACTGCTAATCCTACTCGGTTTACAATACTAACCAAACTAGGACACACATGCACGTGCCGTGCAATCTTAGATTTGTGCTTAACTCTAACACCAAGCGCATACGAGTCCCGTACGTATTAACAGAGCCCTTTTTTTAACCTTTGGCTGGTGATTATATACGCCTTTGTTGGAAGTAAACCCAACGTCAGGACCAGATTACATGTCAGTATATGTATCCAACTAGTACCTACCGTGTAGGATTAGTAGCGTCTGGCTATTTGATACTGTTTCGGTTGCTCATATTTGTAACTCGAAACAGGTGCTGCGGAATAAACGAAGATTGGCTAAGGACGAGTTGACGATGCGCGTCGGGAATGGTTCCAAGGTCGATGTGATCGCCGTCGGCACGCTATCTCTACATCTACCTTCGGGATTAGTTTTAGACTTCAGAGAATAATGGTTGTTTTATTTTTATGAATAATATTTTTTATGGTCATGCACCCTTGAAGAATGGTCTATTCTTGTTGAATCTCGATTGTAGTGATACACATATTTATAATATTGAAGCCAAAATATGCAAAATTGATAATGATAGTGCAACATATTTATGGCACTACCGTTTAGGTCATATTGGTGTAAAGCGCATGAAGAAACTTCATGCGGATGGACTTTTGGAATCACTTGATTATGAATCATTTGATACTTGCGAACCATGCCTTATGAGCAAGATGACTAAAACTCCATTCTCCGAAACAATGGAGCGAGCTAATGATTTATTGAAAATAGTACATACCGATGAATGCGGTTCGATAAGTGTTGAAGCACGCGGTGGGTATCGTTATTTTCTAACCTTCACAGATGATTTAAGTAGATATGGGTATATCTACTTGATGAAACACAAGTCTGAAACATTTGAAAATTTCAAAGAATTTCAGAGTGAAGTAGAGAATCATCGTAACAAGAAGATAAAATTTTTACGATCTGATCGCGTAGGCAAATATTTGAGTTACGAGTTTGGCCTTCATTTAAAATAATGTGGAATTGTTTCACAACTCACGCCACCTGAAACACCACAGTGTAATGTGAAGGAAATATGCCCTAGAGGCAATAATAAAGTTATTATTTATTTTCTTATTTCATGATAAATGTTTATTATTCATGCTAGAATTGTATTAACCGGAAACATAATACATGTGTGAATACATAGACAAACAGAGTGTCACTAGTATGCCTCTACTTGACTAGCTCGTTGATCAAAGATGGTTATGTTTCCTAACCATAGACATGAGTTGTCATTTGATAAACGGGATCACATCATTAGAAGAATGATGTGATTGACTTGACCCATTCCGTTAGCTTAGCACTTGATCGTTTAGTACGTTGCTATTGCTTTCTTCATGACTTATACATGTTCCTATGACTATGAGATTATGCAACTCCCGTTTACCGGAGGAACACTTTGTGTGCTACCAAACGTCACAACGTAACTGGGTGATTATAAAGATGCTCTACAAGTGTCTCCGAAGGTACTTGTTGAGTTGGCGTATTTCGAGATTAGGATTTGTCACTCCAATTGTCGGAGAGGTATCTCTGGGCCCACTCGATAATGCACATCACGATAAGCCTTGCAAGCATTGTAACTAATGAGTTAGTTGCGGGATGATGTATTACAGAACGAGTAAAGAGACTTGCCGGTAACGAGATTGAGCTAGGTATTGAGATACCGACGATCGAATCTCGGGCAAGTAACATACTGATGACAAAGGGAACAACGTATGTTGTTATGCGGTTTGACCGATAAAGATCTTCGTAGAATATGTAGGTTCCGCTATTGGTTATTGACCGGAGACGTGTCTCGGTCATGTCTACATAGTTCTCGAACCCGTAGGGTCCGCACGCTTAAAGTTCTGTGACGATTTGTATTATGAGTTTATGTGTTTTGATGAACCGAAGGTAGTTCGGAGTCCCGGATGAGATCGGGGACATGACGAGGAGTCTCGAAATGGTCGAGACGTAAAGATCGATATATTGGACAACTATATTCGGACATCGAAAAGGTTCCGAGTGGTTCGGGTATTTTTCTTAGTACCGGGGAGTTACGGGAATACGGGGAAGAAGTATATGGGCCTTATTGGGCTTTAGGGGAGAGAGAGAGGCAGGCCGCGCCCCCCCCAAGGCCTAGTCCAAATTGGACTAGGGGGAGGGGCTGCGCCCCCTCCTTCCTTCTCTTCTCTCTTCCCCTTCCTTCTCTCCTACTCCTACTACTTGGAAGGGGGGGAATCCTACTCCCGGTGGGAGTAGGACTCCTCCAGGGCGCGCCATAGCTAGGCTGGCCCTCTCCCCTCCTCCACTCCTTTATATACGTGGCCAGGGGGCACCCCATAGACACAACAATTGATCATTGATCTCTTAGCCGTGTGCGGTGCCCCCCTCCATCATAATCCACCTCGATCATATCGTAGCGGTGCTTAGGCAAAGCCCTGCGTCGGTAGCATCTTCATCACCGTCACCACGCCGTCGTGCTGACGAAACTCTCCTGTGAAGCTTTGCTGGATCGGAGCTCGCGGGACGTCATCAAGTTGAACGTGTGCTGAACTCGGAGGTGCCGTGCGTTCGGTACTTGGATCGGTCGGATCGTGAAGACGTACGACTACATCAACCGCGTTGTGCTAACGCTTCCGCTTTCGGTCTACGAGGGTACGTAGACACACTCTCCCCTCTCGTTGCTATGCATCACCATGATCCTGTGTGTGCGTAGGAAATTTTTTGAAATTACTACGTTCCCCAACAGTGGCATCCGAGCCAGGTTTTATGCGTAGATGTTATATGCACGAGTAGAACACAAGTGAGTTGTGGGCGATACAAGTCATACTGCTTACCAGCATGTCACACTTTGGTTTGGCGGTATTGTTGGATGAAGCGGCCCGGACCGACATTACGCGTACGCTTACGCGAGACTGGTTTTACCGCCGTGCTTTGCACACAGGTGACTAGCGGGTGTCAGTTTCTCCAACTTTAGTTGAACCGAGTGTGGCTACGCCCGGTCCTTGTGAAGGTTAAAACAGCACTAACTTGACGAACTATTGTTGTGGTTTTGATGCGTAGGTAAGAACGGTTCTTGCTCAGCCCGTAGCAGCCACGTAAAACTTGCAACAACAAAGTAGAGGATGTCTAACTTGTTTTTGCAGGGCATGTTGTGATGTGATATGGTCAAGACATGATGCTATATTTTATTGTATGAGATGATCATGTTTTGTAACTGAGTTATCGGCAACTGGCAGGAGCCATATGGTTGTCACTTTATTGTATGCAATGCAATCGCCCTGTAATTGCTTTACTTTATCACTAAGCGGTAGCGATAGTCGTAGAAGCAATAGTTGGCGAGACGACAACGATGCTACGATGGAGATCAAGGTGTCGCGCCAGTGACGATGGTGATCATGACGGTGCTTCGGAGATGGAGATCACAAGCACAAGATGATGATGGCCATATCATATCACTTATATTGATTGCATGTGATGTTTATCCTTTATGCATCTTATTTTGCTTTGTTTGACGGTAGCATTATAAGATGATCTCTCACTAAAATTCAAGGTAAAAGTGTTCTCCCTGAGTATGCACCATTGCCAAAGTTCGTCGTGCCGAGACACCACGTGATGATCGGGTGTGATAAGCTCAACGTTCATCTACAACGGGTGCAAGCCAGTTTTGCACACGCAGAATACTCGGGTTAAACTTGACGAGCCTAACATATGCAGATATGGCCTCGGAACACTGAGACCGAAAGGTCGAGCGTGAATCATATAGTAGATATGATCAACATAGTGATGTTCACCATTGAAAACTACTCCATTTCACGTGATGATCGGTTATGGTTTAGTTGATTTGGATCACGTGATCACTTAGATGATTAGAGAGATGTCTATCTAAGTGGGAGTTCTTGAGTAATATGATTAATTAAACTTTAATTTATCATGAACTTAGTCCTGGTAATATTTGCAAATTATGTTGTAGATCAATAGCTCGCGTATAGCTCCCCTGTTTTATTTTTGATATGTTCCTAGAGAAAACTAAGTTGAAAGATGATAGTAGCAATGATGCGGACTGGTTCCGTGATCTGAGGATTATCCTCATTGCTGCACAGAAGAATTATGTCCTTTATGCACTGCTAGGTGACAGACCTATTGCAGGAGCAGATGCAAACGTTATGAACATTTAGCAAGCTCGATGTGATGACTACTTGATAGTTTAGTGCGTCATGATTTACGGCTTAGAATCGGGACTACAAAAACGTTTTGAACGCCACGGAGCATATGAGATGTTCCAAAGAGATGAAATTGGTATTTCAGACTCATGCCCGTGTCGAGAGGTATGAGACCTCTGACAAGTACTTTGCCTACAAGATGGAGGAGAATAGCTCAATCAGTGAGCATGTGCTCAGAATGTCTGAGTACTACAGTTGCTTGAATCAAGTGGGAGTTGATCTTCCGGATAAGATAGTAATTGACAGAATTCTCTAGTCACTATCACGAAGTTACTGGAACTTCGTGATGAACTATAATATGCAAGGGATGACAAAAACGATTCCCGAGCTCTTCGTGATGCTGAAATCAACGAAGGTAGAAATCAAGAAAGAGCATCAAGTGTTGATGGTTAACAAGACCACTAGTTTCAAGAAAAGGGCAAAGGAAAGAAGGGGAACTTCAAGAAGAATAGCAATCAAGTTGCTACTCCCGGGAAGAAGCCCAAGTCTGGACCTAAGCCTGAAACTGAGTGCTTCTACTGCAAAGGGACTGGTCACTGGAAGTGGAACTGCCCCAAGTATTTGGCGGATAAGAAGGATGGCAAAGTGAACAAAAGTATATTTGATATACATGTTATTGATGTGTATTTTACTAGTGTTCATAGTAGCCCCTGGGTATTTGATACTGGTTTAGTTGCTAACATTAGTAACTCGAAACAGGGGTTGCAAAATGAACAGAGACTAGTTAATGACGAGGTGACGATGTGTGTTGAAAGTGATTCCAAGGTTGATAAGATCACCATCGCACACTCCCTCTACCTTCGGGATTAGTGTTGGACCTAAATAAATGTTATTTGGTGTTTGCGTTGAGCATGAATATGATTGGATCATGTTTATTGCAAAATAAATGTTATTTGGTGTTTGCGTTGAGCATGAATATGAATATGATTGGATCATGTTTATTGCAATACGGTTATTCATTTAAGTCAGAGAATAATTGTTGTTCTGTTTACATGAATAAAAACCATCTATGGTCATACACCCAATGTAAATGGTTTATTGAATCTCTATTGTAGTGATACACATATTCATAATATTGAAGCCAAAAGATGCAAAGTTAGTAATGATAGTGCAACTTATTTGTGGCACTGCCGTTTAGGTCATATTGGTGTAAAGCGCATGAAGAAACTCCATACTGATGGACTTTTGGAATCACTTGATTATGAATCATTTGATGCTTGCGAACCATGCCTCATGGACAAGATGACTAAAACTCCGTTCTCCAGAACAATGGAGCGAGCTACGGACTTATTGGAAATAATACATACCGATGTATGCGGTTCGATGAGTATTGAGGCTCGCGGCGGGTATCGTTATTTTCTGACCTTCACAGATGATTTGAGCAGATATGGGTATATCTACTTAATGAAACACAAGTCTGAAACGTTTGAAAAGTTCAAAGAATTTCAGAGTGAAGTAGAAAATCATCGTAACAAGAAAATAAAGTTTCTACGATCTGATCGCGGAGGCAAATATTTGAGTTACGAGTTTGGTCTTCATTTAAAATGTGGAATAGTTTCGCAACTCATGCCACCTGGAACACCACAGCGTAATGGTGTGTCCGAATGTCGTAACCGTACTTTATTAGATATGGTGCGATCTATGATGTCTCTTACCGATTTACCACTATCGTTTTGGGGTTATGCATTAGAGACAGCTGCATTCACGTTTAATAGGGCACCATCTAAATCCGTTGAGATGACACCGTATGAACTGTGGTTTGGCAAGAAACCTAAGCTGTCGTTTCTTAAAGTTTGGGGCTACGATGCTTATGTGAAAAAGCTTCAGCCTGATAAGCTCGAACCCAAATCGGAGAAGTGCGTCTTCATAGGATACCCAAAAGAAACTGTTGGGTACACCTTCTATCACAGATCCGAAGGCAAGATATTTGTTGCTAAGAATGGATCCTTTCTAGAGAAGGAGTTTCTCTCGAAAGAAGTGAGTGGGAGGAAAGTAGAACTTGATGAGGTAGTGGTACCTTCTCTTGAATTGGAAAGTAGTTCATCACAGAAATCAGTTCCAGTGATGCCTACACCAATTAGTGAGGAAGCTAATGATGATGATCATGAAACTTCAGATCAAGTTACTACAGAACCTCGTAGGTCAACCAGAGTACGTTCCGCTCCAGAGTGGTACGGTAATCCTGTTCTGGAAGTCATGTTACTAGACCATGACGAACCTACGAACTATGAGGAAGCAATGATGAGCCCAGATTCCGCCAAATGGCTTGAGGCCATGAAATCTGAGATGGGATCCATGTATGAGAACAAAGTATGGACTTTGGTTGACTTGCCCGATGATCGGCAAGCCATTGAAAATAAATGGATCTTCAAGAGGAAGACGGACGCTGATAGTAGTGTTACTATCTACAAAGCTAGACTTGTCGAAAAAGGTTGTTGACAAAGTTCAAGGAGTTGACTACGATGAAACTTTCTCACCCGTAGCGATGCTTAAGTCCGTCCGAATCATGTTAGCAATTGCCGTATTTTATGATTATGAAATTTGGCAAATGGATGTAAAGACTGCATTCCTGAATGGATTTCTGGAAGAAGAGTTGTATATGATGCAACCTGAAGGTTTTATCGATCCAAAGGATGCTAACAAAGTGTGAAAGCTCCAGCGATCCATCTATGGACTGGTGCAAGCATCTCGGAGTTGGAATATACGCTTTGATGAGTTGATCAAAGCATATAGTTTTATACAGACTTGCGGTGAAGCCTGTATTTACAAGAAAGTGAGTGGGAGCACTACAGCATTTCTGATAAGTATATGTGAATGACATATTGTTGATCGGAAATAATGTAGAATTTTCTGGAAAGCATAAAGGAGTATTTGAAAGGAGTTTTTCAAAGAAAGACCTCGGTGAAGCTGCTTACAAATTGAGCATCAAGATCTATAGAGATAGATCAAGACGCTTGATAAGATTTTTCAATGAGTACATACGTTGACAAAGTTTTTGAAGTAGATCAAAATGGAACAGTCAAAGAAGGAGTTCTTGCCTGTGTTTTAAGGTGTGAAGTTGAGTGAAGACTCAAAACCCGACCACGGCAGAAAATAGAAAGAGAATGAAAAGTCATTCCCTATGCCTCAGTCATAGGTTCTATAAAGTATGCTATGCTGTGTAACAGATCTATTGTATACCCTACATTGAGTTTGGCAAGGGAGTACAATAGTGATCTAGGAGTAGATCACTGGACAACGGTCAAAATTATCCTTAGTGGAATAAGGATATGTTTCTCGATTATGGAGGTGCCGAAAGGTTCGTCGTAAAGGGTCACGTCGATACAAGTTTTGACATTGATCCAGATGACTCTAAGTCTCAATCTGGATACATATTGAAAGTGGGAGCAATTAGCTAGAGTAGCTTCGTGCGGAGCATTGTTGACATAGAAATTTGCAAAATACATACGAATCTGAATTTGGCAGACCCATTGACTAAACTTCTCACAAGCAAAACATGATCACACCTTAGTACTCTTTGGGTGTTAATCACATGGAGATATGAACTAGATTATTGACTCTAGTAAACCCTTTGGGTGTTGGTCACATGACAATGTGAACTATGGATATTAATCACATGGTGATGTGAACTGTTGGTGTTAAATCATATGGCGATGTGAACTAGATTATTGACTCTAGTGCAAGTGGGAGACTGAAGGAAATATGCCCTAGAGGCAATAATAAAGTTATTATTTATTTCCTTATTTCATGATAAATGTTTATTATTCATGCTAGAATTGTATTAACCGGAAACATAATACATGTGTGAATACATAGACAAACAGAGTGTCACTAGTATGCCTCTACTTGACTAGCTCGTTGATCAAAGATGGTTATGTTTCCTAACCATAGACATGAGTTGTCATTTGATAAACGGGATCACATCATTAGGAGAATGATGTGATTGACTTGACCCATTCCGTTAGCTTAGCACTTGATCGTTTAGTACGTTGCTATTGCTTTCATCATGACTGATACATGTTCCTATGACTATGAGATTATGCAACTCCCGTTTACCGGAGGAACACTTTGTGTGCTACCAAACGTCACAACGTAACTGGGTGATTATAAAGGTGCTCTACAGGTGTCTCCGAAGGTACTTGTTGAGTTGGCGTATTTCGAGATTAGGATTTGTCACTCCAATTGTCGGAGAGGTATCTCTGGGCCCACTCGGTAATGCACATCACTATAAGCCTTGCAAGCATTGTAACTAATGAGTTAGTTGCGGGATGATGTATTACGGAACGAGTAAAGAGACTTGCCGGTAACGAGATTGAGCTAGGTATTGAGATACCGACGATCGAATCTCGGGCAAGTAACATACCGATGACAAAGGGAACAACGTATGTTGTTATGCGGTTTGACCGATAAAGATCTTCGTAGAATATGTAGGAACCAATATGAGCATCCAGGTTCCGCTATTGGTTATTGACCGGAGACGTGTCTCGGTCATGTCTACATAGTTCTCGAACCCGTAGGGTCCGCACGCTTAAAGTTCTATGACGATTTGTATTATGAGTTTATGTGTTTTGATGAACCGAAGGTAGTTCGGAGTCCCGGATGAGATCGGGGACATGACGAGGAGTCTCGAAATGGTCGAGACGTAAAGATCGATACATTGAACGACTATATTCGTACATCGGAAAGGTTCCGAGTGGTTCGGGTATTTTTCGGAGTACCGGGGAGTTACGGGAATACGGGGAAGAAGTATATGGGCCTTATTGGGCTTTAGGGGAGAGAGAGAGGCAGGCCGCGCGCCCCCCCAAGGTCTAGTCCGAATTGGACTAGGGGGAGGGGCTGCGCCCCCTCCTTCCTTCTCTTCTCTCTTCCCCTTCCTTCTCTCCTACTCCTACTACTTGGAAGGGGGGGAATCCTACTCTCAGTGGGAGTAGGACTCCTCTAGGGCGCGCCATAGCTAGGCCGTCCCTCTCCCCTCCTCCACTCCTTTATATACGTGGCCAGGGGGCACCCCATAGACACAACAATTGATCATTGATCTCTTAGCCGTGTGCGGTGCCCCCCTCCACCATAATCCACCTCGATCATATCGTAGCGGTGCTTAGGCAAAGCCCTGCGTCGGTAGCATCATCATCACTGTCACCACGCCATCGTGCTGACGAAACTCTCCTGTGAAGCTTTGCTGGATCGGAGCTCGCGGGACGTCATTGAGTTGAACGTGTGCTGAACTCGGAGGTGCCGTGCGTTCGGTACTTGGATTGGTCGGATCGTGAAGACGTACGACTACATCAACCGCGTTGTGCTAACGCTTCCGCTTTCGGTCTACGAGGGTACGTAGACACACTCTCCCTTCTCGTTGCTATGCATCACCATGATCCTGTGTGTGCGTAGGAATTTTTTTTAAATTACTACGTTCCCCAACATAATGGTGTGTCCGAACATCGTAACCATACTTTATTAGATATGGTGCGTTCTATGATGTCTCTTACCGATTTACCACTATTGTTTTGGGGTTATGCATTAGAGACAACCGCATTCACGTTAAATAGGGCACCGTCTAAATCCGTTCAGACGACACCGTATGAACTATGGTTTGGGAAGAAACCTAAGCTGTCGTTTCTTAAAGTTTGGGGATGCGATACTTATGTCAAAATGCTTCAGCCTGAAAAGCTCAAACCCAAATCGGAGAAGTGCGTCTTCATAGGATACCCCTAAAGAAACTATTGGGTACACCTTCTACCACAGATCTGAAGGCAAGATCTTTGTTGCTAAGAATGGATCCTTTCCAGAGAAGGAGTTTCTCTCGAAAGAAGTGAGTGGGAGAAAAGTAGAACTTGATGAGGTAATTGTACCTTCTCTCAAATTGAAAAGTAGCACATCAGAGAAAACCGTTCCCATGATGCCTACACCAACTAGAGTGGAAGCTAACGATAATGATCATGAAACTTCAGATCAAGTAACTACTGAACTTCGTAGGTCAACCAGAGCACGATTCGCACCACAGTGGTACGGTAATCCTGTCCTGAAAGTCATGTTATTAGACCAAGGCAAACCTACGAACTATGAAGAAGCTATGATGAGCTCAGATTCCGATAGATGGCTTGAGGCCATGAAATCTGAGATAGGATCCATGTATGAGAACAAAGTATGGACTTTGGTGGACTTGCCCGATGATCGGCAAGCCATAGAAAATAAATGGATCTTCAAGAAGAAGACTGACGCTGATGGTAATGTTACTGTCCACAAAGCCCGACTTGTCGCAAAAGGTTTTCGATAAGTTCAAGGGGTTGACTACGATAAGACTTCTCACCCGTAGCGATGCTTAAGTCTGTCTGAATCATGTTAGCAATTGCCGCATTTTATGATTATGAAATCTGGCAAATGGACGTCAAAACTGCATTCCTTAATGAATTTCTTAAAGAAGAGTTGTATATGATGCAACTAGAAGGTTTTGTCGATCCTAAAGGTGCTAACAAAGTGTGCAAGCTCCATCGATCCATCTATGGACTGGTGTAAGCATCTCGGAGTTGGAATATACGCTTTGATGATTTGATCAAAGCATATGGTTTTATACAGACTTACGGTGAAGGCTGTATTTACAAGAAAGTGAGTGGGAGCTCTGTAGCATTTCTGATATTATATGTGGATGACATATTGTTGATTGGAAATGATATAGAATTTTTGGATAGCGTAAAAGGATACTTGAATAAGAATTTTTCAATGAAAGACCTCAGTGAAGCTGCTTATATATTGGGCATCAAGATCTATAGGGGTAGATGAAGACGCTTAATAGGACTTTCATAAAGCACATACCTTGACAAAGTTTTGAAGAAGTTCAAAATGGATCAGTCAAAGAAAGGGTTCTTGCCTGTGTTACAAGGTGTGAAATTGAGTCAGACTCAAAGCCCGACCACTGCAGAAGATAGAGAGAGAATGAAAGTCATTCCCTATGCCTCAGCCATAGGTTCTATCATGTATGCTATGTTGTGTACCAGACCTTATGTTTGCCTTGCCATAAGTTTGGCAGGGAGGTACCAAAGTAATCGAGGAGTGGATCACTGGACAGCGGTCAAGAACATCCTGAAGTACCTGAAAAGGACCAAGGATATGTTTCTCATTTATGGAGGTGACGAAGAGCTCGTCGTAAAGGGTTACGTCGATGCTAGCTTTGACACTAATCCGGATGACTCTAAGTAATAAACCGGATACGTATTTATATTGAATAGTGGAGTTGTCAGTTGGTGCAGTTCCAAGCAGAGCGTCGTGGCGGGATCTAGGTGTGAAGCGGAGTACATAGCTGCTTCGGAAGCAGCGCATGAAGGAGTCTGGAAGAAGGAGTTCATATCTGATCTAGGTGTAATACCCAGTGCATCGGGTCCAATGACAATCTTTTGTGACAACACTGGAGCAATAGCCTTAACGAAGGAATCCATGTTTCACAAGAGAACCAAACACATCAAGAGACGCTTCAACTCCATTCGTGAGAAGGTCAAAGATGGAGAGATAGAAATTTGCAAAGTACATATGGATCTGAATCTGGTAGACCCGTTGACTAAGCCTCTTCCGTGAGCAAAACATGATCAGCACCAAGACTCCATGGGTGTTAGATTCATTACAATGTAATCTAGATTAGTTGTCATTTGATAACGGGATCACATCAATAGGAGAATGATGTGATGGACAAGACCCATCCGTTAGCTTAGCATATGATCGTTCAGTTTATTGCTACTGCTTTCTTGAATGTCAAATACATGTTCCTTCGACCATGAGATCATGCAACTCCCGGATACCGGAAGAACACCTTGTGTGCTATCAAACGTCACAATATAACTAGGTGATCATAAAGATGCTCTACAGGTATATCCGAAGGTGTTTGTTGAGTTGGCATGGATCAAGATTGGGATTTTTCACTCCGAGTATCGGAGAGGTATCTCTGGGCCCTCTCGGTAATACACATCATAATAAGCTTGCAAGCAAAATGACTAAGGAGTTAGTTACGAGATGATGTATTACGGAACGAGTAAAGAGACTTGACGGTAACGAGATTGAATTAGGTATGGAGATACCGACGATCGAATCTCAGGCAAGTAACATACCGACAGACAAAGGGACTTACGTATGTTGTCATTATAGTTCGACCGATAAAGATCTTCGTAGAATATGTAAGAACCAATATGGGCATCCAGGTTCCGCTATTGGTTATTGATCGGAGAAGTGTATCAGTCATGTCTACATAGTTCTCGAACCCGTAGGGTCCGCATGCTTAACGTTCGTTGACGATATAGTGTTATATGAGTTATATGATTTGGTGACCGAATGTTGTTCGTGAAGGAAATATGCCCTAGAGGCAATAATAAAGTTGTTATTTATATTTCCTTATATCATCATAAATGTTTATTATTCATGCTAGAATTGTATTAACCGGAAACTTAATAGATGTGTGAATACATAGACAAAACACAGTGTCCCTAGTATGCCTCTACTAGACTAGCTCGTTAATCAAGGATGGTTAAGTTTCCTAACCATAGACATGTGTTGTCATTTGATGAACGAGATCACATCATTAGGAGAATGATGTGATGGACAAGACCCATCCGTTAGCTTAGCATAATGATCGTTAAGTTTTATTGCTATTGCTTTCTTCATGACTTATACATATTCCTCTGACTATGAGATTATGCAACTCCCGAATACCGGAGGAACACCTTGTGTGCTATCAAACGTCACAATGTAATTGGGTGATTATAAAGATGCTCTACAGGTGTCTCTGAAGGTGTTTGTTGGGTTGGCATAGATCAAGATTAGGATTTGTCACTCCGAGTATCAAAGAGGTATCTCTGGGCCCTCTCGGTAATGCACATCATGATAAGCCTTGCAAGCAATGTGACTAATGAGTTAGTTACGGGATGATGCATTATGGAACGAGTAAAGAGACTTGCCGGTAATGAGATTGAACTAGGTATGAAGATACCGACGATCGAATCTCGGGCAAGTAACATACCGATGACAAAGGGAATGATGTATGTTGTCGTGCGGTTTGACCGATAAAGATCTTCGTAGAATATGTAGGAACTAATATGAGCATCCAGGTTCCGCTATTGGTTATTGACCGGAGATGTGTCTCGGTCATGTCTACATAGTTCTCGAACCCGTAGGGTCCACACGCTTAACGTTCGATGACGATTTGTATTATGAGTTGTGTGTTTTGGTGACCGAAGTTTGTTCGGAGTCCTGGATGAGATCACGGACATGACGAGGAGTCTCGAAATGGTCGAGAGGTAAATATTGATATATTGGAAGGTGATATTCGGACACTGGAATGGTTCCGGAGTGATTCAGATATTTTTCGGAGTACCGAGGGGTTACCGTAACCCCCCGGGGAATTATTGGGCCTAAATGGGCCATAAGGAAGAGGGGAGGCAACCCACAAGGGGTGGCTGCGCCCCCCTCCCATGGAGAGTCCGAATTGGACTAGGGGAGGGGGCGCGCCCCCCTTTCCTTCTCCTCTTCTCTCTCCCTTTCCCCTTTCCCACTCCGGAAAAAGGAAGAGGGGGGCCGAATTGGACATGGAGTCCAAGTAGGACTCCTCCCCCTTGGGGGCGCGCCTAGGCCGGCCCTCTCCTCCTCCCCTCCTTTATATACAGGGGCGGGGGGGGCACCCCAAAGGATCATCAGATATTCTCTTAGCCATGTGCGGTGCCCCCTACACAGTTTACTCCTCCGGTCATAGCGTCGTAGTGCTGACGAAACTCTCCCTCGACCATCTGCTGGATCAAGAGTTTGAGGGACGTCATCGAGCTGAACGTGTGCTGAACTCTGAGGTGCCGTACGTTTGGTGCTTGATCGGTTGAATCGCGAAGACGTTCGACTACATCAATCGCGTTAAGCTAACGCTTCCGCTTTCGGTCTACGAGGGTACGTGGATACACTCTCCCCCTCTCGTTGCTATGCATCTCCTAGATAGATCTTGCGTGAGCGTAGGATTTTTTTTGAAATTGCATGCTACGTTCCCCAACAGTGGCATCCGAGCCAGGTCTATGCGTATATGATATGCACGAGTAGAACACAAAGAGTTGTGGGCGATAATAGTCATACTGCTTACCACCAACGTCTTACTTTGATTCGGCGGTATTGTTGGATGAAGCGGCCCGGACTGACATTACATGACCGCGTTCATGAGACTGGTTCTACCGACGTGCTTTGCACGCAGGTGGCTGGCGGGTGTCTGTTTCTCCAACTTTAGTTGAATCGAGTTTGACTACGGCCGGTCCTTGTTGAAGGTCAAAATGGCACACTTGACGAAAAATCGTTGTGGTTTTGATTCGTAGGTAAGAACGGTTCTTACTAGAAGCCCGTAGCAGCCACGTAAAACTTGCAACAACAAACTAGAGGACGTCTAATTGTTTTTGCAGGGCATGTTGTGATGTGATATGGTCAAGACATGATGTGATACACGTTATTGTATGAGATGATCATGTTTTGTAAAAGTTATCGGCAACTGGCAGGAGCCTTATGGTTGTCGCTTTATTGTATGAAATGCAATCGCCATGTAATTGCTTTACTTTATCACTATGCGGTAGCGATAGTCGTAGAAGCAATAGTTGGCGAGACGACAACGACGCTACGATGGAGATCAAGGTGTCAAGACGGTGACGATGGAGATCATGACGGTGCTTTGGAGATGGAGATCAAAGGCACAAGATGATGATGACCATATCATGTCACATATTCTGATTGCATGTGATGTTTTTATGCATCTTATTTTGCTTAGTACGGCGGTAGCATTATATGATGATCCCTCACTAAATTTCAAGGTATAAGTGTTCTCCCTGAGTATGCACCATTGCGACAATTCGTCGTGCCGAGACACCACGTGATGATCGGGTGTGATAACTCTACGTTCACATACAACGGGTGCAAGCCAGTTTTGCACATGCAGAATACTCGGGTTAAACTTGACGAGCCTAGCATATGCAGATATGGCCTCGGAACACTGAGACCGAAAGGTCGAACGTGAATCATATAGTAGATATGATCAAGATAGAGATGTTCACCATTGAAAACTACTCCATCTCACGTGATGATCGGACATGGTTTAGTTGATATGGATCACGTGATCATTTAGATGACTAGAAGGATGTCTATCTAAGTGGGAGTTCTTAAGTAATATGATTAATTGAACTTAATTTATCATGAACTTAGTCCTGGTAGTATTTGCAAATTATGTTGTAGATCAATAGCTCGCGTATAGCTCCCTTGTTTTATTTTTGATATGTTCCTAGAGAAAACTAAGTTGAAAGATGATAGTAGCAATGATGCGGACTGGGTCCGTGATCTGAGGAATATCCTCGTTGCTGCACAGAAGAATTATGTTCTTGATGCACCGCTAGGTGACAGACCTATTGCAGGAGTAGATGCAGACGTTATGAACGTTTGGCAAGCTCGATACGATGAATACTTGATAGTTTAGTGCACCATGCTTTACGGCTTAGAACCGGGACTTCAAAAATGTTTTGAACGCCACAGAGCATATGAGATGTTCCAAAGATATGAAATTGGTATTTCAGACTCATGCCCGTGTCGAGAGGTATGAGACCACTGACAAGTACTTTGCCTACAAGATGGAGGAGAATAGCTCAGCTAGTGAGCATGTGCTCAGAATGTCTGGGTACTACAATCACTTGAATCAAGTGGGAGTTAATCTTCCAGATAAGATAGTGATTGACAGAGTTCTCTAGTCACTATCACCAAGTTACTAGAACTTCGTGATGAACTATAATATGCAAGGGATGATGAAAACGATTCCCAAGCTCTTCGCGATGCTGAAATCAGCAAAGGTAGAAATCAAGAAATAGCATCAAGTGTTGATGGTTGACAAGACCACTAGTTTCAAGAAAAAGGGCGAGGGCAAGAAAGGGAACTTCAAGAAGAATAGCAAGCAAGTTGCTACTCCCGGGAAGAAACCCAAGTCTGGACCTAAGCCTGAAACTGAGTGCTTCTACTGCAAAGGAAATGGTCACTGGAAGCGGAACTGCCCCAAATACTTGACGGATAAGAAGGATGGCAAAGTGAACAAAGGTATATTTGATATACATGTTATTGATGTGTATTTTACTAGTGTTCATAGTAGACCCTGGGTATTTGATACCGGTTCAGTTGCTAACATTAGTAACTCAAAACAGGAGTTGCAAAATGAACGGAGACTAGTTAATGACGAGGTGACGATGTGTGTTGGAAGTGATTCCAAGGTTGATAAGATCACCATCGCACACTCCCTCTACCTTCGGGATTAGTGTTGGACCTAAATAAATGTTATTTGGTGTTTGCGTTGAGCATGAATATGATTGGATCATGTTTATTGCGATACGGTTATTCATTTAAGTCAGAGAATAATTGTTGTTCTGTTTACATGAATAAAACCTTCTATGGTCATACACTCAATATAAATGGTTTATTGAATCTCGATCGTAGTGATACACATATTCATAATATTGATGCCAAAAGATGCAAAGTTGATAATGATAGTGCAACATATTTGTGGCACTACCATTTAGGTCATATTGGTGTAAAGCGCATAAAGAAACTCCATGCAGATGGGCTTTTGGAATCACTTGATTATGAACCATTTGATACTTGCGAACCATGCCTCATGGGCAAGATGACTAAAACTCCGTTCTCCGGAACAATGGAGCGAGCCAATGACTTATTGGAAATAATACATACCGATGTATGCGGTCCGATGAGTGTTGAGGCTCGCGGCGGGTATCCTTATTTTCTGACCTTCACAGATGATTTAAGCAGATATGGGTATATCTACTTAATGAAACACAAGTCTGAAACATTTGAAAAGTCAAAGAATTTCAGAGTGAAGTGGAAAATCATCGTTACAAGAAAATAAAGTTTCTATGATCTGATTGCGGAGGCGAATATTTGAGTTACGAGTTTGGTCTTCATTTAAAACAATGTGGAATAGTTTCGCAACTCACGCCACCTGGAACACCACAGCATAATGGTGTGTCCGAACGTCGTAACCGTACTTTATTAGATATGGTGCGATCTATGATTTCTCTTACCGATTTACCACTATCGTTTTAGGGTTATCCATTAGAGACAACTGCATTCACGTTAAATAGGGCACCATCTAAATCCGTTGAGACGACACCGTATGAACTGTGGTTTGGCAAGAAACCTAAGCTGTCGTTTCTTAAAGTTTGGGGTTGCGATGCTTATGTGAAAAAGCTTCAGCCTGATAAGCTCGAACCCAAATCGGAGAAGTGCGTCTTCATAGGATACCCAAAAGAAACTGTTGGGTACACCTTCTATCACAGATCCGAAGGCAAGATCTTTGTTGCTAATAATGGTTCCTTTCTAGAGAAAGAGTTTCTCTCGAAAGAAGTGAGTGGGAGAAAAGTAGAACTTGATGAGGTAATTGTACCTTCTCTCGAATTGGAGAATAACTCATCACAGAAAGCAGTTCCCATGATGCCTACACCAATTAGTGAGGAAGCTAATGATGATGATCATGAAACTTCAGATCAAGTTACTACCGAACATCGTAGGTCAACCAGAGTACGTTCCGCACCAGAGTGGTACGGTAATTCTGTTCTGGAAGTCATGTTACTAGACCATGACGAACCTACGAACTATGAAGAAGCTATGATGAGCCCAGATTCCGACAAATGGCTTGAGGCCATGAAATCTGAGATAGGATCCATGTATGAGAACAAAGTGTGGACTTTGGTGGATTTGCCCGATGAAGCTGCTTAAGTATTGAGCATCAAGATCTATAGGGATAGATTGAGACGCTTAATAGGACTTTCACAAAGCATATACCTTGACAAAGTTTTGAAGGAGTTCAAAAAGGATCAGTCAAAGAAAGAGTTCTTGCCTGTATTCAAGGTATAAAGTTGAGTAAGACTCAAAGCATGACCACGGCAGAAGATAGAGAGAGAATGAAAGTCATTCCCTATGCCTCAGCCATAGGTTCTATAAAGAATGCCATGCTGTGTACCAAACCTGTTGTGTACCTTGCCATGAGTTTGTCAAGGGGGTACCTTGGTATGAATCATTTGATGCTGCTTGCGAACCATGCCTCATGGGACAAGATGACTTAAAAGTACTCCGTTCTCCAGAACAATGGAGCGAGCTACGGACTTATTGGAAATATACATACGATGTTGCGGTTCGATGAGTATTGAGGCTCGCGCGGGTATCGTTATTTTCCTGACCTTCACAGATATTTGAGCAGATATGGGTTATATCTACTTAATGAACCAAGTCTGAAACGTTTGAAAGTTCAAAGAATTTCAGAGTGAAATGAAAATCATCGGTACAAGAAAATAAAGTTTCTACGATCTGATCGCGGAGGCAAATATTTGAGTTACGAGTTTGGTCTTCATTAAATGTGGAATAGTTTCGCAACTCATGCCACCTGGAACACACAGCGTATGGTGTGTCCGAATGTCGTAACCGTACTTTATTAGATATGTGCGATCTATGATGTCTCTTACCGATTTACCACTATCGTTTTGGGGTTATGCCATAGAGACAGCTGCATTCACTTTTAATAGGGCACCATCTAAATCCCTTGCAGATGACACCAGTATGAACTGTGGTTTGGCAAGAAACCTAAGCTGTCGTTTTCAAAGTTTGGGCTACGATGCGTTATGAAAAAGCTTCAGCCTGATAAGCTCGAACCCAATCGTGAGAGTGCGTCTTCATAGATACCCAAAAGAACTGTTGGGTACACCTTCTATCACAGATCCGAAGGCAAGATTTTGTTGCTAAGAATGGATCCTTTCCTAGAGAGAGTTTCTCTCGAAAGAAGTGAGTGGGAGGAAGTAAGAACTTGATGAGGTAGTGGTACCCTCTCTGAATTGGAAAGTAGTTCAATCACAAAATCAGTTCCAGTGATGCCTACACAATTAGTGGGAAGCTAATGATGTATCATATGGAAACTTCAGATCAGTTACTACAGAACCTCGTAGGTCACCAAGTACGTTCCGCTCCAGAGTGGTAACGGTATCCTGTTCTGGAAGTCATGTTACTAGACCATGACGAACCTACGAACTATGAGGAAGCATGATAGCCCAGATTCCGCCAAATGGCTTGAGCCATGAAATCTGAGATGGGATCCATGTATGAAACAAAGTATGACTTTGGTTGACTTGCCCGATGATCGGCAAGCCATTGAATAATAGGATCTTCAAGAGGAAGACGGACCTGATAGTAGTGTTTACTATCTACAAAGCTAGACTTGTCGAAAAAGGTTGTTGACAAGTTCAAGGAGTTGACTACGATGAAACTTCTCACCCGTAGCGATGCTTAAGTCCGTCCGAATCATGTTAGCAATTGCCGTATTTTATGATTATGAAATTTGGCAAATGGATGTAAGAACTGCATTCCTGAATGGATTTCTGGAAGAAGAGTTGTATATGATGCAACCTGAAGGTTTTTATCGATCCAACAGGATGCTAACAAAGTGTGAAAGCTCCAGCTCGCATCTATGGACTGGTGCAAGCATCTCTGAGTTGGAATATACGCTTTGATGAGTTGATCAAAGCATATAGTTTTATACAGACTTGGCGGTGAAGCTGTATTTACAAGAAAGTGAGTGGGAGCACTACAGCATTTCTGATAAGTATATGTGAATGACATATGTTGATCGAACGAAATAATGTAGAATTTTCTGGAAGCATAAAGGAGTATTTAAAGAGTTTTTCAAAGAAAGACCTCGGTGAAGCTGCTTACAAATTGAGCATCAAGATCTATAGAGATAGATCAAGAACGCTTGATAAGATTTTTCATGAGTACATACGTTGACAAAGTTTTGAAGTAGAATCAAAATGGAACAGTCAAAGAAGGGTTCTTCCTGTTTTTTAAGGTGTGAAGTTGAGTGAAGACTCAAAACCCGACCACGAGAAATAGAAAGAGAATGAAAAGTCTTCCCTATGCTCAGTCATAGGTTCTCTATAAAGTATGCTATGCTGTGTACAGATCTATTGTATACCCTCAATTGAGTTTGGCAAGGGAGTACAATAGTGATCTAGGAGTAGATCACTGGACACGGTCAAATTATCCTTAGTGGAATAAGATATGTTTCTCGTTATGGAGTTGCCGAAAGGTTCGTCGTAAAGGGTTCCGTCGATACAAGGTTTGACATTGATCCAGATGACTCTAATTCCTCATCTGGATACATTTGAAAGTGGGAGCAATTAGCTAGAGTACTTCGTGCGAGCTGTTGACATAGAATTTGCAAAATACATAACGAATCTGAATTTGGCAACCCATTGACTAAACTTCTCACAAGCAAAACATGATCACACCTTAGTTACTCTTTGGGTGTTAATCACATGGAGATATGAACTAGATTATTGACTCTAGAACCCTTTGGGTGTTGGTCACATTGACAAATGTGAACTAATGGATATTAATCACATGTGATGTGAACTTTTGGTGTTAAATCATATGGCGATGTGAACTAGATTATTGACTCTAGTGCAAGTGGGAGACTGAAGGAAATATGCCCAGAGGCAATATAAAGTTATTATTTATTTCCTTTTTCATGAATAAATGTTTATTATTCATGCTAGAATTGTATTAACCGGAAACATAATACATTGTGAATACATAGACAAACAGAGTGTCACTAGTATGCCTCTCTACTTGACTAGCTCGTTGATCAAGATGGTTATGTTTCCTAACCATAGACATGGTTGTCATTGATAAACGGGATCCACTCATTATGGAGAATGATGTGATTGACTTGACCCATTCCGTTAGCTTAGCACTTATTCGTTTAGTACGTTGCTATTGCTTTCATCATGACTGATACATTTCCTAGTGACTATGAGATTATGCAACCCTCCCGTTTACCGGAGGAACCTTTGTGTGCTACCAAACGTCACAACGTAACTGGGTGATTATAAAGTGCTCTACAGGTGTCCTCCGAAGGTACTTGTTGAGTTGGCGTATTCTCGGATTAGGATTTGTCACTCCAATTGTCGGAGAGGTATCTCTGGGCCCAACTCGGTAATGCAGCATCACTATAAGCCTTGCAAGCTTGTAACTAATGAGTTAGTTTGCGGATGATGTATTACGGAACGAGTAAGAGACTTGCCGTAACGAGATTGAGCTAGGTATTGGATACCGACATCGAATCTCGGGCAAGTAACATACCGATGACAAAGGGAACAACGTATGTTGTTATGCGTTTGACCGATAAAGTCTTCGTAGAATATGTAGGAACCATATGAACATCCAGGTTTCCGCTATGGTTATTGACCGGAGACGTGTCCGGTCATGTCTACATAGTTTCTCGAACCCGTAGGTCCGCACGCTTAAAGTTCTATGACGTATTGTATTATAGTTTATGTGTTTTGATGAACCGAAGTAGTTCGGAGTCCCGGATGAGATCGGGACATGACGAGGAGTCTCGAAATGGTCGAGACGTAAATCGTACATTGAACACTATTTCGTACATCGGAAAGTTCCGAGTGGTTCGGGGTATTTTTCGGAGTACCGGGATTTACGGGAATACGGGGAAGAAGTATATGGGCCTTATTGGGCTTTAGGGGTAGAGAGAGAGGCATGCCGCGCGCCCCCCCAAGGTCTAGTCCAATTGGACTAGGGGAGGGGCTGCGCCCCCTCCTTCCTTCTCTTCTCTCTTCCCTTCCTTCTCTCCTACTCCTACTACTTGGAAGGGGGGGAATCCTACTCTCATGGGAGTAGACTCCTTAGGGCGCGCCATAGCTAGGCCGTCCCTCTCCCCTCCTCCACTCCTTTATATACGTGGCCAGGGCGCCCCATAGACACAACAATTGATCATTGATCTCTTAGCCGTGTGCGGTGCCCCCCTCCACCATAATCCAACCTCGATCATATCGTAGCGTGCTTAGGCAAAGCCCTGCGTCGGTAGCATCATCATCACTGTCACCCCCACGCCATCGTGCTGACGAAACTCTCCTGTGAAGCTTTGCTGGTCGGAGCTCGCGGGACGTCATTGAGTTGAACGTGTGCTGAACTCGGAGGTGCCGTGCGTTCGGTACTTGGATTGGTCGGATCGTGAAGACGTACGACTACATCACACGCGTTGTTGCTAACGCTTCCGCTTTCGGTCTACGAGGGTAACGTAGACACACTCTCCCTTCTCGTTCTTGCATCATCCCATGATCCTGTGTTCGTAGGATTTTTTTTAAATTACTACGTTCCCCAACATATGGTGTGTCCGAACATCGTAACCATACTTTATTAGATATGGTGCGTTCTATGATGTCTCTTACCGATTTTACCACTATTGTTTTGGGGTTATGCATTAGAGACAACCGCATTCACGTTAAATAGGGCACCGTCTAATCCGTTCAGACGACACCGTATGAACTATGGTTTGGGAAGAAACCTAAGCTGTCGTTTCTAAAGTTTGGGGATGCGATACTTATGTCAAAATGCTTCACCTGAAAAGCTCAAACCCAAATCGGAGAAGTGCTGTCTTCATAGATAACCCCTAAAGAAACTATTGGTACACCTTCTACCACAGATCTGAAGGCAAGATCTTTGTTGCTAAGAATGGATCCTTTCCAAGAAGAGTTTCTCCTCGAAAGAAGTGAGTGGGAGAAAAGTAGAACTTGATGAGGTAATTGTACCTTCTCTCAAATTGAAAAGTAGCACATCAGAGAAAACCGTTCCCATGATGCCCTACACCAACTAGAGTGGAAGCTAACGATAATGATCATGAAACTTCAGATCAAGTAACTACTGAACTTCGTAGGTCAACCAGAGCACGATTCGCACCACAGTGGTACGGTAATCCTGTCCTGAAAGTCATGTTATTAGACCAAGGCAAACCTACGAACTATGAAGAAGCTATGATGAGCTCAGATTCCGATAGATGGCTTGAGGCCATGAAATCTGAGATAGGATCCATGTATGAGAACAAAGTATGGACTTTGGTGGACTTTGCCCGAGATCGCAAGCCATAGAAAATAAATGGATCTTCAAGAAGAAGACTGACGCTATGGTAATGTTACTGTCCACAAAGCCCGACTTGTCGCAAAAGGTTTTGTCGATAAGTTCAAGGGGTTGACTACGATAAGACTTCTCACCCTAGCGATGCTTAAGTCTGTCTGAATCATGTTAGCAATTGCCCGCATTTTATGATTATGACATCTGGCAAATGGGCTCAAAACTGCATTCCTTAATGAATTTCTTAAAGAGAGTTGTATATGATGCAACTAGAAGGTTTGTCGATCCTAAAGGTGCTAACAAAGTGTGCAAGCTCCATCGATCCATCTATGGACTGGTGTAAGCATCTCGAGTTGGAATATACTACTTTGATGATTTGATCAAGCATATGGTTTTATACAGACTTACGGTGAAGGCTGTATTTACAAGAAAGTGAGTGGGAGCTCTGTAGCATTTCTGATATTATATGTGGATGACTATTGTTGATTGGAAATGATATAGAATTTTTGGATGCGTAAAAGGATACTTGAATAGAATTTTTCATGAAAGACCTCAGTGAAGCTGCTTATATATTGGGCATCAATCTATAGGGGTAGATGAAGACGCTTAATAGGACTTTCATAAAGCACATACTTGACAAGTTTTGAAGAAGTTCAAAATGGATCAGTCAAAGAAAGGGTTCTTGCCTGTGTTACAGGTGTGAAATTGAGTCAGACTCAAAGCCCGACCACTGCAGAAGATGAGAGAGAATGAAAGTCATTCCCTATGCCTCAGCCATAGGTTCTATCATGTATGCTATGTTGTGTACCAGACCTTATGTTTGCCTTGCCATAAGTTTGGCAGGGAGGTACCAAAGTAATCGAGGAGTGGATCACTGGACAGCGGTCAGAACATCCTGAAGTACCTGAAAAGGACCAAGGATTGTTTCTCTCATTTATGGAGGTGACGAGAGCTCGTCGTAAAGGGTTACGTCGATGCTAGCTTTGACACTAATCCGATGACTCTAAGTAATAAACGGATACGTATTTATATTGAATGTGGAGTTGTCAGTTGGTGCAGTTCCAAGCAGAGCGTCGTGGCGGGATCTAGGTGTGAAGCGGAGTACATAGCTGCTTCGGAAGCAGCGCATGAAGGAGTCTGGAAGAAGGAGTTCATATCTGATCTAGGTGTAATACCCAGTGCATCGGGTCCAATGACAATCTTTTGTGACAACACTGGAGCAATAGCCTAACGAAGGAATCCATGTTTCACAAGAGAACCAAACACATCAAGAGACGCTTCAACTCCATTCGTGAGAGGTCAAAGATGGAGAGATAGAAATTTGCAAAGTACATATGGTCTGAATCTGGTAGACCCTTGACTAAGCCTCTTCCGTGAGCAAACATGATCAGCACCAAGACTCCATGGTGTAGATTCATTACAATGTAATCTAGATTAGTTGTCATTTGATACGGGATCACATCAATAGGAGAATGATGTGATGGACAAGACCCATCCGTTAGCTTAGCATATGATCGTTCAGTTTATTGCTACTGCTTTCTTGAATGTCAAATACATGTTCCTCCTCGACCATGAGATCATGCAACTTCCGGATACCGGAAGAACACCTTGTGTGCTATCAAACGTCACAATATAACTAGGTGTCATAAAGATGCTCTACAGGTATATCCGAAGGTGTTTGTGTTGAGTTGGCATGGATCAAGATTGGGATTTTTCACTCCGAGTATCGGAGAGGTATCTCTGGGCCCTCTCGTAATACACATCATAATAAGCTTGCAAGCAAAATGACTAGAGTTAGTTACGAGATGATGTATTACGGAACGAGTAAAGAGACTTGACGGTAAACGAGATTGAATTAGGTAGGAGATACCACGATCGAATCTCAGGCAAGTAACATAACCGACAGACAAAGGGACTTACGTATGTTGTCATTATAGTTCGACCGATAAGAACTTCGTAGAATATGTAAGAACCAATATGGGCATCCAGGTTCCGCTATTGGTTATTGATCGGAGAGTGTATCAGTCATGTCTACATAGTTCTCGAACCCGTAGGGTCCGCATGCTTAACGTTCGTTGACGATATAGTGTTATATGAGTTATATGATTTGGTGACCGAATGTTTTTCGTGAAGGAAATATGCCCTAGAGGCAATAATAAAGTTTATTTATATTTCCTTATATCATTAAATGTTATTATTCAGCTAGAATTGTATTAACCGGAACTTATAATGTGTGAATACATAGACAAACACAGTGTCCCTAGTATGCCTCTACTAGACTAGCTCGTTAATCAGGATGGTTAAGTTTCCTAACCTAGACATGTGTTGTCATTGATGAACGAGATCACATCATTAGGAGAATGATGTGATGGCAAGACCCATCTTAGCTTAGCATAATGATCGTTAAGTTTATTGCTATTGCTTTCTTCATGACTTATACATATCCTCTGACTATGAGATTATGCAACTCCGAATACCGGAGGACCACCTTGTGTGCTATCAAACTCACAATGTAATTGGGTGATTATAAAGATGCTCTACAGGTGTCTCTGAAGTGTTTGTTGTTGGTTGGCAATATCAAGATTAGGATTTGTCACTCCGAGTATCAAAGAGGTATCTCTGGGCCCTCTCGGTAATGCACATCATGATAAGCCTTGCAAGCAATGTGACTAATGAGTTAGTTACGGGATGATGCATTATGAAACGAGTAAAGAACTTGCCGGTAATGAGATGAACTAGGTATAAGATACCGACATCGAATCTCGGGCAGTAACTACCGATGACAAGGGAATGATGTATGTTGTCGTGCGGTTTGACCGATAAAGATCTTCGTAGAATATGTGAGAACTAATATGAGCATCCAGGTTCCGCTATTGGTTTTGACCGGAGATGTGTCTCGGTCATGTCACATAGTTCTCGAACCCGTAGGGTCCACACGCTTAACGTTCGATGACGATTTGTATATGAGTTGTGTGTTTTGGTGACCGAAGTTTGTTCGGAGTCCTGGATGAGATCACGGACATGACGAGGAGTCTCGAAATGGTCGGAGGTAAATATTGATATTGGAAGGTGATATTCGGACACGGGAATGTTTCCGGAGTGATTCAGATATTTTTCGGAGTACCGAGGGGTTACCGTAACCCCCCGGGTTATTGGGCCTAAATGGGCCTAAGGAAGAGGGAGCAACCCACAAGGGGTGGCTGCGCCCCCCCATGGAGAGTCCGAATTGGACTAGGGGAGGGGGCGCGCCCCCTTTCCTTCTCCTCTTCTCTCTCCCTTCCCCCTTTCCCACTCCGGAAAAAGGAAGAGGGGGGCCGAATTGGACATGGAGTCCAAGTAGGACTCCTCCCCCTTGGGGGCGCGCCTAGGCCGGCCCTCTCCTCCTCCCCTCCTTTATATACAGGGGCGGGGGGGCACCCCAAAGGATCATCAGATATTCTCTTACCCTGTGCGTGCCCCCTACCACAGTTTACTCCTCCGTCATAGCGTCGTAGTGCTGACGAAACTCTCCCTCGACCATCTGCTGGATCAGAGTTTGAGGGACGTCATCGACTGAACGTTGTCTGAACTCTGAGGTGCCGTACGTTTGGTGCTTGATCGGTTGAATCGCGAAGACGTTCGACTACATCAATCGCGTTAAGCTAACGCTTCGCTTTCGGTCTACGAGGGTACGTGGATACACTCTCCCCCTCTCGTTGCTATGCATCTCCTAGATAGATCTTGCGTGAGCGTAGGATTTTTTTTGAAATTGCATGCTACGTTCCCCAATCAGTGGCATCCGAGCCAGGTCTATGCGTATATGATATGCACGAGTAGAACACAAAGAGTTGTGGGCGATAATGTCATACTGCTTACCACCAACGTCTTACTTGTTCGGCGGTATTGTGGATGAAGCGGCCCGGACTGACATTACATACCGCGTTCATGGACTGGTTCTACCGACGTGCTTTGCACGCAGGTGGCTGGCGTGTCTGTTTCTCCAACTTTAGTTGAATCGAGTTTGACTACGCCGGTCCTTGTTGAAGGTCAAAATGGCACACTTGACGAAAAATCGTTGTGGTTTTGATTCGTAGGTAAGAACGGTTCTTACTAGAAGCCCGTAGCAGCCACGTAAAACTTGCAACAACAAACTAGAGGACGTCTAATGTTTTTTGCAGGGCATGTTGTGATGTGATATGGTCAAACATGATGTGATACACGTTTTGTATGAGATGATCATGTTTTTGTAAAAGTTATCGGCAACTGGCAGGAGCCTTATGGTTGTCGCTTTATTGTATGAAATGCAATCGCCATGTAATTGCTTTACTTATCACATGCGGTAGCGATAGTCGTAGAAAATAGTTGGCGAGACGACAACACGCTACATGGAGATCACAGGTGTCAAGACGGTGACATGGAGATCATGACGTGCTTTGGAGATGAGATCAAAGGCACAAGATGATGATGACCATATCATGTCACATATTCTGATGCATGTGAGTTTTTATGCATCTTATTTTGCTGTGTACGGCGGTAGCATTATAGATGATCCCTCACTAAATTTCAAGGTATAAGTGTTCTCCCTGAGTATGCACCATTGCGACAATTCGTCGTGCCGAGACACCACGTGATGATCGGGGTGTGATAACTCTACGTTCACATACAACGGGTGCAAGCCAGTTTTGCACATGCAGATACTCGGGTTAAACTTGACAGCCTAGCATATGCAGATATGGCCTCGACACTGAGACCGAAAGGTCGAACGTGAATCATATAGTAGAATGATCAAGATAGAGATGTTCACCATTGAAAACTACTCCATCTCACGTGATGATCGGACATGGTTTAGTTGATATGGATCACTGATCATTTAGATGACTAGAAGGATGTCTATCTAAGTGGGAGTTCTTAAGTAATATGATTAATTGAACTTAATTTATCATGACTTAGTCTGGTAGTATTTGCAAATTATGTTGTAGATCTAGCTCGCGTATAGCTCCCTTGTTTTATTTTTTGATATGTTCCTAGAAAAACTAAGTTGAAAGATGATAGTAGCAATGATGCGGACTGGGTCCGTGATCTGAGGAATATCCTCGTTGCTGCACAGAAGAATTATGTTCTTGATGCACCGCTAGGTGACAGACCTATTGCAGGAGTAGATGCAGACGTTATGAACGTTTTGGCAAGCTCGATACGATGAATACTGGATAGTTTAGTGCACCATGCTTTACGCTTGAACCGGGACTTCAAAAATGTTTTGAACGCCACAGAGCATATAAGTTCCAAAGATTGAAATTGGTATTTCAGACTCACGGATGAAGCGGCCCGGACTGACATTACATGACCGCGTTCATGAGACTGGTTCTACCGACGTGCTTTGCACGCAGGTGGCTGGCGGGTGTCTGTTTCTCCAACTTTAGTTGAATCGAGTTTGACTACGGCCGGTCCTTGTTGAAGGTCAAAATGGCACACTTGACGAAAAATCGTTGTGGTTTTGATTCGTAGGTAAGAACGGTTCTTACTAGAAGCCCGTAGCAGCCACGTAAAACTTGCAACAACAAACTAGAGGACGTCTAATTGTTTTTGCAGGGCATGTTGTGATGTGATATGGTCAAGACATGATGTGATACACGTTATTGTATGAGATGATCATGTTTTGTAAAAGTTATCGGCAACTGGCAGGAGCCTTATGGTTGTCGCTTTATTGTATGAAATGCAATCGCCATGTAATTGCTTTACTTTATCACTATGCGGTAGCGATAGTCGTAGAAGCAATAGTTGGCGAGACGACAACGACGCTACGATGGAGATCAAGGTGTCAAGACGGTGACGATGGAGATCATGACGGTGCTTTGGAGATGGAGATCAAAGGCACAAGATGATGATGACCATATCATGTCACATATTCTGATTGCATGTGATGTTTTTATGCATCTTATTTTGCTTAGTACGGCGGTAGCATTATATGATGATCCCTCACTAAATTTCAAGGTATAAGTGTTCTCCCTGAGTATGCACCATTGCGACAATTCGTCGTGCCGAGACACCACGTGATGATCGGGTGTGATAACTCTACGTTCACATACAACGGGTGCAAGCCAGTTTTGCACATGCAGAATACTCGGGTTAAACTTGACGAGCCTAGCATATGCAGATATGGCCTCGGAACACTGAGACCGAAAGGTCGAACGTGAATCATATAGTAGATATGATCAAGATAGAGATGTTCACCATTGAAAACTACTCCATCTCACGTGATGATCGGACATGGTTTAGTTGATATGGATCACGTGATCATTTAGATGACTAGAAGGATGTCTATCTAAGTGGGAGTTCTTAAGTAATATGATTAATTGAACTTAATTTATCATGAACTTAGTCCTGGTAGTATTTGCAAATTATGTTGTAGATCAATAGCTCGCGTATAGCTCCCTTGTTTTATTTTTGATATGTTCCTAGAGAAAACTAAGTTGAAAGATGATAGTAGCAATGATGCGGACTGGGTCCGTGATCTGAGGAATATCCTCGTTGCTGCACAGAAGAATTATGTTCTTGATGCACCGCTAGGTGACAGACCTATTGCAGGAGTAGATGCAGACGTTATGAACGTTTGGCAAGCTCGATACGATGAATACTTGATAGTTTAGTGCACCATGCTTTACGGCTTAGAACCGGGACTTCAAAAATGTTTTGAACGCCACAGAGCATATGAGATGTTCCAAAGATATGAAATTGGTATTTCAGACTCATGCCCGTGTCGAGAGGTATGAGACCACTGACAAGTACTTTGCCTACAAGATGGAGGAGAATAGCTCAGCTAGTGAGCATGTGCTCAGAATGTCTGGGTACTACAATCACTTGAATCAAGTGGGAGTTAATCTTCCAGATAAGATAGTGATTGACAGAGTTCTCTAGTCACTATCACCAAGTTACTAGAACTTCGTGATGAACTATAATATGCAAGGGATGATGAAAACGATTCCCAAGCTCTTCGCGATGCTGAAATCAGCAAAGGTAGAAATCAAGAAATAGCATCAAGTGTTGATGGTTGACAAGACCACTAGTTTCAAGAAAAAGGGCGAGGGCAAGAAAGGGAACTTCAAGAAGAATAGCAAGCAAGTTGCTACTCCCGGGAAGAAACCCAAGTCTGGACCTAAGCCTGAAACTGAGTGCTTCTACTGCAAAGGAAATGGTCACTGGAAGCGGAACTGCCCCAAATACTTGACGGATAAGAAGGATGGCAAAGTGAACAAAGGTATATTTGATATACATGTTATTGATGTGTATTTTACTAGTGTTCATAGTAGACCCTGGGTATTTGATACCGGTTCAGTTGCTAACATTAGTAACTCAAAACAGGAGTTGCAAAATGAACGGAGACTAGTTAATGACGAGGTGACGATGTGTGTTGGAAGTGATTCCAAGGTTGATAAGATCACCATCGCACACTCCCTCTACCTTCGGGATTAGTGTTGGACCTAAATAAATGTTATTTGGTGTTTGCGTTGAGCATGAATATGATTGGATCATGTTTATTGCGATACGGTTATTCATTTAAGTCAGAGAATAATTGTTGTTCTGTTTACATGAATAAAACCTTCTATGGTCATACACTCAATATAAATGGTTTATTGAATCTCGATCGTAGTGATACACATATTCATAATATTGATGCCAAAAGATGCAAAGTTGATAATGATAGTGCAACATATTTGTGGCACTACCATTTAGGTCATATTGGTGTAAAGCGCATAAAGAAACTCCATGCAGATGGGCTTTTGGAATCACTTGATTATGAACCATTTGATACTTGCGAACCATGCCTCATGGGCAAGATGACTAAAACTCCGTTCTTCGGAACAATGGAGCGAGCCAATGACTTATTGGAAATAATACATACCGATGTATGCGGTCCGATGAGTGTTGAGGCTCGCGGCGGGTATCCTTATTTTCTGACCTTCACAGATGATTTAAGCAGATATGGGTATATCTACTTAATGAAACACAAGTCTGAAACATTTGAAAAGTCAAAGAATTTCAGAGTGAAGTGGAAAATCATCGTTACAAGAAAATAAAGTTTCTATGATCTGATTGCGGAGGCGAATATTTGAGTTACGAGTTTGGTCTTCATTTAAAACAATGTGGAATAGTTTCGCAACTCACGCCACCTGGAACACCACAGCATAATGGTGTGTCCGAACGTCGTAACCGTACTTTATTAGATATGGTGCGATCTATGATTTCTCTTACCGATTTACCACTATCGTTTTAGGGTTATCCATTAGAGACAACTGCATTCACGTTAAATAGGGCACCATCTAAATCCGTTGAGACGACACCGTATGAACTGTGGTTTGGCAAGAAACCTAAGCTGTCGTTTCTTAAAGTTTGGGGTTGCGATGCTTATGTGAAAAAGCTTCAGCCTGATAAGCTCGAACCCAAATCGGAGAAGTGCGTCTTCATAGGATACCCAAAAGAAACTGTTGGGTACACCTTCTATCACAGATCCGAAGGCAAGATCTTTGTTGCTAATAATGGTTCCTTTCTAGAGAAAGAGTTTCTCTCGAAAGAAGTGAGTGGGAGAAAAGTAGAACTTGATGAGGTAATTGTACCTTCTCTCGAATTGGAGAATAACTCATCACAGAAAATAGTTCCCATGATGCCTACACCAATTAGTGAGGAAGCTAATGATGATGATCATGAAACTTCAGATCAAGTTACTACCGAACATCGTAGGTCAACCAGAGTACGTTCCGCACCAGAGTGGTACGGTAATTCTGTTCTGGAAGTCATGTTACTAGACCATGACGAACCTACGAACTATGAAGAAGCTATGATGAGCCCAGATTCCGACAGATGGCTTGAGGCCATGAAATCTGAGATAGGATCCATGTATGAGAACAAAGTGTGGACTTTGGTGGATTTGCCCGATGAAGCTGCTTAAGTATTGAGCATCAAGATCTATAGGGATAGATTGAGACGCTTAATAGGACTTTCACAAAGCATATACCTTGACAAAGTTTTGAAGGAGTTCAAAAAGGATCAGTCAAAGAAAGAGTTCTTGCCTGTATTCAAGGTATAAAGTTGAGTAAGACTCAAAGCATGACCACGGCAGAAGATAGAGAGAGAATGAAAGTCATTCCCTATGCCTCAGCCATAGGTTCTATAAAGAATGCCATGCTGTGTACCAAACCTGTTGTGTACCTTGCCATGAGTTTGTCAAGGGGGTACAATAGTGATCCAGGAGTAGATCACTAGACAGCGGTCAAAAATTATCCTTAGAGGACTAAGAAAATGTTTCTCGGTTATGGAGGTGATGAAGAGTTCATCGTAAAGAGTTACGTCGATGCAAGCTTTTACACCGATCCAGATGACCCTGAGTCTCAATCTGGATACGTATTGAAAGTGAGAGCAATTAGTTAGAGTAGCTCCATGTAGAGCATTGTAAACATAGAAATTTTGCAAAATACATACGGATCTGAATGTGGCAGACCCGTTGACTAAACTTCTCTCACAAGCAAAACATGATCACACCTTAATACTCTTTGGGTATTAATCACATGGTGATGTGAACTAGACTATTGACTCTAGTAAACCCTTTGGGTGTTGGTCACATGGCGATATGAACTATGGGTGTTAATCACATAAAGATGTGAACTATTGGTGTTAAATCACATGGTGATGTGAACTAGATTATTGACTCTAGTGCAAGTGGGAACCTGAAGGAAATATGCCCTAGAGGCAATAATAAAGTTATTATTTATATTTCCTTATATCATGATAAATGTTTATTATTCATGCTAGAATTGTATTAACCGGAAACTTGATACATGTGTGAATACATAGACAAAACACAGTGTCCCTAGTATGCCTCTACTAGACTAGCTCGTTAATCAAAGATGGTTAAGTTTCCTAACCATAGACATGTGTTGTCACTTGATGAACGGGATCACATCATTAGGAGAATGATGTGATGGACAAGACCCATCCGTTAGCTTAGCATAATGATCGTTAAGTTTTATTGCTATTGCTTTCTTCATGACTTATACATATTCCTCTGACTATGAGATTATGCAACTCCCGAATACCGGAGGAACACCTTGTGTGCTATCAAACGTCACAATGTAATTGGGTGATTATAAAGATGCTCTACAGGTGTCTCTGAAGTTGTTTGTTGGGTTGGCATAGATCAAGATTAGGATTTGTCACTCCGAGTATCAAAGAGGTATCTCTGGGCCCTCTCGGTAATGCACATCATGATAAGCCTTGCAAGCAATGTGACTAATGAGTTAGTTACGGGATGATGCATTATGGAACGAGTAAAGAGACTTGCCGGTAATGAGATTGAACTAGGTATGAAGATACCGACGATCGAATCTCGGGCAAGTAACATACCGATGACAAAGGGAATGATGTATGTTGTCGTGCGGTTTGACCGATAAAGATCTTCGTAGAATATGTAGGAACTAATATGAGCATCCAGGTTCCGCTATTGGTTATTGACCGGAGATGTGTCTCGGTCATGTCTACATAGTTCTCGAACCCGTAGGGTCCACACGCTTAACGTTCGATGACGATTTGTATTATGAGTTGTGTGTTTTGGTGACCGAAGTTTGTTCGGAGTCCTGGATGAGATCACGGACATGACGAGGAGTCTCGAAATGGTCGAGAGGTAAATATTGATATATTGGAAGGTGATATTCGGACACTGGAATGGTTCCGGAGTGATTCAGATATTTTTCGGAGTACCGAGGGGTTACCGTAACCCCCCGGGGAATTATTGGGCCTAAATGGGCCATAAGGAAGAGGGGAGGCAACCCACAAGGGGTGGCTGCGCCCCCCTCCCATGGAGAGTCCGAATTGGACTAGGGGAGGGGGCGCGCCCCCCTTTCCTTCTCCTCTTCTCTCTCCCTTTCCCCTTTCCCACTCCGGAAAAAGGAAGAGGGGGGCCGAATTGGACATGGAGTCCAAGTAGGACTCCTCCCCCTTGGGGGCGCGCCTAGGCCGGCCCTCTCCTCCTCCCCTCCTTTATATACAGGGGCGGGGGGGCACCCCAAAGGATCATCAGATATTCTCTTAGCCATGTGCGGTGCCCCCTACACAGTTTACTCCTCCGGTCATAGCGTCGTAGTGCTGACGAAACTCTCCCTCGACCATCTGCTGGATCAAGAGTTTGAGGGACGTCATCGAGCTGAACGTGTGCTGAACTCTGAGGTGCCGTACGTTTGGTGCTTGATCGGTTGAATCGCGAAGACGTTCGACTACATCAATCGCGTTAAGCTAACGCTTCCGCTTTCGGTCTACGAGGGTACGTGGATACACTCTCCCCCTCTCGTTGCTATGCATCTCCTAGATAGATCTTGCGTGAGCTTAGGAATTTTTTTGAAATTGCATGCTACGTTCCCCAATAGTGGCATCCGAGCCAGGTCTATGCGTATATGATATGCACGAGTAGAACACAAAGAGTTGTGGGCGATAATAGTCATACTGCTTACCACCAACGTCTTACTTTGATTCGGCGGTATTGTTGGATGAAGCGGCCCGGACTGACATTACATGACCGCGTTCATGAGACTGGTTCTACCGACGTGCTTTGCACGCAGGTGGCTGGCGGGTGTCTGTTTCTCCAACTTTAGTTGAATCGAGTTTGACTACGGCCGGTCCTTGTTGAAGGTCAAAATGGCACACTTGACGAAAAATCGTTGTGGTTTTGATTCGTAGGTAAGAACGGTTCTTACTAGAAGCCCGTAGCAGCCACGTAAAACTTGCAACAACAAACTAGAGGACGTCTAATTGTTTTTGCAGGGCATGTTGTGATGTGATATGGTCAAGACATGATGTGATACACGTTATTGTATGAGATGATCATGTTTTGTAAAAGTTATCGGCAACTGGCAGGAGCCTTATGGTTGTCGCTTTATTGTATGAAATGCAATCGCCATGTAATTGCTTTACTTTATCACTATGCGGTAGCGATAGTCGTAGAAGCAATAGTTGGCGAGACGACAACGACGCTACGATGGAGATCAAGGTGTCAAGACGGTGACGATGGAGATCATGACGGTGCTTTGGAGATGGAGATCAAAGGCACAAGATGATGATGACCATATCATGTCACATATTCTGATTGCATGTGATGTTTTTATGCATCTTATTTTGCTTAGTACGGCGGTAGCATTATATGATGATCCCTCACTAAATTTCAAGGTATAAGTGTTCTCCCTGAGTATGCACCATTGCGACAATTCGTCGTGCCGAGACACCACGTGATGATCGGGTGTGATAACTCTACGTTCACATACAACGGGTGCAAGCCAGTTTTGCACATGCAGAATACTCGGGTTAAACTTGACGAGCCTAGCATATGCAGATATGGCCTCGGAACACTGAGACCGAAAGGTCGAACGTGAATCATATAGTAGATATGATCAAGATAGAGATGTTCACCATTGAAAACTACTCCATCTCACGTGATGATCGGACATGGTTTAGTTGATATGGATCACGTGATCATTTAGATGACTAGAAGGATGTCTATCTAAGTGGGAGTTCTTAAGTAATATGATTAATTGAACTTAATTTATCATGAACTTAGTCCTGGTAGTATTTGCAAATTATGTTGTAGATCAATAGCTCGCGTATAGCTCCCTTGTTTTATTTTTGATATGTTCCTAGAGAAAACTAAGTTGAAAGATGATAGTAGCAATGATGCGGACTGGGTCCGTGATCTGAGGAATATCCTCGTTGCTGCACAGAAGAATTATGTTCTTGATGCACCGCTAGGTGACAGACCTATTGCAGGAGTAGATGCAGACGTTATGAACGTTTGGCAAGCTCGATACGATGAATACTTGATAGTTTAGTGCACCATGCTTTACGGCTTAGAACCGGGACTTCAAAAATGTTTTGAACGCCACAGAGCATATGAGATGTTCCAAAGATATGAAATTGGTATTTCAGACTCATGCCCGTGTCGAGAGGTATGAGACCACTGACAAGTACTTTGCCTACAAGATGGAGGAGAATAGCTCAGCTAGTGAGCATGTGCTCAGAATGTCTGGGTACTACAATCACTTGAATCAAGTGGGAGTTAATCTTCCAGATAAGATAGTGATTGACAGAGTTCTCTAGTCACTATCACCAAGTTACTAGAACTTCGTGATGAACTATAATATGCAAGGGATGATGAAAACGATTCCCAAGCTCTTCGCGATGCTGAAATCAGCAAAGGTAGAAATCAAGAAATAGCATCAAGTGTTGATGGTTGACAAGACCACTAGTTTCAAGAAAAAGGGCGAGGGCAAGAAAGGGAACTTCAAGAAGAATAGCAAGCAAGTTGCTACTCCCGGGAAGAAACCCAAGTCTGGACCTAAGCCTGAAACTGAGTGCTTCTACTGCAAAGGAAATGGTCACTGGAAGCGGAACTGCCCCAAATACTTGACGGATAAGAAGGATGGCAAAGTGAACAAAGGTATATTTGATATACATGTTATTGATGTGTATTTTACTAGTGTTCATAGTAGACCCTGGGTATTTGATACCGGTTCAGTTGCTAACATTAGTAACTCAAAACAGGAGTTGCAAAATGAACGGAGACTAGTTAATGACGAGGTGACGATGTGTGTTGGAAGTGATTCCAAGGTTGATAAGATCACCATCGCACACTCCCTCTACCTTCGGGATTAGTGTTGGACCTAAATAAATGTTATTTGGTGTTTGCGTTGAGCATGAATATGATTGGATCATGTTTATTGCGATACGGTTATTCATTTAAGTCAGAGAATAATTGTTGTTCTGTTTACATGAATAAAACCTTCTATGGTCATACACTCAATATAAATGGTTTATTGAATCTCGATCGTAGTGATACACATATTCATAATATTGATGCCAAAAGATGCAAAGTTGATAATGATAGTGCAACATATTTGTGGCACTACCATTTAGGTCATATTGGTGTAAAGCGCATAAAGAAACTCCATGCAGATGGGCTTTTGGAATCACTTGATTATGAACCATTTGATACTTGCGAACCATGCCTCATGGGCAAGATGACTAAAACTCCGTTCTTCGGAACAATGGAGCGAGCCAATGACTTATTGGAAATAATACATACCGATGTATGCGGTCCGATGAGTGTTGAGGCTCGCGGCGGGTATCCTTATTTTCTGACCTTCACAGATGATTTAAGCAGATATGGGTATATCTACTTAATGAAACACAAGTCTGAAACATTTGAAAAGTCAAAGAATTTCAGAGTGAAGTGGAAAATCATCGTTACAAGAAAATAAAGTTTCTATGATCTGATTGCGGAGGCGAATATTTGAGTTACGAGTTTGGTCTTCATTTAAAACAATGTGGAATAGTTTCGCAACTCACGCCACCTGGAACACCACAGCATAATGGTGTGTCCGAACGTCGTAACCGTACTTTATTAGATATGGTGCGATCTATGATTTCTCTTACCGATTTACCACTATCGTTTTAGGGTTATCCATTAGAGACAACTGCATTCACGTTAAATAGGGCACCATCTAAATCCGTTGAGACGACACCGTATGAACTGTGGTTTGGCAAGAAACCTAAGCTGTCGTTTCTTAAAGTTTGGGGTTGCGATGCTTATGTGAAAAAGCTTCAGCCTGATAAGCTCGAACCCAAATCGGAGAAGTGCGTCTTCATAGGATACCCAAAAGAAACTGTTGGGTACACCTTCTATCACAGATCCGAAGGCAAGATCTTTGTTGCTAATAATGGTTCCTTTCTAGAGAAAGAGTTTCTCTCGAAAGAAGTGAGTGGGAGAAAAGTAGAACTTGATGAGGTAATTGTACCTTCTCTCGAATTGGAGAATAACTCATCACAGAAAATAGTTCCCATGATGCCTACACCAATTAGTGAGGAAGCTAATGATGATGATCATGAAACTTCAGATCAAGTTACTACCGAACATCGTAGGTCAACCAGAGTACGTTCCGCACCAGAGTGGTACGGTAATTCTGTTCTGGAAGTCATGTTACTAGACCATGACGAACCTACGAACTATGAAGAAGCTATGATGAGCCCAGATTCCGACAGATGGCTTGAGGCCATGAAATCTGAGATAGGATCCATGTATGAGAACAAAGTGTGGACTTTGGTGGATTTGCCCGATGAAGCTGCTTAAGTATTGAGCATCAAGATCTATAGGGATAGATTGAGACGCTTAATAGGACTTTCACAAAGCATATACCTTGACAAAGTTTTGAAGGAGTTCAAAAAGGATCAGTCAAAGAAAGAGTTCTTGCCTGTATTCAAGGTATAAAGTTGAGTAAGACTCAAAGCATGACCACGGCAGAAGATAGAGAGAGAATGAAAGTCATTCCCTATGCCTCAGCCATAGGTTCTATAAAGAATGCCATGCTGTGTACCAAACCTGTTGTGTACCTTGCCATGAGTTTGTCAAGGGGGTACAATAGTGATCCAGGAGTAGATCACTAGACAGCGGTCAAAAATTATCCTTAGAGGACTAAGAAAATGTTTCTCGGTTATGGAGGTGATGAAGAGTTCATCATAAAGAGTTACGTCGATGCAAGCTTTTACACCGATCCAGATGACCCTGAGTCTCAATCTGGATACGTATTGAAAGTGAGAGCAATTAGTTAGAGTAGCTCCATGTAGAGCATTGTAAACATAGAAATTTTGCAAAATACATACGGATCTGAATGTGGCAGACCCGTTGACTAAACTTCTCTCACAAGCAAAACATGATCACACCTTAATAATCTTTGGGTATTAATCACATGGTGATGTGAACTAGACTATTGACTCTAGTAAACCCTTTGGGTGTTGGTCACATGGCGATATGAACTATGGGTGTTAATCACATAAAGATGTGAACTATTGGTGTTAAATCACATGGTGATGTGAACTAGATTATTGACTCTAGTGCAAGTGGGAACCTGAAGGAAATATGCCCTAGAGGCAATAATAAAGTTATTATTTATATTTCCTTATATCATGATAAATGTTTATTATTCATGCTAGAATTGTATTAACCGGAAACTTGATACATGTGTGAATACATAGACAAAACACAGTGTCCCTAGTATGCCTCTACTAGACTAGCTCGTTAATCAAAGATGGTTAAGTTTCCTAACCATAGACATGTGTTGTCACTTGATGAACGGGATCACATCATTAGGAGAATGATGTGATGGACAAGACCCATCCGTTAGCTTAGCATAATGATCGTTAAGTTTTATTGCTATTGCTTTCTTCATGACTTATACATATTCCTCTAACTATGAGATTATGCAACTCCCGAATACCGGAGGAACACCTTGTGTACTATCAAACATCACAACGTAACTCGGTGATTATAAAGATGCTCTACAGGTGTCTCCGAAGGTGTTTGTTGGGTTGGCATAGATCAATATTAGGATTTGTCACTCCGAGTATCGGAGAGGTATCTCTGGGCCCTCTCGGTAATGCACATCATGATAAGCCTTGCAAGCAATGTGACTAATGAGTTAGTTACGGGATGATGCATTACGGAACGAGTAAAGAGACTTGGCGGTAACGAGATTGAACTAGGTATGAAGATAACGGCGATCGAATCTCGGGCAAATAAGATACCGATGACAAAGGGAATGACGTATGTTGTCGTGCGGTTTGACCGATAAAGATCTTCGTAGAATATGTAGGAACCAATATGAGCATCCAGGTTCCGCTATTGGTTATTGACCGGAGATGTGTCTCGGTCATGTCTACATAGTTCTCAAACCCGTAGGGTCCGCACGCTTAACGTTCGATGACGATTTGTATTATGAGTTGTGTGTTTTGGTGACCGAAGTTTGTTCGGAGTTCCGGATGAGATCACGGACATGACGAGGAGTCTCGAAATGGTCGAGAGGTAAAGATTGATATATTGGAAGGTGATATTCGGACACCGGAATGGTTCCGGAGTGATTCGGAAAAATAGTACCGAGGGGTTACCGGAACCCCCCGGGGAATTATTGGGCCTACATGGGCCATAGGGAAGAGGGGAGGCAGCCCACATGGGGTGGCTGCGCCCCCCTCCCATGGGGAGTCCGAATTGGACTAGGGGAGGGGGCGCGCCCCCCTTTCCTTCTCCTCTTCTCTCTCCCTTTCCCCTTTCCCACTCCGGAAAAAGGAAGAGGGGGGCCGAATTGGACATGGAGTCCAAGTAGGACTCTTCCCCCTTGGGGGCGCGCCTAGGCCGGCCCTCTCCTCCTCCCCTCCCTTATATACGGGGGCGGGGGGGCACTCCAAAGGATCATCAGATATTCTCTTAGCCGTGTGCGGTGCCCCCCTCCACAGTTTACTCATCCGGTCATAGCGTCGTAGTGCTTAGGCGAAGCCCTGCGCGGATCACATCACCAACACCGTCACCATGCTGTCGTGCTGACGGAACTCTCCCTCGACCCTCTGCTGGATCAAGAGTTCGAGGGACGTCATCGAGCTGAACATGTGCTGAACTCGGAGGTGCCGTACGTTCGGTGCTTGATCGGTTGGATCGCGAAGACGTTCGACTACATCAACCGCGTTAAGCTAACGCTTCCGCTTTCGGTCTACGAGGGTACGCGGACACACTCTCCCCCTCTCGTTGCTATGCATCTCCTAGATAGATCTTGCGTGAGCGTAGGAATTTTTTTGAAATTGCATGCTATGTTCCCCAACAGTTCGGAGTCCCGGATGAGATCACAGACATGGCGAGGAGCTCCGGAATGGTCTGGAGGTAAAGATCGATATATAGGACGATGATATTTGGACACCGCAAGAGTTTCGGGAGGTACCGGCTAGTCACCGGATTACCGGAAGGGGTTCCGGGAAGCCCCGGGAGGTATATGGGCCATATAGGGGGGGGGGGGGACAGGGCAGGAGCCCAAGGGGGATTCGGCCACCCTTGGGGCGCCCCTGGCTGCCTCCCCTCTCCCCCCACCTATATATATGTGAGAGGGGGCGCCACACATAGACCACGACAATCTCTTAGCCGTGTGCGGCGCCCCTCTCCATAGTTTCATCCCTCGGTCATATTTTCGTAGTGCTTCGGCGAAGCCCTGCGGAGATAGCATCACCATCAACGTCACCACGCCGTCGTTCTGCCGGAACTCATCCACTACTTTGCCCGTCTTGCTGGATCAAGAAGGCGAGGATCTCACCGAGATGAACGTGTGCTGAACGCGGAGGTGCCGTACGTTCGGTACTCGATCGGTTGGATCGCGAAGAAGTTCGACTACGTCAACCGCGTTACTAAACACTTCCGTTTACGGTCTACGAGGGTACATAGACACACTCTCCCCTCTCGTTGCTATGCATCTCCATGGATAGATCTTGCGTGTGCGTAGATTTTTTTTTCCATGCAACGTTTCCCAACAGTTGGCACGCGCAAGTGTGTGACACGAGACGTACCCAGGTTCGGGGCTCTCCGGAGAGATAACACCCCTACTCCTGCTGAATGTGGTTTATATGAGGTGGCTACAGGTTTGCTCCTGGAGCTGTTCGTTGGGGGAAGGAAGACAGGCCAGTGCATGCTCTGCCTCTCCGATATGGGTGTGTGTGTTCTAATAGCGCTCAACCCTCTGCATGGAGGGGCAACGGGGGGTCTTATAGGCTGGCCCCCGCGATACAATGGTAATGTTACAGGGGCGCGGGGCCCTGATGTCAGCGTCTGGGAGCCGACAGTGGGGGCCGCCGGGTCCGTCGGGTGCGGGTCTCGCCAGGCGTGGGTACGGCCGGCTGCTGGATACTGTGGAACGCCTCGCCAGGCGTCATGGGACAGCGGCGCCACCCTACTACAGGGTTGCGCCCCCAGGACACCGCCCGGCCCGGGCGGGGGCGTGGGGAGCACCGCTGCCACGCCCGCCAGGGCCGACGCAAAGGGGGCGCGTTGTAGCCACGCCTTCTTGCCGCTGGGGGTTGACTTCTTGGGATCGGCCGGCGTCAGTGGCGGTGCCATCACCAATATGCTGCAGGTTCAAGTATACTAATCTATCTTAAATGTCCTAATTTTTTGCTCAAATATGAATAGAAGTAAGTCTGACCCCACAGCTTACATATAGAAACGCCACTGGCCGGCATGCGCCAGCCGGCCGGCCGGGTCGAAGCATCCGGCTGGCTCGTGCTGGGGAGCCGGTCGGGGGCGAGACGGATTGAGGGGCTTGGCTAACCCCGATGTTTTAAAAAGGATCCGAGTTCCGTTGCCTGTCCGGTGGCCATTCCCCCGGCATTTGTCTTATCAGTAGTCGGCTACTCCCTCTTCCATTCAATGATGGGGCTGTGGTAAGATCATCCATTTTATTTTATCCTGGGAGGAGCTGGTGGCTTGATTCAGCTTTTCAGAAGGCTTGCTCGCTTTATTGGTCTAAGTAATTATAATCCATTTCAAGGCCACTTGCCACAAGACTGCTCATTTGACTATTTACGAAGTTGCGTTGACAGCCAAGTGGTGCAATTTGCCTCTTTATTTTTACAATCAAGTGGTGCAATTTGCTACCTCCGCTAAGCTCAAGGAAGCTCTGAGTTTTATAGAGTACACCAGGACATGCGTCACATGTACTGATAGTGTCATATAAACGTTTTACATTTTGAGAGAGAGAAAGTAGTATTTTCTAACTCACGCAATAGCCACCAATTTTCTAAATATGATAATATTCTGACTTATTTTTAGAGAAACCACACTCTTACACTGCACATTGTGCAGATGACATTTACACAAAAAATGTGAAATCTTCCAGAGGGGAGGGATATACAAATGTGGAGTATGGAAAATTTGTACAAAGAACCTCAAGAAAAAGACTATTACAATTGAGTCCTTAGGGGATGAATGCGCAAAACCAAACCAGAAGCCGCGTCGACTACTGGTGGCACCGTGACGCTGGCCGGAAGAGGCAGCAAATCTCCGTCATCATCCCATGATCTAGGCCAACGTCAAAGACAAAAAAGCGTTGAGAGCCGGTGACCAACACCAGATTGGCCGCCGACGGACCTCCAACCATGTGCCAGGAGCACCATCTTCACACGTATAATCAGCATCTACCATACATATGGGACATTAAGCTCGCCGCCCCAAGCGAATGGCAGGTAGGTGATACCATCGGCTCTCCGCCGCGCCGCCGTGGTGAGGGACTGAAGCTACCTTATTCGAGCAGCGCCATCCTCATCGCACTGGTGCTACTGGATGAAGACAAAACCTTACCCCTATGAAAAAAGTTTGAAAGAAATGGGCCGCCCCCCTCCTGCTGGCAGAGCAACGGATGGAGGGGGCGGAAACTGCCGCCAAGTCGACGTTCACGAAGGATGAAAAATCGTCGCCTTCTCTCGAGAGGGAAAGAACGAAACAATTGACTTATGGTATCCCTTTCTGTTAGTTTCAGAAAACATAACCACCACTAGTTTTTCAAATACACTTAGTATTCGAACCTTATATCTACCAAAAATAGTACTCCCACGTGCCTTTTTTTTTTACTTTGAACTTGTACTCTCCCACATGTCTACTCAGGCCACTACACACACAGTAGCCGCTGCATGCGGGCTATAAACCATGCATAACCCCTTAGCATACATGCGGTCAACGGTTTTGGAAGGGTTGAAACATTCAAACATCCAATGAACAGTTAAATACAGCATGAAATGGAGTTAACAAGTGCAGGACTGCACGTTGAAGAAGTCTTAGCTACCTACTAGCTTCAGGGTTCGTACACAGGTGGGCCATGTCAGCTTGAGCTTATATAAAGATGCAGCGGCAGTGACACAAGCGGACTCACTGTCACCGGCCGGAGCCTTCCCCCTATCCGTGCTCACAGCCGCCATCGGCAGTTGATCTCCTCATAGCCGCCTTCCTCCTATCCGTGCTCGCACAAAAAGCTATAGCGTAGTCATAGGAATAAATGGCGTTGTCCATCGAAATGGTAGAGTCCAACGACAGCCACACGGCAGTGCCCAGCTCGCCGGCCGGCAGCAGCAGCAGCATACATGAGCCGTCGTGGGAGTACTATCTGCGGAAGTATCTCATGCTGCTGGCCGGGCTGGTGGCGACAGCGACGTACGAGGCGAGTTTCAGCACGCCGGGAGTGTCGCCGCCGGAGGAGAGCGAAAGCGGGCGGATGGTCCTGGGGCTCACGCCCCAGTACATCACATTCGTCTACTTCAACGCCACCGCCTTCACGGCCTCGATTGGGGTCATCCTCCTCCTCCTCCTCCTCAACGAGAAGAGACCCGTCTGGCTCGCCGTGCTCCGGTTCGTCATGGTGCTGGACCTTCTCGCCCTCATGGGGGCCTACGCCAGCGGGAGCTGCTTCGACGTGCCATCCACAGTGTACACCTGGATGCTGGTGGTCGCTCTCGCCGCCTACGTTGGCGTTCACATCCTACTGGCTTCCTACACGTCGTCGGAATCGGAAGTGGTGCTAGGACTGCCCGAGGAGCAGAGCCCCGACGAGCGTCTCAAGCTCAGAGAGCAACGCAAGGTACTCATGCTGCTTGCGACATTCGCGGTGGGGATCTCGTACGCCGCTGGCTTGAGCCCGCCCGGTGGCGGCGAGGAAGTGCACGGCCGCCAGCACCTCCACCTGAAGGCCTTCTTCTACTGCAACACCACGGCGTTGGTGGCGTCGCTGCTCATCATCGTGCTGCTCCTGGTCCGGAGGCTGCAGAGCCGGTGCTGCGCCATGGTGCAGCTGTGCGGGCTCATCCTGGTCGTGCTGCTCGGCCTCCTGGGGGCCTACGTCGCCGGGAGCTGCGGGAATGCGGGCTCCTCTGCCTACGTCATCGCGCTGATCGACCTGGTTCTCGTCTACATCTTCCTCGTGATGATGGTGTTGGTGGTTGTCTCGAATCCTCTCAAGAACACCAACTGGCTACCACATCAATTTGTGTGTGCCTACTCTTCATGCTCAAGTTGGCTGCAAACAAGAGGGTTTGGAGAAGGACAACTGCAAGCAGATATCCCAACATCATATGGCGGCACGCAACAGCAAGGCAGCAACATGGTCATGGATGGCAATAACAAACCAGCAGGCGGCATGGAGAAGGTCAAGTCTCTGCTTCTGCTGCTTGCTACTCTCTTGGCAACCGTCACCTACCACGCGGGGCTGGACCCTCCCGGTGGCGTCTGGTCGCGGGACGGACAGCACAACCTGAACCGCTACAAGGCCGGCGACCCGATACTGTCACTGACGAACCCTAGCCGCTACATGGTGTTCTATTACTGCAACTCGACCGCGTTCGTGGCGTCCTTGGTTGTCATCCTCATGGTCCGGGCGAGGGGCCTGATCCGACGGCACACGCTCGAGGTGGCGATGCTACTGTGCTTGCTTGGCCTCATCGGCGCTTACGCGTCCGGGAGCTGCCGGGACATGATCACCACCGTCAAGCTCATAGCCTTGCCGGCCGCTACGTTGGTGTACGTGGTAATTCACGTTGTCTTCTTCACGCTGGACCACAAGGAAATGAGCAACGAGGACAACAGGAAGCTGGAGAAGAGGCGCAAGCGGCTCCTGCTTCTCGCCATCCTGGTGGCTACCATCACCTACCAAGCTGGACTGACACCACCGGGAGGCTTCTGGACGGAGGGGCACCGTGCGGGAGACCCCATCATGGCCGACACATACGGGATGAGGTACCAAGCGTTCTTCTACTGCAACTCGACGAGCTTCATGGTGTCCATCACGCTCATCATCCTGCTCGTGAACCCGAACCTGTACAAGCCGGGCATACGGTGCTACGCGCTGTACGTGTGCATGGTGATCGCCCTGTTCGGCCTGATGGGCGCCTACCTCAGCGGGACCATCCCGGATCCACAGACGTCCATGTACGTCTTCGTCCTGGTCGCCGTCGTAATCACGCTGATTGCCATCACGGCCATGGCGCTGCTTCTCCTGCTCATATTCGGCGATGCCAATGGAGGAGAAAACAGCAACTCATCACGGCCAAGTCCGGCCGGCGACAGGGCAATGACGCGGCAACACAAGAGCGGGAATAGTGCCAGGCGGAAGTACATGATGGTGCTCGCGATCCTGGCAGCGAGCGTCACCTACCAGGCCGCCATGAAGCCGCCGGGCGGGGACCACGCGGGGAACGCCGTGATGCGGCTCAGCAACCCGGCCCGGTACAGCGCCTTCTTCTACTGCAACTCGACCTCGTTCGTGGCGTCGGTCGTCGTCATCGTCCTGCTGCTGCAGGAGTCTCTGCAGAACAACGTCTTGCTGCTCTATGCCATGAACACGGCGATTGTGCTGGACCTGCTCGGCCTCCTCGGGGCGTACGCGGTCGGCAGCAGCCGAGGGTGGAAGGCGACGGGGTACGTCATCGCGCTCTTTGCCGCCGTGCTCGCCTACATCGCCATCCACCTCGTGCTTTGGTTCCTCGGCAGGAGAGCCCGGGACAAAGTAAATAATACTCCTGCCTGTGAACCGGAGGCTCAGACAGAGAGCTCAACCAATTGTTAAAAGTGATACTGATGATATGTAGGAACTAGCTAGACTGACAGTTAACGAATATCTTAACATATTTATATACCCTATTGTATAAGAAAAATCATGTACACCCTCAATATTTACTTAAAAATTGCAATCATTGAATCGATGAGTATGGTGCCGACAAGGCTGACAACTCAAAGGCCAACGAAAGACCAAAGTTTCAGATGTCGCCTCGTTGTATGGTGCCGACGAGGTTCCTATCTCTTCCCTACTGGAATATGTGATTCGCTAACTCTTCATTGAATCGATGAGTATGGTTAGGGTTTAGAACGAGGCAATCATTGAATCGATGGCTATGGTGCCGACGAGGTTCCTATCTCTTCACTACTGGAATATGGGATTTTGCCCAGTTTCAGATATTTGCTGAGTGCATTTTATTGGGTACTAGGCAAACATGACCTTCATCGAGTACATTTTTTTTGCACTCAACAAACACCTCTTTTGAGTTTTTTTTAATTATTTGAACTAGGTAAAGAACTCTTTGCCGAGTGCCATTTTATTTTTTGCACTTCTCTTTGCCAAAATTTTTTTTTGCACTCGGCAAACAATTTTTTTTTTCTTCTCCTTTCTCTTTGCCGAGTAAATTTTTATTGCACTAGGCAAACACTTATTTTTCCCATTTTCTTCTTCTCCTTTCCCTTGTTCTTTTCTTTTCTACATTATTCATTTTTTATGATATGTTATTTTGTACATTATTTTATTTTATTCCTCACTATCTATTTACTTTTAAAGGCATTAAGTGGATTTCTAAGCATTAGACACTTAAGGAATACAAATAAAATTTGAACTACAAATGCATGAAATAGTTCATAAACTTGGGTTGATAAATCATACTGTATTTGTGTCCTTGAGTCCATTTGTAGGCCTTATCTAAGAAAAGGGAAGGAATTTGAAACATAATGGTGTGATGACTCGACCACGAGCATGGAGTTTATTGGTATTAATTTTTTTAAATGCAAACAAAGTCCGAAAAGCGTGAAACTTGGCATGATGTTGAGAATGTTTCATAAAAGTTGTGGCGTACACCACTTAGAAACTGAACCATCGATGAGGGAGAAATGTGGTTTTGAGAGAGAACGGGTGAGATTTGAAGGCAATGTGAATGTTGATTCATTTTGTTGCCTTTCAGAATTTTTTACTCACAAGATATATCATTTCATGATTCATGTGAAAATTTCTAAAGAATTTGCCTTGTTAGCATGCCTGTGCGCTCGCTCTGTGCGCAGCGAACGCGTTCTGCGCGTCGGCGAATGCCAGACTGCAGCACCCCGGCGAGCCCCACGCGTCCTCTGGTGCCGACCTGACTCCCTCTTCCCTCACGTCGCCCTGTTATCCTCTGCCCTCTCCAGAAGCCTCCTCGCCGGCTCTAGCCGCCGCGCGCCCACGGGCGCACTGTGCTCGTCCATCTCTGTACCTCGCTCGTCTTCTTCCTCCTCGTCCCTTGGCTCCATCTCTACTCCAGTGCGTCCCTTCTGCTCTCACCCGTCATCTCCATCGCCCCCGTGATGCATCCGTCCATCGCCGGAGCTGGCCAGAGTGCCCTTGGCGGTACCCAGCTCAGCATCCCCAGCTCCGGCTATAAAGCCCTCCCCTGCCTCCCATCTCTTCACCACTCGTCCTCACCACCTCTCAATTGACCCCCTAGCCTCTCCAGCGAGTCCCGATGCCCTTCTTCTTTCTCTCCAGCCGAGAGCTCCGCCGCCTCGGCTCCATCACCCAGAGCTAGCTCCGGCGCTCCTCCACCCCATCCAGCTCCACCATCCACCTCCCCGTAGCCCACTGCCCCTCCCCAGCCTCTTTCCCGGGGCAATGGCCGCCGGAAACATCGACTTCGCCGGCGCCTGACGCCTGCGGCCACCGGAGACGAAGGGTCCGACGCCGTTCGGTCACCTCCCGATGAGCTGCGGGTACGAGCAACTCCGCCTCTCTCCGCCCGATCCATCCCCGTCCTCTCCCAGCGCCGCTGTGGCCTCCTCGCCGGTCAGCCATCGCCGGTCAGCCCGCTCGCCTATGTCTCCCTCCTGTCTCTCTTTAAACCTGCACGCGGGTCACACCTGTCAGCCACCCAGTCGCCCGCCGAACCGTTCTTAAGTGGAGGCGTAAACCCACTTTACGCCTTCGACGTCACCCTCTGACGGTGTCCTAGACTAGGGGGTACTCACCACGTCGTCTCCCGACCAGCTGGATCGGGCCGAGGACCCCCATGGCGGTTCTCTCATGGGCCACTTCGGGCAGCCCATGCCGCATACAAGGAAGATTCCACAAGACTTGGTGATCAAGACAAGGACTCCTCTCCACCAACATAGCCGACTAGGACTCTGGTTAACCGAGGTCTCCGGTACATTATATAAGTGAAGGAAATATGCCCTAGAGGCAATAATAAAGTTGTTATTTTATATTTCCTTATTCATGCTAGAATTGTATTGATCGGAAACCTAAATATATGTGTGAATACATAAACAAACGCCGTGTCCCTAGTGAGCCTCTACTTGACTAGCTCGTTGATCAAAGATGGTTAAAGTTTCCTAACCATGGACATGAATTGTTGTTTGATAACGGGATCACATCATTAGGAGAATGATGTGATGGACAAGACCCATCTGTTAGCTTAGCATAATGATCATGCAGTTTTATTGCTATTGCTTTCTTCATGTCAAATACATATTCCTTCGACTATGAGATTATGCAACTCCCGGATACCGGAGGAATGCCTTGTGTGCTATCAAACGTCACAACGTAACTGGGTGATTATAAAGATGCTCTACAGGTATCTTCGAAGGTGTTTGTTGAGTTGGCATAGATCGAGATTAGGATTTGTCACTCCGAGTATCAGAGAGGTATCTGTGGGCCCTCTCGGTAATACACATCATAAGCTTGCAAGCAAATGACTAAGGAGTTAGTCACGAGGTGATGTATTACGGAACGAGTAAAAAGACTTGCCGGTAACGAGATTGAACTAGGTATGAAGATACCAACGATCGAATCTCGGGCAAGTAACATACCGATGGACAAAGGGAATTACGTATGTTGTCATAACGGTTCGACCGATAAAGATCTTCGTAGAATATGTAGGAGCCAATATGGGCATCCAGGTTCCGCAATTGGTTATTGACCAGAGAGGTGTCTCGGTCATGTCTACATAGTTCTCGAACCCGTAGGGTCCGCACGCTTAACGTTCGTTGATGATTTAGTATTACATGAGTTATGTGATTTGGTGACCGAATGTTGTTTGGAGTCCCGTATGAGATCGCGGACATGACGAGGAGTCTCGAAATGGTCGAGAGGTAAAGATTGATATATAAGACGATGGTATTCAGATGCCGGAAGTGTTTCGGGGGGTACCGGGTACTTATCGGGTCACCGGAAGGGGTTCTGGGCACCCCCGGCAAAAGATATGGGCCTTATGGGCCAAGAGGGGAAACGCACCATGCACAAGGGGCTGGTGCGCCCCCCATATAGGCCGGCCTAAGGAGGAGATGGAAAGGGGAGAAGGGAAAGGAAAGTGTGGATTAGGATTCCCACTTCCTTCCCTCTCCCCCCCTCTTTCCTTCCCCCTCGGTTATATATGGTAGGGGGGAGGGGGCGGCTTGGGAGGGACTCCAAGTAGGATTCCTCCTACTTGGGCGCCTCCTATGGCTGCTCCTCCCTCCCTCCCACCTATATATATGTGGGAGACGGGCGTCTAGCACACCCCAGACAATTGCCTAGCCGTGTGCGGCGCCCCCCTCCACCGTTTACACCCCCGGTCATATTTTCGTAGTGCTTAGGCGAAGCCCTGTGGAGATCACTTCACCATCACCGTCACCACGCCGTTGTGCTGACGGAACTCATCTACTACCTCGATGTCTTGCTAGATCAAGAAGGCGAGGGACGTCACCGAGCTGAACGTGTGCAGAACGTGGAGGTGCCGTGCGTTCGGTACTTGATCGGTTGAAGCGCGAAGAAGTTCGACTACATCAACCGCGTTGTGAAACGCTTCCGCTCACGGTCTACGAGGGTACGTAGACACACTATCACCCTCGTTGCTATGCATCTCCATGGATAGATCTTTGCGTGTGCGTAGAATTTTTTTTGTTTTCCATGCAACGTTTCCCAGCAATAAGCCGAGGCCAGGCTAGTCGATAGAGAAGGACGACATCTCATATATGCTAGATCATTATGACATTCATCATCATACCCCTAGGGTTTAGACCACAACATATGATCTCGAGGTAGATCAACTCTGTACTTGATACTCCATCAATATAAACAAGAGCAGGACATAGGGTTTTACCTCCATCAAGAGGGCCCGAACCCGGGTAAAACATCGTGTCCCTCGTTCCTGTTACCATTGATCCGAGAATCCACAGCTCGGGACCCCCTACCCCGAGGTCTTCCGGTTTTGACCCCAACAATGGTGCTTTCATTGAGAGTTCCGCTGTATGATCAACAATGGATCAATGGCTTGTCTGCAGATCAACTGTGACGTCGGCATCTTCGTCACCGGCTCGACTGGTCACCTTGGCTCGACTGAGGACTGCGCTCCACGTCAGATCATCATGTTCGGACGAGGGCCTTCATCAACGTCAACTCCGATCTCTATCATGATCATGGAGGAATCATCCATGGAGCTCGGGCGCTCAACGTGAACATTGCCCTCGAGCGACCGTACTATTTTTCTGGACAGCAAACTTGTATTCACCGCCACCAGCTCCTCGAGCGTCGCTTTGACGATTCCTTTGGTGGAATCGTGCGGAATTGAGTCCACAACAACCCTGCAAAATTTCGTCGCATTCCGATGGAGGAATCTCCGGCGATCTCCGATATACTGGAGCCCTGTCGAATCTGGACGGGAATCGGGACGAGTTTAGGACATGGAGTCCAGCGTCCAGCTCGGACGTCCTTTGGAAGATCCAACCGTTGATCGGCTGTGGAATTCCTATATCTACTAGCCCTCAAAATTTCAGCTCGATCCGACCGTTCACACTCTGGGCAACCCCCGATGAGTGCATCAATTTTCGGATCTGTTTTCTACGCGAGAACGAATCCGACCCGAGTTCATCTTTTTTATGAACGGGATTTCGGAAATCCTTTTTGAAGGAAGTTTTGTATGTGGTATTGTGTTTTGTTCTCAAACACATCCCACTAATTTTAGAGCCTTTTCCAAGATAATCTTCTCCGTCGCGCCGGTGTCAAACCAGCCCGACAACGTTGCTCTACGGTTGTCGACCTGCGCTAGACAGGCCGTCGCTTAGTCGAGCAGAGGTTAACCTCATCAGATCATCACCTCGGCGAACCGACCAAGAGTTCGGCATCATGAAGGACAAATAATCATCAAGACAAAATTGTCGCCACATGTATTACACGGAGCAGGCACACCGGCATCGCCGCACGGTCACTTCATCAAGCCGGCATCGACCTCATCACAAGATCCGACCTACGTCGGCATCACCGCGCCATTGCTTCTTCAGGCCGATGTCCCCCACGCCGACCTACTTCGACACTCCGGCTGGCATGGGTCTTCAGCGTCACCAGCTGACCTGCTTCGACACTCCGGCTGGCATGGGTCTTCGGCGTCACCAGCCGACCTGCCCCAACACCTCGGCTAGACCGGGGGCTTCGTCATCTCTTCGTCAACCTGCTGCGGGGACTTCGGCCTCACCAGCCGACCAGCTTCATCACCTCGGCTGGACCAGGGGCTTCGCCTTGCCGCATCGACTGAGCTGTGTCGCCACTTCGTCAAACCGAACTCCTCATTCGGTCACCTCGGGCATGGGGGTTGGGACCTCGGCTAGGCCGAGGACTACGTCTTCGTCCCGCCGCAAGCTCGGACCGCGTCATCAACACCGAACACATTAACCAGCTAAGTCGCCTCCATGCTCAATTTTTCCTTTAAAAAAATTAATTATTATTCGGTTCAACCAAACATTATATTTGTGTTAAACAAAAAAGTTGTTCGTTCAAATGTTGATTGTTAAAAACACTTATTTTTTCCGCCGAGCTCTTTGTCACCTCGGTCATGAGGGTTTTTTTGTCACCTCGGCTGGACCAGGGGCTTCGGCTCGCCACATCGATCGTGCGGCATCGCCACTTCATCGAGCCAAGCTCTTCGCTCGGGCACCTCGGGACCGGCTTGGGGGCTGGGACCTCGACCCGCCGCAAGCTCGGCCCATATTATCAACGCCGAACACATTAACCAGCTAAATCACTTTCATGCTCAAAGTTTTTACATTTTTTATTTGTGTTCGGTTCGACCATGCTCACATACGTTGTTTGTTAAAAACACTTCTTTTCCTAGGTTAACTGTGAGCTCTTAAAATTTATATGAGCCATTTTATAATGAATGTTTTTCTTCTCAGTCATTGCAAAGTCTTTTTCTACCACTCCTTTTTTGACTCGAGTGTATGGTCAATAGCCGAATAGCCTGGCTTCTCTCTAAAGCCTCTTGAGTTTAGTTCGCTAAACTAGCCTCGGAGAAGCACTCCGCCTTCGGGATAAGGAGGTTGAAGCCGAAGGTTGACCTACTTGAAGTTTAGAGATCGGATGTGTCATGTTAAAGCACGACAGAAGACCAATTCCGGATTGGCAGAAAAAACTTGTGTTAGTTCGGACGTAAAGTTTTTACTAATTTTTTTTATTTTCCGAGCTTATGGCACTTTTAACCAATTTGTGTGTTTCCAGCATAAGTCTCATAGTACAATGCCGGACACCTTTAAAGCTTCGGCAATATCAACGCGGATTACGACTAGAGCCGAACCCACCAAAAGCCAAGGTACTCCATGGACTCCTCGGCAAAACATTCTCGGATATCGCATTATATCATCAGTTTTGAATGTGTTCTCGGTCAATAGTTGGATTGCCCGGCTCCGTGCTTGCCTCCTACGTTCCGCTTTGTTTGGCTAGGGTGTGCAAAGGGAGAACCACTGCGATTGTCGCTTCCAGCTCGAATGGTTAAGCACCTCATGGAGAAAGTCGAGAACTGACTGTCACATGGGTGTAAACTGGTCAGCGATCCAATGACGGTGTCAACTATAGATCGATAGCGATTACCCGTTGTTAACGATGGGCCTTTCATAACATTGGCCGAATGGTTAATGGCTAGACTTCGGTCGGTCCGAACACTAACCGGAGGCTAGTAACTGGCCTCCCAACTTTAGCTCCTATACTAAGTGAAAGTTACAAAGTCTAGATATCTGATTGCCTTGTTTCCGCTAACACAACCCCTCCGGGCACTGAGACGTCGGCTAAGGGTTGCTTGTTAGTACGGAAACACCCTGCGTAGCATCTACAAAGGGGTAGAAGCCGACGATGGGCCACTTTCAGATTATAAGGGTCGCAACGAAGTCAAAATAAAAATATATATCATCAGCGTTTGTATTCAATATACGAGCGTTGCCTTCCGTAATTATCATTATAAAAGCCATAAATATGCATCATTTTGACTTAAGATTGGCCAAGCTGGGTTGCCTGGCTCCTGTGCTTACCCTACGTTCCCGATTGTTCGGCTAGGCGGTAAAGGGAGCACCTCTGTGATTGTTACTACCGGATCATCCGGTTAGTACCTCAGACTGGGTGAAGCCGAAAGCTAGGCATCTTAAGGATATATTGGCGGCAACGACGGAAGTGAAAATTTCGGTTCATTAGACCATAGAGTTCGGGAACTTCCCCGAACTAAATCCTCAATATTTTCCTCCCACATTGATTGGAGGTGAGGTGTCACATCATGGTCAACATGATAGCCTGGGAAAGGAACTCATAAAGGAACTATTTTCCCCGAAGATGTTTCTTACATTAAAAAGTAATATAACATATCTCTCTGTGTACCTTGTTTATAAAACCCTATGACCGATTGCCTTGTTTTCCGTAAATCTTTACCCTTATAAAGGCTTTATAAAGTGGGTTAAACACTCCTCGGCTACTGGCCGAGGAGGTTGAAGCCGATGGTCGGTCAACAAGTTTTGTACAATGCCGATCCGAGCATTAATGATGTAGTATTGGATACATAGAATCATTACACATATTGTGATTGAAGTCAATTTACTCCGGATATTGATCCTTAATTCGCCACCCTTGCCCAAATTACGGCTCGGGGGCTACTGGCTTCGCGCTTCTCACTTAAAATCCATTAACGGGGTACATCAATCCCCTGATCTGGTGTTGCCACCCGACCAGTGGCTCGGGGGCTACTGCATTGCCAATTAATGCAGAAAATTTAAAGTGCCCGTGTTCGGCTTGACCGAGCTATGGGAAAACGCATCTTCGGACAACAATAAGTGCCATCTGGAGCCTATCCAGCATCAAGCTAATATATTTCGGCGACTTCTTGAGACTCTCTCTCAAGGGCCCGTCCACCGATCACTATCTTCTCTAAAATATTACACCACGTTTCTATTCCTACGTATGCTGCCAAGCTAGGAGTGATCCTCAGGCCGATTTCTCAAATCGACCTGAGTCTCAGGGGCTACTGGGATCAGCGGTTTCATGTTTTCCTTTAGGTGCATCTCGGGTTTTAGACCGACACACACCTTGAGGGCTACTGGCTATATATCTCGGCAGATATAATAAATTGCACACCAATCAAGAAAAATATACCACAAAAAATCAGCCCACACCCGAGGTAGTGCACCACCTTGGAAGCATCCGGCATAAGCTCGGATGCAAGTAGCTGGCTCCATAGAGGGCATTTCCGGCATTAAGCTTGGTTGAACTCCTTCAACTTTTTTGAACCAGGTGATCTATGACACCTCTGATACAGTCTGGCGTTGGAGCTCGGATACAGTCCGGCGTTGGAGCTCGGATGCAGTCCGACGTTTGAGTTCGGTTGCAAGAGGAACCTCGGATGCAGTCCGGCGTTGGAGTTCGGCGCAAAAGACACCGCCGCACGAGAAAAACTTAAACCCGAGGTGTGGTGTAAAAATAACAAGGCATTGATAGAGGCCAAGACTTAAAGGGCTTCTCGGATGCCCGACGTGTGAACTCTTCGGATTTAGTTTGGCAATCCTCAAGATCGAAGATGGGAAGATTTGTTGAACCAGTTTTCAAGATCGACGACCGAAGATGAAGAACAGTTCGGAAGAATCGAGGAGCGTCCCCAACTTGAAGACCGGTTCAGGGGGCTACTGACGGTTTCCTGGACTAGGGGGTACTCACCACGTCGTCTCCCGACCAGCTGGATTGGGCCGAGGACCCCATGGCGGTTCTCTCATGCATGGGCCACTTCGGGCAGCCCATGCCGCATACAAGAAGATTCCACAGACTTGGTGATCAAGACAAGGACTCCTCTCCACCAACGTAGTCGACTAGGACTCTGGTTAACCTAGGTCTCCGGTACATTTTATAAGCCGAGGCCAGGCTTGTCGATAGAGAGGATGGCATCTCATATATGCTAGATCATTATGACATTCATCATCATACCACTAGGGTTTAGACCACAACATATGATCTCGAGGTAGATCAACTCTGTACTTGATACTCCATCAATATAAACTAGAGCAGGACGTAGGGTTTTACCTCCATCAAGAGGGCCCAAACCTGGGTAAAACATCGTGTCCCTCGTTCCTATTACCATTGATCCGAGAATCCACAGCTAGGGACCCCCTACCCCAAGGTGTGCCGGTTTTGGCACCGACACCCCTCCCTCTGGAGATTTTCTGAAATTCATTTAAATTCAATTTAAATCCAGTTTTGACCCAACTTTGACCATGAATAACTCCTAAACTACAAGTTCAAATGAACTGATTCTTTTTGCATTATATTTCTTTTAAGCCTCTCTATTTTCTGGTAGAGTTTGGTATTTTTTTTCTCAGCTGTCTAGATTTTCTGGACAGTAGTATTTTGCTTTATGTGTTATTTACAAAATGCTTGCAAAATATGGTCCAGAGCGTTTTGAGGTTTGATGAAGACCAAGAGCATTCCATCACTTTCTTGGAGCAAGGCAAGCCACACCCTCTATTTGCATGATTGCAATGCAATGCCATGGTTTTACTTAATTAAACTTGCTTAAAAATTTGCATGTAATATTGAATTATTCATGGAATTTCTTGGAGTGATTTTGATCTTGCTATTGCCATGATGATGCTTGGATTTCTAGGACTAATACTTTGCAGGTTAAGGATGACATGTTGCCATTCAATTATTAGTGGCTATTATTATTATTTTCAACATGGTAGTATTTGATATTATGCCTTGGAGTATTATTTTGGATTTGATGCTATCATGTGGATCTTAGGTTAATATCTTGATATTACTATTGGTTTAGTAGCATCCCTATGCTTGGATTCATCATGAGCTTAGTTATTGTGCTACCCTCGGAGATCATTATGGTATGACGATGTTATGCATAGGAGGTTTGGATGAATATTGCTATGACTTGGATTTGCAGGATGATATATTACTATCACTTATCTCAGATATCTCTTGGGGACAAATTCTGTCATTTCGTTGGTCAGATGCCATCGAATCGGGCTTTTCCAGTGCAACCACATTTGCCTTTATGGGAAGGCCCTAATGCGGTCTATTGCCATGCCTCTCGCTGGTGCCTCCAACTAGGGAAGGTTATGTGCGTGCGCTACCCTGATCAGGTAGGCGGCCATAAGCCTTGTGTGCCCATAGTTGTTGTAGGGACCTTGTCCCCATTTGGGGCCGTTTTTGTTTTGCCACGACGGTGGCCGTTTGATGTCTAGAGTGGCATCCGGGGCCACCCATGACTTATCCCAAAGGGGAGTTGGTCGGAGTGGCCGGGAGAGTGTCATGCAATAGATTGGTTTTGTCGGAACACCATTGGTCCACTCGAATGGGAGCACGAGGCCATGAGTTCTGTGGTGTGGGTACAGTGTACTAACCTCTGCAGAGTGTGTATAAACTATCGATAGCCGCGTCCTCAGTCATGGACACAGTTTGTACTAGGTCACACTGTTCGATCAACACTCACGATGACGGAATAACTTATCAGATGACTTATATGTTGTTATGTGAGTAGTAATAGTTTGGCAAGAGGTCGATGATGATGTTGGGATGATCTTGAGAATGATCATTAAGTTTGTGATGTGGTCACGCAGTGATCACGTGGAGGTATTGATCACGAGGTGACATGTTGCTTGGCCGGATAGCCAAGAGTGAGATGGTTCATGAGATGATAGTTCATCAGTATTCTAGTAGTTCCATATCCTGCTTAATAATTGCTTTCCCATCATAGTAGTTGATCATAAGTTAACCTGTTAAATGCTATGTGGATGTTTTGCCTTGATGCTAATGGTTGCTGTGAGCTTGCAAGTACATTCAAAGTACTGACCTAGCGTGTCATGCCAGATTGTAGGTGATGTCATGATTGATTTCTTGTCGAGGATACCGATCGTGCGAGCTAGATCGTGTCCCAGCCAGAGTCCCTGCGGAGTGGAGTTCACCACCGTCGTCGTTGTTCCGTTGCTAGAAGTTATTTCACTGCCATGAGTTGTTCTGCTATTAGCATAGAGCTACCTTAGCAGGCGTAGTGTCGCCGTGCTAATGTGACCTTTTGTAACATCAGGCCGCTGTACCCTTATTCTTTGTAATAAGAGCTAATTTGTTCTATGCCAAGCAGTGCCGTATTCCAGAAGACTTGATCTCTGGGCTGGAATACGGGGTGTTCTGTTTTCTCTGAGCCGGGGTGCCACAGCTTTGGTATCAGAGCAGGTCTGGCTGTAGGACGCCCTAGTCAGTGCGAGCGGTAGAAACTGGTATTATAGAGTCTATCTTGTTTGCTGCATTTGGTTGCTGCATAGCATGCATATAGACTTATTATGTTGCTTCTAACGTTTTGATCTTGTGAGGCTGTATCGGTTCGGATCCACTACAACTCAGCCCCTGCATCTCTCCAGTTTCCTTTGTGCCTGTTCCTCGGTGTTCGGCATCATTTCTGTCCCAGCAGAGTGATGCCAAGTGTTCCTGACACTGTTTGTAGGAATGGTGCCCAGGTATCACCCCAGTTCATTTCTCCAGCCACACATATCGTTTCGGTGGTAGACATGTTGCTACCCTGGATCATGCCTTTTCATCTTGTCGTGTTGGCAACCCTTAATGATCTTAGTAATCAGGAAAGGGCAATGTCAGTAGACTCAGTTTTCCCCGCTATCCTATTCCTTGGACGAGTACGGATACCTTCCGTCCGCTTGATGATGATGTGGCCATGACATTCGTGTCCTTCTACATGGTTGATACGTCTCTATCGTATCCACTTTTCCTAATGCTTTTCCTCTTGTTTTGGACTCTAATTTGCATGATTTGAATGAAACTAACCTGGACTGACGCTGTTTTCAGCAGAACTACCATGGTGTTGTTTTTGTGCGGCAATAAAAGTTCTTAGATTGGAACGAAACTTTGCGAGGATTTTTTATACAATAAAAGAGAATTACTGGAGTCAAGAACCACCGGAGGGGGGGCACCTGGGTGGGCACAACCCACCAGGGCGCACCCCCCCTCCTGGCGCGCCCAGGTGGGTTGTCCCCACCTGGTGGCCCCGCAGACCTCAACCCTGATACTATAAAATCACATTTTCGAAGAAAAAACCAGGGAGAAAGAATTATCGCATTTCACGAGACGGAGCCGCCGCCACCTCCTGTTCTTCATCGGGAGGCCAGATCTAGAGTCCGTTTGGGGCCCCAGAGAGGGGGATCTTCGATCTTCGTCATCACCAACCCTTCTCCATCGCCAATTCCATGATGCTCCCCACCGGGAGTGAGTAATTCCTTCGTAGGCTCGCTGCTCGGTGATGAGTTGGATGAGATTCATCATGTAATCGAGTTAGTTTTGTTAGGGCTAGATCCCTAGTATCCATTATGTTCTGAGATTGATGTTGCTATGACTTTGCCATGCTTAATGCTTGTCACTTTGGGCCCGGGTGCCATGATTTCAGATCTGAACCATTTATGTTATCACCGTTATATCTATGTTCTAGATCCGATCTTGCAAGTTATAGTCACCCACTACGTGTTATGATCTGGCAACCCCGGAGTGACAGATGTCGGGACACTTCCCGGTGATGACCGTAGTTTGAGGAGTTCATGTATTCACTATGTGTTAATGCTTTGTTCCGGTTCTCTATTAAAAGGAGGCCTTAATATCCCTTAGTTTCCTTATGGACCCCGCTGCCACGGGAGGGTAGGACAAAAGATGTCATGCAAGTTCTTTCCATAAGCACGTATGACTATTTACGGAATACATGCCTACATTATATTTATGAACTGGAGCTAGTGCCGTATTGCCCTAGGTTATTATGACTGTTATATGATGAATATCATCCAACAAATTCACCGATCCAATGCCTATGAATTTCCCATATATTGTTCTTGCTAAGTTACTACTACTGCTGTTACTGTTACACATGCTACAAAATCATTGCTATCAATGTTACCGTTACCTTTACTGCTACTACCATTATCCAAACTATCATATTATTGTGCTACTGATCACTTTGCTGCAGATAATTAATCTCCAGGTGTGGTTGAATTGACAACTCAGCTGCTAATACCTGCAAATATTCTTTGGCTCCCCTTGTGTTGAATCAATAAATTTGGGTTGAATACTTACCCTCGAAAACTGTTGCGATCCACTATACTTGTGATTTATCAAGACCTTTTTCTGGCGCCGTTGCCGGGGAGCATAGCTATATTTGTTGAGTCACTTGGGATTATTATCAAATTATCACTATGAAGAATCTAAAGGATGCTAAGACTAAGATTTTTCCCTCTAAGACGAGGGGAGGTAAGGAACTGACATCTAGCTCTGTACTTGATTCACCTTCTGTTATAAGTAGACTTGCAACACCACCACATGCTATTAATCCTGATATGTCGCAAGTTATTGATGATGCTACTTCTGCTATGAATGATACTCATGATGATGCTAGTACCTTGCTTGATGATAATGTGCCACTAGGTGAATTTCTTGATGAACAACTTGCTAGAACTAAAGCTTTTGAGAATACTGAAACTGATGAAGAGCTTGAAACTGTAAATCTTGAAACACCTATTAGACCTAGTTCTCCTAGATATGAATTGCCTAAGATACCGGAAGGTTATGTTATGGATGAGGAGACAACTAGAAACTTTCTTGCTTGCAATGATAGAGATGATCTTAAGAAATTATTATGCAAACTGAAAGAAAAATCTTTGAATGCTAGAATGAAATGTGATCCTAAGTTTGCTACTTCACCTATCTTTGTTGATGACAAGGATTATGAATTCTCTGTCAACCCAGAGTTAATTACTTTGGTTGAATCTGATCCTCTCCATGGTTATGAAACTGAAACCGTTGTGGCGCACCTTACTAAGTTGAATGACATAGCCACCCTTTTTGCTCATGAGGAGAAAATTCGCTACTATTATATTCTCAAATTATTTCCGTTCTCATTAAAGGGTGATGCTAGGACTTGGTATAATACTCTTGCTCCTGGTTGTATGCGTAGTCCCCAGGATATGATCTATTACTTCTCTGAAAAATATTTTCCTGCTCATAAGAAACAAGTTGCCTTACAGGAAATATTTAACTTTGTGCAAATTGAAGGAGAGAGTCTCCCACAAGCTTGGGGGAGGCTTCTCCAATTGCTTAATGCTCTTCCTGATCATCCTCTTAAGAAAAATGAAATACTTGATATCTTCTATAATGGACTAACCGATGCTTCTAGGGATTTCCTAGATAGTTGTGCTGGTTGTGTTTTCAGGGAACGAACTGTTGAACAAGCTGAAGAACTATTGACTAACATATTGAAAAATTATGATGATTGGACTCTTCCCGAACCACCGCGTACACCTACTCATAAGAAGAGGGGTATCTTATATCTCAGTCCTGAAGATATGCAAGAGGCAAAGAAATCTATGAAGGAAAAGGGTATTAAAGCTGAGGATGTCAAAAATTTACCTCCTATTGAAGAAATACATGGACTTGAAACATCACCACTACCTAAGGTGGTAGAGGTAAATTCTTTAATGAAATTCAATGATAATGACAATCCTTATAATATGCATCCTAGTCAATGCCTTTATGAGTTTGATAATTACATTAGAAAGCAAGAGCTCTTCAATGCCAATGTTATGAAGCAATTGAAATACAACTCTAATATGATTGCTTGCTTGAGTGACTTGTTATTTAGAATTACCAATGATGTTAGAGGTGTAGGAAAGCATGCCTCTATGTTTCAAACTCAACTAGAACAAGTTGCTAAATCCCAAAGAGAATTGCTTGATGAAATGAACAATAATATCAATGATCATGCTATTAGAGTAATGACTAGAGGGGGTAGAATGACTCAGGAATCTCTTTACCCTAAGGGTCACCCAAAAAGAATTGAACAAGACTCTCAAAGAGTTAACACTGATGCACCTAGTCCTTCCAAAAAGAAAAAGAAGAAGAAAAATGATAGGACTTTGCATACCTCTAGTGAACCTGAAATAGAAAAACCTCCAGAAGCTAATAACGATGTTTCTATTTCTGATGCTGAAACTCAATCTGGTAATGAACACTCACCTTCTGATAATGAAAAAGATAATGATGAAGTTCATGAATATCATCCAATGAATTCACCGATCCAATGCCTACGAATTTCCCATATATTGTTCTTGCTAAGTTACTACTGCTGCTGTTACTGTTACACTTGCTACAAAATCATTGCTATCACTGTTACCGTTACCTTTACTGCTACTACCATTATCCAAACTATCATATTACTGTGCAACTGATCACTTCGCTGCAGATAATTAATCTCCTGGTGTGGTTGAATTGACAACTCAGCTACTAATACCTGCAAATATTCTTTGGCTCCCCTTGTGTCGAATCAATAAATTTGGGTTGAATACTTACCCTTGAAAACTGTTGCGATCCCCTATACTTGTGGGTTATCAATCGTCACCAAGTACGTCCTCTCCTCCGAGACAGTCAAGGATGCTACCTCGCTGAGCCAGCACTTGGTGTAGCTATCTTTACATCAACCCCTCCACATGTTGATTCATCCTCGTGCACACCGTCACAACATGTTAGATCGTAGTACCGGAGTTCCACGAGATTTGTGTGCTTAAGTAGGCATGCATATTGTTGTGAATAGCCATAATTTGTGACAATGATCGTGTGTGATTTGAATTCCTTTTGTGTGCTTTTGTTTTGTTGAGTTATTTCATTTGTTTCTTTCTTTGGGCCTTCAGTGTTACCATATTTTTCCCCTTATGAAAGTTGCTCATTGCTAATTCTTGAGCTTGTGTTGGTTTTTCCCTTGAAGAGGAAAGGGTTATGCAGCACAGTAGAGGTAAGTATTTCCCTCAGTTAAGAACCAAGGTATCAATCCAGTAGGAGAAGAACGCACAAATCACCAACACCTGCACAAACAATCAAACACTTGCACCCAACGCGATAAAGGGGTTGTCAATCCCTTCACGGTCAATTGCAAAGGTGAGATCTGATAGAGATAGATAAACAAGGATAAAATATTTTTGGGTTTTTGATATATAGATCTGAAAATAAAAGATTGGAAAATAGTAGATCGGAAAGTAATATGATGGAAAATAGACCCGGGGGCCATAGGTTTCACTAGAGGCTTCTCTCATGAAGGCAAATAATACGGTGGGTGAACAAATTACTGTCGAGCAATTGATAGAAAAGCGCAAAGTTATGACGATATCCAAGGCAATGATTATGCATATAGGCATCACGTCCGTGTCAAGTAGACCGACTCCTGCCTGCATCTACTACTATTACTCCACACATCGACCGCTATCCAGCATGCATCTAGAGTATTATGTTCATAAAGAACGGAGTAACGCCTTAAGTAAGATGACATGATGTAGAGGAATTAACTCAAGCAATATGATGAAAACCCCATCTTTTTATCATCGATGGCAACAATACAATACGTGCCTCGCTACCTCTACTTTGTCACTGGGTGAGGACACCACAAGATTGAACCCAAAGCTAAGCACCTCTCCCATTGCAAGAAAAACCAATCTAGTTGGCCAAACCAAACCGATAATTCGAAGAGAAATACAAATATATTAAATCATGCATAAAAGAATTCAGAGAAGATTCAAATAATATTCATAGATAAGCTGATCATAAATCCACAATTCATCAGATCTCGACAAACACACCGCAAAAGAAGATTACATCGGATAGATCTCCAAGAACATCAAGGAGAACGTTCTATTGAGAATCAAAGAGAGAGAAGAAGCCATCTAGCTACTAGCTATGGACCCATAGGTTTGAGGTAAACTACTCACGCTTCATCGGAAGGGCAATGGTGTTGATGTAGAAGCCCTCCGTGATCGATTCCCCCTCCGGCTGGATGCCGGAAAAGGCCCCAAGATGGGATCTCATGGGAACAAAAGGTTGCGGCAGTGGAAAAGTGTTTTCGTGGATGCCTCTGGTGGTTCTGGAATATATGTGAATATATAGGAGGAAGAGCTAGGTCAGGGGAGTCACGAGGGGCCCACAAGGTAGGGGGCGCGCCCCCCTAGGGCGCGCCCTCCACCCTTGTCGCCGCCTCGTGGCTCTTCTGACTTGGACTCCAAGTCCCCTGGGTGTCTTCTGGTCCAAGAAAAATCATCGTGAAGTTTTATTCCGTTAAGACTCCGTTTGGTATTCCTTTTCTGCGAGGCTCAAAAACAAGGAAAAAACAGAAATTGGCACTGGGCTCTAGGTTAATAGGTTAGTCCCAAAAATAATATAAAATAGCATATTAATGCATATAAAACATCCAAAATAGATAATAGAATAGCATGGAACAATAAAAAATTATAGATACGTTGGAGACGTATCAAGCATCCCCAAGCTTAATTCCTGCTCGTCCTCGAGTAGGTAAATGATAAAAACAAAATTTTTGATGTGGAATGCTACCTAACATACTTATCCATGTAATTTTCTTTATTGTGGCATGAATGTTCAGATCCATAAGATTCAAAACAAAAGTTTAATATTGACATAAAAACAATAATACTTCAAGCATACTAATAAAGCAATCATGTCTTCTCAAAATAACATGGCCAAAGAAAGTTATCCCTACAAAATCATATAGTCTGGCTATGCTCCATCTTCGTCACACAAAGTACTCAAATCATGCACAACCCCGATGACAAGCCAAGCAATTGTTTCATACTTTAGATGTTCTCAAACCTTTTCAACTTTCACGCAATACATGAGTGTGAGCCATGGACATAGCACTATAGGTGGAATAGAGTATGGTGGTTGTGGAGAAGACAAAAAAGAAGGAGATAGTCTCACATCAACTAGGCGTATCAACGGGCTATGGAGATGCCCATCAATAGATATCAATGTGAGTGAGTAGGGATTGCCATGCAACGGATGCACTAGAGCTATAAGTTTATGAAAGCTCAAAAAGAAACTAAGTGGGTGTGCATCCAAGGTGCTTGCTCATGAAGACCTAGGGCAATTTGAGGAAGCCCATTGTTGGAATATACAAGCCAAGTTCTATAATGAAAAATTCCCACTAGTATATGAAAGTGACAACATAGGAGACTCTCTATCATGAAAATCATGGTGCTACTTTGAAGCACAAGTGTGGAAAAAGGATAGTAACATTGACCCTTCTCTCTTTTCTCTCATTTTTTTGGTGGGCTTCTTTGGCCTCTTTTTTTTGTGGGCTTCGTTGGCCTCTTTTATTTTTTCCTCACATGGGACAATGCTCTAATAATGAAGATCATCACACTTTTATTTACTTACAACTCAAGAATTACAACTCAATACTTAGAACAAAATATGACTCTATATGAATGCCTCCGGCGGTGTACCGGGATGTGCAATGACTCAAGAGTGACATGTATAAAAATTATGAACGGTGGCTTTGCCACAAATACTATGTCAACTACATGATCATGCAAAGCAATATGACAATGATGGAACATGTCATAATAAAATGGAACGGTTGAAAGTTGTATGGCAATATATCTCAGAATGGCTATGGAAATGCCATAATAGGTAGGTATGGTGGCTGTTTTGAGGAAGGTAAAAGGTAGCTGTATGGCACCGGCGAAAGTTGCGTGGTACTAGAGAGGCTAGCAAAGGTGGAAGGGTGAGAGTGCGTATAATCCATGGACTCAACATTAGTCATAAAGAACTCACATACTTATTGCAAAAATCTATTAGTCATCAAAATGAAGTACTACGCGCATGCTCCTAGGGGGATAGATTGGTAGGAAAAGACCATCGCTCGTCCCCGACCACCACTCATAAGGAAGACAATCAATAAATACCTTATGCTCCAACTTCGTTACATAACGGTTCACCATATTTGCATGCTAAGGGAATCACAAACTTTAACACAAGTATTTCTACAATCCACAATTACTCACTAGCATGACTCTAATATCACCATCTTTATATCTCAAAACAATCATAAGGAATCAAACTTCAGATAGTATTCAATGCACTTTGTATGAAAGTTTTTATTATATCCCTCTTGGATGCCTATCATATTAGGAATAAATTTATAACCAAAGCAAATTACCATGCTGTTTAGAAAGACTCTCAAAATAATATAAGTGAAGCACGAGAGTTCAACAATTTCTATAAAATAAAACCACCGCCGTGCACTAAAAAGATAAAAGTGAAGCACTAGAGCAAAATTGCCTAGCTCCAAAGATATAAGTGAAGCACATAGAGTATTCTAATAAATCACGATTCATGCGTGTCCCTATAAAAAGGTGTGTACAGCAAGGATGATTGTGGCAAACTAAAAAGAAAAGACTCATATCATACAAGACGCTCCAAGCAAAACACATATCATGTGGTGAATAAAAATATAGCCTCAAGTAAATTTACTGATAGACGAAGACGAAAGAGGGGATGCCTTCCGGGGCATCCCCAAGCTTAGGCTCTTGGTTGTCCTTGAATATTACCATGGGGTGCCTTGGGCATCCCCAAGCTTAGGCTCTTGCCACTCCTTATTCCATAGTCCATCAAATCTTTACCCAAAACTTGAAAACTTCACAACACAAAACTCAACAGAAAACTCATGAGATCCGTTAGTACAAGAAAATAAAATCACCACTTTTGGTACTATTGTGAACTCATTCTTTATTTATATTGGTATAATATCTACTGTATTCCAACTTCTCCATGGTTCATACCCCCCGATACTACCCATAGATTCATCAAATAAGCAAACAACACAAAGAAAACAGAATCTGTCAAAAACAGAACAGTCTGCGAAGATCTGAATTGTTCTAATACTTCTGTAACTCCAAAAATTCTGAAAAATAAGGACAACAGAGGCAATTCGTATATAAATCCTGTGTAAACAATTCAGGGTTTTCAACGCTGCAGTGAGTTATTAAAATTCTGTGACTGGACGTAAAAGTTTCTGTTTTTCAGCAAGATCAAATCAACTATCACCATAAGCCATCCCGAAGGTCTTACTTGGCACAAACCCTAATTAAAACACCAAAACACATCTAACCAGAGGCTAGATGAGAAATTTTATTCAAAAACAGAAAATAAAAATATTGGGTTGTCTCCCAACAAGCGCTTTTCTTTAAAGCCTTTTAGCTAGGCATTGAAATTTCGATGTTGCTCACATGAAAGACAAGAATTGAAGCACAAAGAGAGCATCATAAAGTACGTGAAAAACACATATAAGTCTAACATACTTCCTATGCATATTCATCTTATAGGCAAACAAATTATCAAGGCAAGCAAATCCTAGCATATGCAAAGAAGAAGAAAGAGACAATAGCAAACTCAACTTAACGAGAGGTAATTTAGTAACATGAAGATTTCCACAACCATATTTTCCTCTCTCATAATAATTACAAGTAGGATCATAATCAAATTCAACAATATAGCTATCACAATTTTTTTCTCTTTATGATCCTCATGTATGCAAAGTTGACACTCTTTCAAAATAGTGGGATCAAAATTCATTACTTCTCCGAGCCCACTTTTATCAAAAAATTCATAAGATCGGTCAATCTCCAAAGTAGTGGGATCATTAATTCATAAAGTTGAAACTCTTCCAAACCCACTTTCAATATTATAGCAAACATATTCATCATGAGGCTTATGTAATTTTTCAAGATCATAAGAAGCATTATCGCCCCAATCATGATCATTGCAATAAGTAGCAGACATAGCAAAACTAGCATCCCCAAACTTAGGGTTTTGCATATTATTAGCACAATTGACATTAATAGAATTTATAATAACATCATTGCAATCATGCTTTTGATTCAAGGAACTATCAAGTATGGGTGCAATAGCAATAATCTCATGTTTAACATAAGGAACTATAGAAAATTCATCTCCATAAATATTGGCATCATGGCCATAAGAACAGCAAGCATCATGTTCATCAAGGGATATTTCAATCAAATCATCGGAATGATAATTATCTATAGATTCATGCATATCATTATTTTCTGCCAAAGCAACGGTCATTCTCTCAATAAATTCTTTGACATATACATTATGAGCATAGTTTTCATAGCAATATTTAAGTATGTCAAAATTTTCAGATTTGTAAAGAGTAATATCATACTTTTCAATCAAAGAAGCAACTTCATAAGCACCCTTAAAAGCAACAAATTCTTCAATTTGTTCGATATCATAGTAACTGTAAACACCTTTTTCATAAGTAGATAAGATTTCATTATCATTAAACTCAAATAGGTAGGGAAGGTGTTTTTTAGGGTTCTTAGAGCAACAAGTAAAATCACAAAGTTCACAAAGATTCCAAGCATAACATAGCAAATAATTTATTTGATTCCATAAGAGTCTCCCTTTTTCAGACAAACGGTGACGTGCAAAATGAGCTTGCTCATCTAAAGATTTTCCATCAACTAAACTAGTTGGGGTTTCAGCACGAGCACATATGGATCGAAGATGATCCAAGTAGAAAACTTTAAGTGGATCCATATACTTTGTTTCTGATTTTCAATAAACACACAATGATAACAAGCAAACAAGCAAATGAGCCAAGTAAGACATAAAGGCAAACAAAAAGACGAACGGAAGATGGGCGATTAAAAAGGCAAAAAAAATTCAAAAATCATTTTAGAAGTGGGGGAGAGGAAAACAAGAGGCAAATGGCGAATAATGTAATGCAAGAGATGAGAGTTTATGATTGGTACTTGGTATGTCTTGACTTGGCGTAGATCTCCCCGGCAACGGCGCCAGAAATTCTTCCTGCTACTTCTTGAGCTTGCGTTGGTTTTTCCCTTGAAGAGGAAAGGGTGATGCAACACAGTAGAGGTAAGTATTTCCCTCAGTTAAGAACCAAGGTATCAATCCAGTAGGAGAAGAACGCACAAATCACCAACACCTGCACAAACAATCAAACACTTGCACCCAACGCGATAAAGGGGTGGTCAATCCCTTCACGGTCAATTGCAAAGGTGAGATCTGATAGAGATAGATAAACAAAAGATAAAATATTTTTGGGTTTTTGATATATAGATCTGAAAATAAAAGATTGCAAAATAGTAGATCAGAAAGTAATATGATGGAAAATAGACCCGGGGGCCATAGGTTTTACTAGAGGCTTCTCTCATGAAGGCAAACAATACGGTGGGTGAACAAATTACTGTCGAGCAGTTGATAGAAAAGCGCAAAGTTATGACGATATCCAAGGCAATGATTATGCATATAGGCATCATGTCCGTGTCAAGTAGACCGACTCTTGCCTGCATCTACTACTATTACTCCACACATCGACCGCTATCCAGCATGCATCTAGAGTATTAAGTTCATAAAGAACGGAGTAACGCCTTAAGTAAGATGACATGATGTAGAGGAATTAACTCAAGCAATATGATGAAAACCACATCGTTTTATCCTCGATGGCAACAATACAATACGTGCCTCACTACCCCTACTTTGTCACTGGGTGAGGACACCGCAAGATTGAACCCAAAGCTAAGCACCTCTCCCATTGCAAGAAAAACCAATCTAGTTGGCCAAACCAAACCGATAATTCGAAGAGAAATACAAAGATATTAAATCATGCATAAAAGAATTCAGAGAAGATTCAAATAATATTCATAGATAAGCTGATCATAAATCCACAATTCATCGGATCTCGACAAACACACCGCAAAACAAGATTACATCGGATAGATCTCCAAGAACATCAAGGAGAACGTTGTATTGAGAATCAAAGAGAGAGAAGAAGCCATCTAGCTACTAGCTATGGACCCGTAGGTTTGAGGTAAACTACTCACGCTTCATCGGAAGGGCAATGGTGTTAATGTGGAAGCCCTCCGTGATCGATTCCCCCTCCGGCCGAATGCCGAAAAAGGCCCCAAGATGGGATCTCACGCGAACAGAAGGTTGCGGCGGTGGAAAAGTGTTTTCGTGGATGCCTCTGGTGGTTCTGGAATATATGTGAATATATAGGAGGAAGAGCTAGGTCAGGGGAGTCACGAGGGGCCCACAAGGTAGGGGCGCCCCCCTAGGGCGCGCCCTCCACCCTTGTCGCCGCCTCGTGGCTCTTCTGACTTGGACTCCAAGTCCCCTGGGTGTCTTCTGGTCCAAGAAAAATCATCGTGAAGTTTTATTCCGTTTGGTATTCCTTTTCTGCGAGGCTCAAAAACAAGGAAAAACAGAAACTGATACTGGGCTCTAGGTTAATAGGTTAGTCCCAAAAATAATATAAAATAGCATATTAATGCATATAAAACATCCAAAACAGATAATATAATAGCATGGAACAACCAAAAATTATAGATACGTTGGAGACGTATCACTCATCAACCACTATCGGACTTGAAGAAGCAAGGATATAAAATATATGGAAACTCAGCTAAACAGTATGGCATTCTCAGTTGACTGCATTGTATTGGGAATATCTGCTCGGTATATAAATGGTATCCAGGATTGACTATCAGTATCAAGTCTACATTTATTGTGTAACCTTTACAGTAGTAATGATCAAACTAGCAGGAAGACAAGTCAGGTGCGAGACAAACAATATATTGTCAGACAAAGGTATGCCTCCTGTATAAAGTTTTGGCGTAGTCATGAATGAAACTTGAAATATGTGATACTCTGGAAGAAAGCCAGAATGTGCTATGAGTTCAGTATTCAGCAAGGAAGACAGCCGGATAATTCTTCTCATACAAAGTAGCTAGTGACAAAAATATTATGGATATGTGTGTAGTATTCAGTCTGCATATCACCATACGAAGCTTTTTGTATAAGAAGCTCATCCTTCCTTCACACATTACCGGAAGAAACTTATGATGCAAGGTTTCTCAATCTTCCTCTGTACGATATATGGACAAGTTCCGGTCCAAGACACCCAGTCTTCCACCGCAAGATACCTCGGAAAAAGCTTCTGGCATAAGAAAAAGAATCTTTCTCAGTAAGTAATCAGAGGAGAAGATTCTCAGGTACGGAACCCAGCCTTCTCCAGCACACTACCAAGGTAACAGCTTCGAGCGTAAGATACCCAGCCTTCTTCAGTACGACACTACACATCATTATCAGTATTGTTACCAAATATTATACTGTGAGTTGGCAGTATATGACAGTACAGCTCAAGGATTAGATTCACAACAGAAGCACAAATCAGCCAAGATACATGTCTGCCTCAAGAATCGAGTATTCAGCTACATATACTTCCATATATATGGTGAGCACGCAACACAGGCCATGCAAGTCACTCACACAAGGATTCAACCACATTCAAACGGATCTACTGAAGGAAGGTAAGAATCCAACAACCCCGTGAGCTGTACTTAAGGAAGAAAGTCGGATATACACCCCATGTGATGCAAGAATCGACAAGTTGTGAAACCGACAATGAAGGATCAACCATCTTGACAGTGGTTACCAAGGTCAGTTGTTCCACACCCGACAAGGTGATGTCATGAACTCTTGTCACCATCTGGTATGATTGGCCACAACAGTGAGCTTTGTACAAGTACAAGCCCCGTGTACATGTCATATTTATGAGGACCCATGTTCTGAGCAATAACAAGATGGAATATAGCACCAACAACATCTATGGTCACAAGCAGGATCAAGGACATGTACGACCAAGCTATTTCAGCGAGGAATTCAGACAAAAAAATTAATGACAATCAAGGAGTAAAACTGGCAACAAAGGTATGATGATTCTTGTACGACCATCATGGTTCGAATACCCAAGTCAACTTGAGCTCATGATTCCATATGGACATACCGACATCATGGGTAATCTAAAAGCCGTTCAACCAGCTCAGATCATGCATTCTCATGTGTGGGACTAAATGCAAGGGCAATCTTCCATGAAAAGTATAATCCCGCCAGAACAACTATCAGTCCAGTCTCAAGATGCTACTATTTGAGGTATGCTACTGTTATAAGGCCATGCCCCTTTACCCTATGCACGACAGAAGGCAATTGAATCTTTGGTACATATCTCATACTCAATCCAAAGAAACAAATCAAGATAAGTCAGTACCACCTACGGGCAGTCATATCCCGTTAGGAGAGTAGCCATGATTCTCAGCATTGTTTGAAATCAGAAGTCATGCATTTATCTGAGAAATCCGATGGAAGAAAGGCAAAGGTTTCGTGCTCACAGGAAAATGTATGCTCAGATCTCTTGGATATTACCGGTAGTTATGAACGGATCAATGTCAGCATAAGGATTTGACATATGAGGAAAGACCCGTCAGAATTTGGGGAAAGGTGAAGCAAACCACCCCAGAGCAAGGTAAGCAAATCATATGAAATTCTTGAGGGAACAATGAACAAAGGAAAAGGATACCCGAGTTGGAAACCGTTTCCTTAAGGCATATTCATACTTGTTCCCTAAGCAACCAAATCTCGAGGACGAGATTTCTTTAAGGGGGGAAGGTTTGTAACACCCTGGCTTTTGGCCCTTTCTTTTTCTTTTGATTTTATTTGGTTTTTGCTCTGATTTTCTTTTTGGAGTAGTTCTATGGACTTCGTCCTTAAAAAGGATGATAAGATGGAGGCATTCAAGTGGCTGAAACACGTCGTGAAGTTCACTAATGGTTATGCATCGAATATAAGTAAGGGAGTCAATCTTTTAACGGGCAAAGTCACTGGGCTCAAGAGTTATGACTATCATGTATAGATTGAGCGGATTATGCAGGTGATGGTTCGAGGCTATGTCCCCGAGCGTGTCTGGCGTGTGCTTGCGAAGCTAAGCCATTTCTTCTGCACGCTTTGTGCTAAAGAAGTATGCCCCGAGATGATAAAAGAATTGCATAAGAAGGCACCGGAGTTGATATGCAACCTAGAGAAGATCTTTCTGCCAGGCTTCTTTAGTACGATGACACATCTCATTTTGCACCTCGCGAACGAGGTATTGTTGGGGGGCCCTGTGCAGAATCGTTGGCAGTACGGCCCTGAGAGACAGAATAAGCATCTTCGACACAAATGTGGAAACAAAGCTAAGATTGAAGCTTCCATAGCTAAGGCAGTTATCCTAGAGGAGGTAGCAGACCTCAGGACAGCGTACTATCCGGACCACGTTCCCACTCTACATAATAAGGTGTCTCGATACAATACAAAAGAGCCCAAGTATAAACCCAAGCTCCCTATATTCAGCTTGCAAGGTGGCAGGGCTGGATCCCCAAAACCTTATATCATGCCACAACATGAGTGGGAGGACGTCATGTTCTATGTCTTGCACAACATCAAGGAAGTTGACGATGAGTGGATGAGGTAATACGGTTGCACCATTCTTTTAGTCAATTCGTTATGTTCACTTTGCCTCTGTCTAATATAATACCACTTTTCTTCTTTTAGTCGGTTCGTTGATGAAGAGTGGACGGGAATGATGCCTCCTACTGAAGCAGAGGCACTTACTCTTCTCCTAAAGGGCGCCGATGGAAGGAAACAATTTGTTGCTTGGTTCATGGAGAAAGTAAATTTTCACACTTCCCTATTACCTAGTGCACCCAACATTTATTAGTTGTCAAAACTAATGCACCCTATAATTTCAATTAAACTTGTAGGGAAAAGATCCGAACACATCAATGGATGAAGAATTGAGATGGGTTTCCATCGGTTTTAACAATCGGGTCATGACATGCGAAAAGTATGATGTGAATGGGTATCGCTTCCATACAGAGGAGCACCAGAACAGCCGGCCTAATCCCAAAACTATAAATACTGGAGTTTTCACCGAAGGAGATAATAAAGTAAAGTACTACGAAAGGGTAGGAAAAATATACGAGCTTACATTCAACCGTGGCCGTGAAACCCTAAGTCTCGCTGTGTTCAAATGCCGATGTTCGACCCCAAAAAGTTCCTGAGACATAAGCCTTCCGTTGGTTTAGTCGAAGTTAAACCATCAACCGTCTATGCCAGAGCTGATCTCTTTATTGCGGCTACCCAAGCCACACAAGTTTATTATCTGCCCTACCCATGCCAGAAAGAGTACCTAAAGGGTTGAGAAGTTGTGTTCAAGGTGTCGCCACATGGTAAGCTACCGGACCCGAATGATGATGATTACTACAACATAAACCCCATGACATACGAGGGAGGTACCTTTCAAGAGCAACATGATGAAGTGGTCTGAAACAAGGACGATGATGACTTGGGTTATGTTGATCTGCACCCAAACGACGACGATGCACGGAATGATGGTGATGCAATTGTGTATCAAAGAGACATAATTATGCTTGAAAAGTTAAATGAAGACGCTGACGACGAGGAAGAGCCTCGACCTCCGTTAGACAACGAAAAAGATATGCGTGATAGTGATGATAAGACCGGTCGACAAATAGATTACAATAGTGATGATTCATATGGGTTCTAGAAAATGTAAGTTTTTATAATGGTTTTTAACGGTTTTGTTAATGTTCTTTTTTGTATGCTTAATGTGCTCTTCTGTTATTAGTGTGATTTTTTGTATGCTTATTTATTTGTTATCCGTACTAATTGTTTATTCTCTTCTCAATGCAGGTTTGCTAATCATGGGCAAGTCCAGCGGCGCGGGGTTCCTAAGAAAATTGAGAGGTCTTAGTCGGAGTGGACGACCCCGTCAGCCTCCCCCCGACTACTTGAGGATGACACCTCACAGGGAGGTCGAGGGGTCGGGGGAGGAGCCCCTAGAGGTGGACGGGGTGGGGGAGAGCCCCTAGAGGAGGAGGGGGTGGGGGGAGATGCAACCGGGTCACAAAAATACGGTCTGTGTCCGACATAGGGGGGTCGTCTTCGACACCCTCCTATAGTGAGGCACCTTCTGAGTCTGAGGTGGAGGAGGAGGTTCGTGAGGAGGAGGAGGAGGTTCGTGAGAAGGAGGGCGAGGAGGAGGAGGTCCGTGAGGAGGAGGGCGAGGAGGAGGGTGGTGGAGGGGAGGGTGATGCTGAGTTGTGGGGTAACTTGCCGTCGGGTGTTTCGAAGGGGTGCCTACGTGGTATTGCGGAACTACCTACACCTCCTTCTATCGACGCGAACAAGTGGCTCATTGAACCCGCGGGGACAGAGTAAGTGCCTCTCAATCATACTTTGAACACATACCACAGTTTTCATTTTACACATGTTAATTTTTTGATTCTTTTGCAGCAATTGGAACGTTCATGGAAAGGGCCGTAAACCCAATGGCATTATCACTGTCCTGTTGAAGGTTTTTTTTGGCCGGGCCTATTCTGCCCGCGGCCAGACAGGGACCCAGAGCTGCGGGTTTTGGCCACGACCTGGGACCACTACGAGGCTACCAGCCTCACGGAGTACAGGACGACCGCTAAGGCCATGATCACAAAATTTTGGGTAAGTTCTCTTCAGAATCACTTGTCTTGAGTTTGGTTCATAGTTTATCATCGAATCACTTAACTCATGCCTTGTTTGATTTTGGTTTTATGCATGATTATAGCAATTCTATAGGGTTCTTGAGGAGCACAAGGCCAGAGCCGACGTGGTCTTGTTGGCTCTTGCGAGGAAGAAAGCTCGCCAGATGTAGTACGAGGTGCACTGGGTTGCCATCTTGCACTACTACAACAACTACCTTCATTAAAAGATGAGCAAGAAAGAAATGCAGAAGCAACGACTTACCTTGAACAGGGAGCAGTACATGAAGGTAAGTATTACACACTTTTCATTCCAACGTATAAACAGTCAATTTCATTGTTTCGTGATGACATGTCATACTTCCATTATTTAGGTTATTCCTACTTGGTGCTACGGAAAGGATGAGGGATGGGCGAGTTTGGTGGATATGTGGCTCGGTGACGATGCAGAGTTTGTTGCCAAGAGCAGCAAGAACCGGGCTAACCGTGGAAAAGACGGAACACACGGCCAAGGAGACAGGAACCACCGGGTCTACAAGGCCATGAAGGTATATCTATATGCATGATGCATTCTTTTTCTTCTTTTTACAGTCATGTTCTTATGTATGGCTAACTTCTGTTTGACGTTGCAGGAGGACAAGTTGAAGAGGCCGCTCTCAGACATGGAGTCGTGGAAGCTGGCCCGTGCGCGGAGTAATCGCAAGGAAGGCGAGAGCGAGTACTATGGCAGTGCCAAGGAGAACCTGGAGTCTTACAAGGAGTCGTTTGAGAGGTTGCATCCTGGTCCGGATGCTCCTGACGTCGCCCAGTCTCATATCGACGAAAGGCGATGGTGGCCATCCAGCCGAAGTTCCATGGCCGCTACCCGTGTTTCGATGGCTTGATCACTCCTTCTGCCTCCTACACACGGCTTCGAGCTACCAACCCGAGGCCGAGCGGCAGTACGGGCCGTTCGCAGCCTAGCTTAGCCAGCCAGCATGCTGTAAGTATTCCCCCCTTATCTTCTTTCTTTCTCACTTTATTTTCAGCATTGCCCACTAACAAACAACCTAAATTTTGTAGGCATATCAGGCCTTTGTCGAGCTTAAGCATGTCGAGGTGCGGGAGTACTTGCAATGAATAAATGCAAACGAGGATTACAACCGTCGGATGATGACGGTTAGTTTTGCCCACTTAGAACCAAGCTAAATTTTGCACTTTCATTTCTTCTGACCTTCGTGTTTCTTGGTTAACTAACATCCAGGCTATGTTCTCATCTATGCAAAACCACACGGATCCACCATCAATGGGACCCCCACCACCACCTTCTGGAGAACCCCCATACGTGCCCATGTTCGATGAATGGGTGGCACTAGGCGGTGGCACTCCGGTTAGTACATTGCCTAACTATTCACCAACTAGTTCTCGCTGATTCAATACTATCATATCATATTTACCCTTACAATCTCTTTTCAAACATGTAGGGAACCGGTGCATCATCGATTTTTCCAACTGGTGTTGGTGGCTCGACTCCTGCTTCAAAGAGCCCAGTCACTCCGATCTGGCAAGGTGGTGCTGGTCTTGGCACTGGTCACGGCGATGATCCTAGTCTTGGCTGATGATGTGTTCCATGTCTTGCAATACTTTCCACGTTCCGTACTTCTTAGCGTTCTTTAGATGACGATGATGATGTCCGTGTCTCATACTTATGTTCATGAAGTTTCGACGATGATGATGTTGATCTTTAGATGATGATGTTGATGATCTTCCATATTTCTGTCTATATATGTTGATCTTTAAATGCTGTCAATTTGAATGGAAAATGCAAAAACAGAGCGTATAAAAAAAAGAACAGAACTATGTCGACGGCATAGCCATGCTCAGGAGATCAACCAGAAGCAGCCACGTGGCAGGGGTATGCCGACGTCCTGGCCGTTGGCATAGATGTCCCACATATGCCGACGGTCAGGCCATCCGCTTATCCTTGCCACATGGCATCCTCTGGTTGGTCGCGCGCGGTGACGGCGCCGTCAGTTGCCATCTGGCGGTTTTTTGTGCCGACGGCGTTTCTATGCCGACGGTCGTACGACATACATGCCTATGCCGACGGCCTTTGTATGCCGACGGTCTGACAAGACTACGCCGTCGAGATCGATGCCGACGGCAGCCGTCGGCATAGGTGTATACTGACGGTATGGGGCCTATGCTGACGGCAGCAGGCCGTCGGCATAGGGGGTTATTCCGGTGGTGATGGCGTTATTTAATTAAGAAAAAACATGGCAATATGGTGAGTCATGGGTGGTTTTGATTGATCACGAAGCAGCTCCATTTCAAAACTAAAGTTTCAAACAAAAAAAAATCAAGGTGCCACTTTCTGGATAGATATTCTTTCCTTCCATACTTTCTGGATAGATATTCTTTCCTTCCATACGACATCTGAATGTAGATATGACCTAGCTTGTCTTGATAATGCCGCATGGTGGAGCATGACATTCTGGTAGGAGCTCGGGTTTTCTTCCACAGAAGAATGGACCCTAAAGGACGCAACAACAGGATTGAATAACAAAAGTTACTACATGACAACTATTATATGGACCCCGAATAAATACAGATTTACCGGAAATTCAATTTGGCTCCTGGGATAAAAAATAATTTTTCAAATGTCAAAAAAATCAAGACAATTTTTTTATGTGATCTTAGTTACAACCAAATGCTACCTGTATATTTTGAGGCAAAAAGGTTAAGCATTTTTGGACTGTGCAAAAAAAAAAAACAAATTGAAGACCAAATGTCACCCCAAAATGCCACCTCAAATTTATTTTTTCACCGACGAAACATTGTTGCTCCGTTTTACGTGAAATTTGTCAAGCATGCTTGCGACACTAACACCTAAAAAACAGTTTTTTAACATTTTTTTGGAATTTACTGTTCATCCATATGCTCCAGAGAGCTAAAACGTCCCTCCCTAGATTTACTAAATTTTTTTTTAATAGGAGTAATGCCACCGGCCTATGCATCACAATGATGCATGCTACCATATTATTAAGCAAAGTCTCCAACAAGTACGGGGTACGGTAGAATATCTCAAAAAGAGTTGAAAACAATGAACAAGGCCACAACTGGCATAAATAAGACTAGATGCCTATATACCTATCCTATTGTTGGACCGTCATCCAAACCGGTTTTAGGTATTCCGTGCTACCGTCTCCCAACAATTACACCCATAGCCATATGCTTCTTGACTTCCGCACGACTGAGTGACGACCACATACGGATTAATGGGTAGAGCAATCAAAGAACCATAATTTATATCCCTTTAAATAAAGATAAATATTCACTCATTGTTTATTGGTTACATTTTCAGGTCATAAATCATTTCTTTTGTTGAAGGAAGAGACTCCATTTGCTGTCGAGAACCAAATCGCAATAACTAATGGGTTTACTTGGTTATAAGAAATTGAGAAAGGGGAGCATCTTACGCCTAATAGGAAGTGGTGGTCTAATCCTAATCTCACCCACTAGACGTACATTACTACAAAATTTTCTTGCATGCCTCCACCTATTTTTTTTATTACTATCATAACCTTTTCAGATCAAATATCTCATGCATTACATTTCGTCAAGTATACTGCAACTTCAAACCACAATGCATTTGTATGTAACATCTGTATGCTGACTGTATTTTTTGGAATTGAATTATGTATTCAAAGCTATTGCTGAGCATAGACACCATTTAAAAATCATACAAGGGGCACACAAGATGTATATGTACTCATCTGTTTTTATATATGTCTATAAATTGATTAACTGAGCCAAATGCAGTGCCTTTTCATACGAATATATGTGTACCGAGTCTTTCAGATAATCATATATGTTTGCCGGCAGAATATATATGCAATAACCTACAAATATATTCTGCTTTGTGGGACTTGATGCCAGATATACATATTGCATGTCTTAGGGCATCTCAAATGCTAGGCGCCAGTGATAGACGCGAGGATTTATTTCCCGATAGATCGGCAGCCACGTTAGTTGTTGCCAGCGCCCGATGCTGCATCGATGCCAATAGATGCATCGAGCACTTGCTCTTTTCCTGGGCATGCGAGTAAAGAAACGGGGAGCCGGCCCTACGTATTTAGAGCCCGTGATAAGCGCCTAGCATTGGAGGAGAAGACGCTTTTTTGATATATATTTTTACTTTAAGTGCCTGCACAAGAGTCTAGCATTGTAGATGCCCTTAAGCTATAGGCTATCGTAGTTGTTCTACCAATCACAAACAAGCAACCAATGAAGCAATAGTACAAATTTAGAGCACAATACATCATGATCTATTGGAAACTACATGTTCCCTATTTAACATATCAACCAGTCAAAGTGGCCATCTTGCATTGACCTTGAAAGTGTGATTTTTGGCCAGGCCACCGAACAAGGCAAGCAGGTTGAACCCAAACTTGAGCATATAGTTAATCGAGCACGATCCACTAAAAAAAAGTTAATCGAGCATGAAACAACATTGAGTCCGAGCTTTGTTGACAGCCCTACCGGCTGGAGGTAAACACATACCTTTTTCCTTTTTTTCATAAAATAAAATACTTGTATTAATGTTTATTCCATGCATTTTCATACATTATTTAACATTTTTTTATTATTCAATTAAGTGATTCTTTTAATTCACATTATTAAGCTAGGAATACAAAAAGGAATTAGTATTTTCTCTCGTTGGAACACACAAGCTCTTTTACTAGTACCTACTAATAAAGGGAGAAGTGTTTCTTACTACTGTAATTTCATCCGTCCATCCTTCAGTTTTTATTCGAGGTGGTACTAAATTTGTATGCGTCCGTCCGCTAAAGAGAATTTCGTAGATGGCCGTGTGCTTTGTGACTGAGCGAAGTCAGCCCACTTATTTTCCAAGCCACATAGCTAACCCAAGGAAAAGGAAAAGAATTGTCGGCAACTAGAATCGAAGTCCCACTCTCACGTTCACCAACTATGTGACGTTGCCGACTGAGCTATCACAGTTATGTGTATAGTTGTTGGCTTGCTATGTTTCTTAAAAGGATTGTGCTAACTTCCTAACATACTGAATTTAAGCAACATATCTGAACACACCCTAGTTTAACTAATCACGTGCATGCAGCCCCACTCCGCTAAGCAAAAAGCGAGACCAAGAGCATGCAGCGCCTTGCCATATGCATGCAAACTAATATGAAATGCGGTGATGTCAACAAAAGATTCTTTTTTATTTTGAAACTTCAAAATGTTTTGTAGCTCAAACTGTCGGTCGGATTGAAAAACATTTTGACATAAAAGAATCGTCACGATAAGACCTTCAAAACTAGATCCCATATTGATATGTTTCGATAACTTTTTTCGGATCAAAATTACCAGACCTAATACATGTAAGTTAGCATGTACGCACAATGTATATTACCATGCTGTTTGCAGAGAAGTCACCGGGGTTATGGTTTTTAAAAACCCCTTCCCCCATGTACAAAACTTACCCACGGCGCCCCCATCAACACTATAGCTGAAGGAAATGTGCCCTAGAGGCAATAATAAAGTTATTATTTTATATTTCCTTATTCATGGTAAAGGTTTATTATTGATGCTAGAATTGTATTGATCGGAAACTTAAATACATGTGTGAATACATAAACAAATACCGTGTCCCTAGTAAGCCTCTACTAGACTAGCTCGTTGATAAAAGATGGTTAAGATTTCCTAACCATAGACATGTGTTGTGATTTGATAACGGGATCACATCATTAGGAGAATGATGTGATGGACAAGACCCATCCGTTAGCTTAGCATAATGATCATTCAGTTTATTGCTATTGCTTTCTTCATGTCAAATACATATTCCTTCGACTATGAGATTATGCAAACTCCCGGATACCGGAGGAATACCTTGTGTGCTATCAAACGTCACAATGTAACTGGGTGATCATAAAGATGCTCTACAGGTATCTCCGAAGGTGTTTGTTGAGTTGGCATAGACCGAGATTAGGATTTGTCACTCCGAGTATCGGAGAGGTATCTCTGGGCCCTCTCGGTAATACACATCATAAGCTTGCAAGCAAATAACTAAGGAGTTAATTACGAGGTGATGTATTACGGAACGAGTAAAGAGACTTGCCGGTAATGAGATTGAACTAGGTATGAAGATACCGACGATCGAATCTCGGGCAAGTAACATACCGATGAACAAAGGGAATTACGTATGTTGTCATAACGGTTCGACCGATAAAGTTATTCGTAGAATATGTAAGAGCCAATATGGGCATCCAGGTACCGCTATTGGTTATTGACCGGAGGGGTGTCTCGGTCATGTCTACATAGTTCTCGAACCCGTAGGGTCCGCACGCTTAACGTTCGTTGATGATATAGTGTTATATGAGGTATATGATTTGGTGACGGAATGTTGTTCGGAGTCCCGGATAAGATCACGGACATGACGAGGTGTCTCGAAATGTTCGAGAGGTAAAGATTGTTATATAGGATGATGATATTCGGACACCGGAAGTGTTTCGGAGTGTACCGGGTGATCACCGGAGTACCAGAGGGGGTACCGGGCACCCTCGGAAGGGTGATGGGCCTATTGGGCCATTAGAGGGGAGCACACCAGCTCACAGGGGGCTGGCGCGCCCCCCAAGGCAGCCGACCCATGGGAGAAAGGAAAGGGGGGATTCAGCCTCCCCCTTCCTTCCCTCTTCCCCTTTCCTTTCCCCCTCTGACAAATAAGGAAGGGGGGCGCGGCCAAGGGCAGGATCCCAAGTAGGAGTCGGTCCTACTTGGGGGCGCCTCTTGGCCTCCTCTCCCTCCCCTCCCACCTATATATATATATATTATATATATATATATATATATATATATATATATATAATGTGTGGGGGGGGGGGGCGCCTAGCACATACACAACATTGTCTAGCCGTGTGCGGCGCCCCCCCTCCACCGTTTACATCCCCGGTCATATTTTCGTAGTGCCTAGATGAAGCCGGCGGAGATAGCTTCACCATCACCATCACCACGCCGTCGTGCTGCCGGAACTCATCCACTACCTCACCATCTTGCTGGATCAAGAAGGTGGAGGACGTCATCAAGCTGAACGTGTGCTAAACGCGGAGGTGCCGTACGTTCGGTGCTCGATCGGTTGGAACGCGAAGAAGTTCGACTACATCAACCGTGTTGTCAAACGCTTCCGCTTACGTTCTACAAGGGTATGTAGACACACTCTCCCCTCTCGTTGCTATGCATCTCCTTGATAAATCTTGCGTGTGCGTAGAAATTTTTTGTTTTCCATGCAATGTTTCCCAACAGTGGCATCCGAGCCAGGTCTATGCGTAGATGATATGCACGGATAGAACATAAAGAGTTGTGGGCGGTGATAGTCATACTGCTTACCACCAACGTCTTATTTTGATTCGGCGGTATTGTGGGATGAAGCGGCCCAGACCAACCTTACATGTCCACGTACATTAGACCGGTTCCACCGACAGACATGCAACTTGTATTGCATAAAGGTGGCTGGCGGGTTTTCTGGTTCTTCTATTAAGTTGAATCGAATTTGACTACGGCCGGTCCTTGTGAAGGTTTAAAACAGCAAACTTGACAAAACACCGTTGTGGTTTGATGGCATAGGTAAGAACGGTTCTTGCTAGAAGCCCGTAGCAGCCACGTAAAACTTGCAACAACAAAGTAGAGGACGTCTAACTTGTTTTGCAGGGCATTGTGATGTGATATGGTCAAGATATGATGTGATATATGTTGATGTATGAGATGATCATGTGTTGTAATATCGACAACCGGCAGGAGCTTTAGGGTTGTCTCTTTATTGTATGAAGTGCAAGCACCATGTAATTGCTTTACTTTATCACTATGCGTTAGCGATAGTTGTAGAAGCAATAGTTGGCGAGACAACCCGATGCAACGATGGAGATCAAGGTGTCAAGCCGGTGACGATGGAGATCATGACGATGCTTTGGAGATGGAGATCAAAAGCACAAGATGATGATGGCCATATCATGTCACATATTTTGATTGCATGTGATGTTTATCCTTTATGCATCTTATTTTGGTTAGAACGGCGGTAGCATTATAAGATGATCCCTTCACTAAATTTCAAGATAAAAGTGTTCTCCCCGAGTATGCACCGTTGCCAAAGTTCGTTGTTTCGAAGCACCACGTGATGATCGGATGTGATAGACTCTATGTTCACATACAACGGGTGTAAGACAGTTTTGCACATGCAGAATACTTGGGTTAAACTTGGCGAGCCTAGCATGTACAAACATGGTCTCGGAACACTGGAGACCGAAAGGTCGAACGTGAGTCATATAGTAGATATGATCAACATAGAGATGTTCACCATAGATGACTACCCCATCTCACGTGATGATCGGACATGGGTTACTTTATTTGGATCATGTATCACTTAGATAAACTCGAGGGATGTTTATTTAAGTGGGAGTGCATTAGTAATTTGATTAATTGAACTTAATTTATCATGAACTTAGTCCTGATAGTATTTGCAAATTATGTTGTAGATCAATAGCTCGCGTTGTAGCTCCCCTATTTTTGATATGTTCCTAGAGAAAACTAAGTTGAAAGATAATGGTAGCAATAATGCGGACTGGGTCCGTGATCTGAGGATTATCCTCATTGCTGCACAGAAGAATTATGTCCATGATGCACCGCTAAGTGACAGACCTATTGCAGGAGCAGATGTAGATGTTATGAACGTTTGGCAAGCTCGATATGATGACTACTTAATAGTTTAGTGCGCCATGCTTTACGGCTTAGAACCGGGACTTCAAAAACGTTTTGAACGCCACGGAGCATATGAGATGTTCCTAGAGCTGAAATTGGTATTTCATACTCATGCCCATGTTGAGAGGTATGAGACCTCAGACAAGTACTTTACCTACAAGATAGAGGAGAATAGCTCAGCCAGTGAGCATGTGCTCAGAATGTATGGGTACTACAATCGCTTGAATCAAGTGGGAGTTAATCTTCCAGATAAGATAGTGATTGACATAGTTCTCTAGTCACTATCACCAAGCTACTAGAACTTCATGATGAATTATAATATGCAAGGGATGACAAAAAAGATTCCTGAACTCTTTGCGATGCTGAAATCGGCGAAGGTAGAAATCAAGAAAGAGCATCAAGTGTTGATGGTTAACAAGACCACTAGTTTCAAGAAAAATGGCAAGGGAAAGAAAGGGAACTTCAAGAAAAATGGCAAGCAAGTTGCCACTCCCGTGAAGAAGCCCAAAGCTGGACCTAAGTCTGAAACTGAGTGCTTCTACTGTAAAGGGAATGGTCACTAGAAGTGGAACTGCCCTAAATACTTGGCGGATAAGAAGGATGGCAAAGTGAACAAAGGTATATTTGATATACATGTTATTGATGTGTACCTTGCTAGTATTCGTAGTAACCCCTGGGTATTTGATACTAGTTCAGTTGCTAAGATTAGTGACTCGAAACAGGAGTTGCAGAATAAATAGAGACTAGTTAAGGGCGAGGTGACGATGTGTGTTGGAAATGATTCCAAGGTTGATACGATCACCATCACACACTCCCTCTACCTTTGGGGTTAGTGTTGAACCTAAATAAATGTTATTTGGTGTTTGTGTTGAGCATGAATATGATTTGATCATGTTTATTGCAATAAGGTTATTCATTTAAATCAGAGAATAATTGTTGTTCTGTTTACATGAATAAAACCTTCTATGGTCATACACCCAATGTAAATGGTTTATTGAATCTTGATCATAGTGATACACATATTCATAATATTGATGCCAAAAGATAGAAAGTTGATAATGATAGTGGAACATACTTGTGGCACTACCGTTTAGGTCATATTGGTTGAAAGCGCATGAAGAAACTCCATGCAGATGGACTTTTGGAGTCACTTGATTATGAATCATTTGATACTTGCGAACCATGCCTCATGGGCAAGATGGCTAAAACTCCGTTCTCCAGAACAATGGAGCGAGCTAATGACTTATTGGAAATAATACATACCAATGTATGCGGTCCGATAAGTGTTGAAGCACGCGGCGGGTATCGTTATTTTCTCACCTTCACAGATGATTTGAGTAGGTATGGGTATATCTACTTGATGAAACACAAGTCTGAAACATTTGAAAAGTTCAAAGAATTTCAGAGTGAAGTGGAGAATCGTCGTAACAAGAAAATAAAGTTTCTACGATCTGATCGCGGAGGCGAATATTTGAGTTATGAGTTTGGCCTTCATTTAAAACAATGTGGAATTGTTTCACAACTCACGCCACCTGGAACACCACAGCGTAATGGTGTGTCCGAACGTCGTAACTGTACTTTATTAGATATGGTGCGTTCTATGATGTCTCTTACCGATTTACCACTATCGTTTTGGGGTTATGCATTAGAGATAGCTGCATTCATGTTAAATAGGGCACCGTCTAAATCCATTGAGACGACACCGTATGAACTGTGGTTTGGCAAGAAACCTAAGCTGTCGTTTCTTAAAAGTTTGGGGATGCGACGCTTATGTCAAAAGGCTTCAGCCTGATAAGCTCGAACCCAAAGCAGAGAAGTGCGTCTTCATAGGATACCCGAAAGAAACTATTGGGTATACTTTCTACCACAGATCCAAGGGCAAAAAACTTTGTTGCTAAGAATGGGTCCTTTCTAGAGAAGGAGTTTCTCTCGAAAGAAGTGAGTGGGAGGAAAGTAGAACTTGATGAGGTAGTTGTACCTTCTCTCAAATTGGAAAGTAGCACACCAGGGAAAATCGTTTCTGTGATGCTTACACCAACTAGAGAGGAAGCTAATAATGATGATCATGAAACTTCAGATCAAGTTACTACTAAATTTCGTAGGTCGACTAGAACACATTCCGCACCAGAGTGGTACGGTAATCCTGTCCTGGAAGTCATGTTGTTGGACAACATCAAACCTACGAACTATGAAGAAGCTATGATAAAGCCCAGATTCTGAAAAATGGCTTGAGGCCATGAAATCTGAGATAGGATCCATGTATGAGAACAAAGTGTGGACTTTGGTGGATTTGCCCGATGATCGGCAAGCCATAAAGAATAAATGGATCTTTAAGAGGAAGACGGACGCTGATGGTAATGTCATTGTCTATAAAGCTCGACTTGTCACGAAAGTTTTTTGACAAGTTCAAGGGGTTGACTACGATGAGACTTTCTCACCCGCAGTGATGCTTAAGTCTGTCCGAATCATGTTAGCAATTGCCGCATTTTATGAAATCTGGCAAATGGACGTGAAAACTGCATTCCTTAATGGATTTCTTAAAGAAGAGTTGTATATGATGCAAACAGAAGGTTTTGTCGATCCTAAAGGTGCTGACAAAGTGTGCAAGCTCCAGCGATCCATCTATGGACTGGAGCAAGCATCTCAGAGTTGCACTAGTAGAAAAAGGGCCTAATGTTCAGCTCATTAGTCCCGGTTTGTAAATGAACTAGCACTAATGGTACCATTAGTCCCGGTTCGAACGGCTATGCATTAATCCCGGTTCATTTGTGACCTATAGTCCCGATTTGTGTCACAAACCGGGACTAAAGGGGTGGTGGCAGGCTAGCGTCAGGCCGGGGACCCACGAGCCCCTTTAGTCTCGGTTTGTGACACAAACCGGGACTACAGGTCTACCCTTTAGTGCCGGTTCGCGTCACACACCAGGACTAAAGGGGTCTAACCTTTAGTCCCGGTTGGGGACACAAACCGGGACTAAAGGGCAATTTTCAAACTCTACCCCCCCCCTCCCCAGTATCGCCTTTTCAGTTTTGAAAAAAACCAAAAGAAAATGATAAAAACTTCAAAAATTAAAATTCTTTGAGATGTAGTTATGTTACTACATCTACTAGTTAGGTAAATTTAAAAACATAAATTTCAACATGTTTTGCAAAAAAGTGTTATGAAAATGTTCAGCACGAAAATCCGCATCTGAATTTGACCGCCATAGGCCGTTTTGCAAATTTTTAGAATCCTCAAATTCTAAAAGGAAAAAAAAGGTATGCTCAAATTTCAGTTTTTTTGAATTTTGGTTAAATCTGGTCAAACTACTTATTCAAGAAATATTAGTGTTACTAAATAATTATTCAAGAATATTAGCGTTACTAAATAATTATTTCATTTTTTTGAATTTTGGTCAAATCTGGTCAAACTATGGTCAAACTACTTATTCAAGAAATATTATTGTTACTTAATAATTATTGTTTTTTAGAATAATAGTTTCAAACTCAAACGGTGAAACGTGTGACTTCATGCTCAAGCTAAACTCCTGAGGGTTAATAGGATTGACAGCTAAGTATTGTCAGGAAAACAACAAGTGCAGACTTGAAAACTAGGGAGAATAGAACTCGAAAGTTAAGCATGCTCAGGTTGGAGTAGTGAGAGGATGGGTGACCAGCCGGGAAGTTAGATGATTTGGAATGAGTGCTTCACACTTGAGCAGTGATGAGGGGTGATTAGAGATTAAATTGTCAAATAATTCAGAAATTTGAAAATCCAAAAAAAAATCAATTTTTTTTCAAAAAAAATAAAAAAAATTCATATTATAACCTTTAGTCCCGGTTGGTGTTACCAACCGGGACTAAAGGTCCCTCAGACCCCGGCGCCTGCTCGTGCCACGTGGTGGCCCTTTAGTGGCGGTTCGTGTTGAACCGGGACTAAAAGGGGGGGGGGCTTTAGTCCCCACCCTTTAGTGCCGGTTCTAGAACCGGCACTAAAGGGCCTTACGAACCGGGACTATAGCCCCTTTCTGCACTAGTGTTGGAATATACGCGTTGATGAGGTGATCAAAGCATATGGTTTTATACAGACTTATGGTGAAGCCTGTATTTACAAGAAAGTGAGTGGGAGCTCTGTAGCATTTCTGATATTATATGTGGATGACATATTATTGATTGGAAATGATATAGAATTTCTGGATAGCATCAAAGGATACTTGAATAAGAATTTTTCAATGAAAGACCTCAGTGAAGCTGCTTATATTTTGGGCATCAAGATCTATAGAGATAGATCGAGACGCTTAATAGGACTTTCACAAAGCACATACCTTGACAATGTTTTCGAAGAAGTTCAAAATGGATAAGTCAAAGAAAGGGTTCTTGCCTGTGTTGCAAGGTGTGAAGTTGAGTAAGACTCAAAGCCCGACCACGGCAGAAGATAGAGAGAGAATGAAAGTCATTCCCTATGCCTTAGCCATAGGTTCTATAAAGTATGCCATGCTGTGTACCAGACCTATTGTGTGCCTTGCCATAAGTTTGGCAAGGGGGTACAATGGTGATCCAGGAGTAGATCACTGGATAGCGGTGAAAATTATCCTTAGTTACCTAAGAAGAACTAAGGAGATATTTCTCGGTTATGGAGGTGATAAAGAGTTCGTCGTAAAGGGTTACGTCGATGCAAGCTTTAACACCGATTCAGATGACTCTGAGTCTCGATCTGAATACATATTGAAAGTGTGAGCAATTAGCTAGAGTAGCTCCATACAGAGCATTGTAGACATAGAAATTTACAAAATACATACGGATCTGAATGTGGCAGACCCGTTGACTAAACTTCTCTCACAAGCAAAACATGATCACACCTTAGTACTCTTTGGGTGTTAATCACATGGCGATGTGAACTAGATTGTTGACTCTAGTAAACTCTTTGGGTGTTGATCACATGGCGATGTGAACTATGGGTGTTAATCACATGGCGATATGAACTAGATTATTGACTCTAGTGCAAGTGGGAGACTGAAGGAAATATGCCCTAGAGGCAATAATAAAGTTGTTATTTTATATTTCCTTATTCATGATAAAGGTTTATTATTCATGCTAGAATTGTATTGATCGGAAACCTAAATACATGTGTGAATACATAAACAAACACCGTGTCCCTAGTGAGCCTCTACTTGACTAGCTCGTTGATCAAAGATGGTTAAGGTTTCCTAACCATGGACATGAGTTGTTGTTTGATAACGGGATCACATCATTAGGAGAATGATGTGATGGACAAGACCCATCCGTTAGCTTAGCATAATGGTCGTTCAGTTTTATTGCTATTGCTTTCTTCATGTCAAATACATATTCCTTCGACTATGAGATTTTGCAACTCCCGGATACCGGAGGAATGCCTTGTGTGCTATCAAACGTCACAACGTAACTGGGTGATTATAAAGATGCTCTACAGGTATCTCCGAAGGTATTTGTTGAGTTGGCATAGATCGAGATTAGGATTTGTCACTCCGAGTATCAGAGAGATATCTGTGGGCCCTCTCGGTAATACACATCATAAGCTTGCAAGCAAATGACTAAGGAGTTAGTCACGAGGTGATGTATTACGGAACGAGTAAAGAGACTTGCCGGTAACGAGATTGAATTAGGTATGAAGATACCAACGATCGAATCTCGGGCAAGTAACATACCGATGGACAAAGAGAATTACGTATGTTGTCATAACGGTTCGACCGATAAAGATCTTCGTAGAATATGTAGGAGCTAATATGGGCATCCAGGTTCCGCTATTGGTTATTGACCAGAGAGGTGTCTCGGTCATGTCTACATAGTTCTCGAACCCGTAGGGTCCGCACGCTTAACGTTCGTTGACGATTTAGTATTACATGAGTTATGTGATTTGGTGACCGAATGTTGTTTGGAGTCCCGTATGAGATCGCGGACATGACGAGGAGTCTCGAAATGGTCGAGAGGTAAAGATTGATATATAAGACGATGGTATTCAGATGCCGGAAGTGTTTCGGGGGGTACCGGGTACTTATCGGGTCACCGGAAGGGGTTTCGGGCACCCCCGGCAAAAGATATGGGCCTTATGGGCCAAGAGGGGAAACGCACCAGCCACAAGGGGCTGGTGCGCCCCCCATATAGGCCGGCCTAAGGAGGAGATGGAAAGGGGAGAAGGGAAAGGAAAGTGTGGATTAGGATTCCCACTTCCTTCCCTCTCCCCCCCTCTTTCCTTCCCCCTCGGTTATATATGGTAGGGGGGGGGGGGGCTTGGGAGGGACTCCAAGTAGGATTCCTCCTACTTGGGCGCCTCCTATGGCTGCTACTCCCTCCCTCCCACCTATATATATGTGGAAGACGGGCGTCTAGCACACCCCAGACAATTGCCTAGCCGTGTGCGGCGCCCCCCTCCACCGTTTACACCCCCGGTCATATTTTAGTAGTGCTTAGGCGAAGCCCTGCGGAGATCACTTCACCATCACCGTCACCACGCCGTTGTGCTGACGGAACTCATCTACTACCTCGATGTCTTGCTGGATCAAGAAGGCGAGGGACGTCACCGAGCTGAACGTGTGCAGAACGCGGAGGTGCCGTGCGTTCGGTACTTGATCGGTTGAAGCGCGAAGAAGTTCGACTACATCAACCGCATTGTGAAACGCTTCCGCTTACGGTCTACGAGGGTACGTGGACACACTCTCCCCCTCGTTGCTATGCATCTCCATGGATAGATCATTGCGTGTGCGTAGATTTTTTTTTTGTTTTCCATGCAACGTTTCCCAGCAATAAGCCGAGGCCAGGCTAGTCGATAGAGAAGGACGACATCTCATATATGCTAGATCATTATGACATTCATCATCATACCCCTAGGGTTTAGACCACAACACATGATCTCGAGGTAGATCAACTCTGTACTTGATACTCCATCAATAAAAACAAGAGAAGGACATAGGGTTTTACCACCATCAAGAGGGCCCGAACCTGGGTAAAACATCGTGTCCCTCGTTCCTGTTGCCATTGATCCGAGAATCCACAGCTCGGGACCCCCTACCCCGAGGTCTGCCGGTTTTGACACCGACAATAGTGCTTCCATTGAGAGTTCCGATGTGTGATCAACAATGGATCAATGGCTTGTCTGCAGATCAACTGCGACGTCGGCATCTTCGTCACCGGCTCGACTGGTCACCTTGGCTCGACCGAGGACTGCGCTCCACGTCAGATCATCATGTTCGGATGAGGGCCTTCATTAACGTCAACTCCGATCTCTATCATGATCATGGAGGAATCATCCATGGAGCTCGGGGCTCAACGTCAACACTGCCCTCGAGCGACCGTACTGTTTTTCTGGACAGCAAACTTGTATTCGCCGCCACCAGCTCCTTGGGCATCGCTTTGACGATTCCTTTGGTGGAATCGTGCGGAATTGAGTCCACAACAACCCTGCAAAATTTCATCGCATTTCGATGGAGCAATCTCCGGCGATCTCCGATATACTGGAGCCCTGTCGAATCTGGACGGGAATCGGGACGAGTTTAGGACATGGAGTCCAGCGTCCATCTCGGATGTCCTTTGGAAGATCCAACTGTTGATCGGCTGCGGAATTCCTTTATCTACCACCCCTCAAAATTTCAGCTCGATCCGACCGTTCACACTCCAAGAAATCCCCGATAAGTGCATCAATTTTCGGATCTGTTTTCTACGCGAGAACGAATCCGACCCGAGTTCATCTTTTTTATGAACGGGATTTCGGAAATCCTTTTTGAAGGAAATTTTGTATGTGGTATTGTGTTTTGTTCTCAAACACATCCCACTAATTTTAGAGCCTTTTCCAAGATAATCTTCTCCGTCGCGGCGGTGTCAAACCAGCCCGACAACGTTGCTCTACGGTTGTCGACCTGCGCTAGACATGTCGTCGCTTAGTCGAGCCGAAGTCAACCTCATCAGATCATCACCTCGGCGAGCCGACCAAGAGTTCGGCATCATGAAGGACAAATAATCATCAAGACAAAATTGTCGCCACATGTATTACACGGAGCAGGCACACCGGCATCGCCACACGGTCACTTCATCAAGCCGGCATCGACCTCGTCACAAGATCCGACCTGCATCGGCATCACCGCGCCATTGCTTCTTCAGGCCGATGTCCCCCACGCCGACCTGCTTCGACACTCCGGCTGGCATGGGTCTTCGGCGTCACCAGCCGACCTGTTTCGACACTCCGGCTGGCATGGGTCTTCGGCGTCACCAGCCGACCTGCCCCAACACCTCGGCTAGACTAGGGGCTTCGTCATCTCTTCGTCAACCTGCTGCGGGGACTTCGGCCTCACCAGCCGACCAGCTTCGTCACCTCGGCTGGACCAGGGCCTTCGCCTTGCCGCATCGACCGAGCTGTGTCGCCACTTCGTCAAATCGAACTCCTCGTTCGGTCACCTCGGGCTTGGGGCAGGGACCTCGGCTAGGCCGAGGACTACATCTTCGTCCCGCCGCAAGCTCGGACCGCGTCATCAACACCGAAAACATTAACTAGCTAAGTCGCCTCCATGCTCAATTTTTCCTTTAAAAAAATAATTCTTGTTCGGTTCAACCAAACATTATATTTGTGTTAAACAAAAAAGTTGTTCGTTCAAACGTTGATTGTTAAAAACACTTCTTTTTTCCGCCGAGCTCTTTGTCACCTCGGTCATGAGGGTTTTTTTTGTCACCTCGGCTGGACCAGGGGCTTCGGCTCGCCACATCGATCGTGCGGCATCGCCACTTCATCGAGCCAAGCTCTTCGCTCGGGCACCTCGGGACCGGCTTGGGAGCTGGGACCTCGACCCGCCGCTAGCTCGGCCCACATTATCAACGCCAAACACATTAACCAGCTAAGTCACTTTCATGCTCAAAGTTTTTACATTTTTAATTTGTGTTCGGTTCGACCATGCTCACATTCGTTGTTTGTTAAAAACTCTTCTTTTCCTAGGTTAACTGGGGGCTCTTAAAATTTATATGAGCCATTTTATAATGAATATTTTTCTTCTCAGTCATTGCAAAGTCTTTTTCTACCACTCCTTTTTCGACTCAAGTGTATGGTCAATAGCCGGATAGCCTGGCTTCTCTCTAAAGCCTCTTGAGTTTAGTTCGCTAAACTAGCCTCGGAGAAGCACTCCGCCTTCGGGATACGGAGGTTGAAGCCGAAGGCTGACCTACTTGAAGTTTAGAGATCGGATGTGTCATGTTAAAGCACGACAGAAGCACAATTTTTTTTTAAGACCAATTCCGGATTGGCAGAAAAAACTTGTGTTAGTTCGGACGTAAAGTTTTTACTATTTTTTTTGATTTTCCGAGCTTATGGCACTTTTAACCTATTTGTGTGTTTCCAGCATAAGTCTCACAGTACAATGCCGGACACCTTTAAAGCTTCGGCAATATCAACGCGGATTACGACTAGAGCCGAACCCACCAAAAGCCAAGGTACTCCATGGACTCCTCGGCAAAACATTCTCGAATATCACATTATATGCATCAGTTTTGAATTGTGTCTTCGGTTAATAGTTGGATTGCCCGGCTCCCGTGCTTGCCTCCTACGTTCCGCTTTGTTCGGCTAGGTGTGCAAAGGGAGAACCACTGCGATTGCGCTTCCAGCTCGAATGGTTAAGCGTCTCAGTGGAGAAAGCCGAGAACTGACTGTCACAATGGGCGCAAACTGGTCAGCGATCCAATGACGGTGTCAAACTATAGATCGATAGCGATTACCCCATGTTAAACGATGGGACTTTCATAACATTGGCCGAAGTGTTAATGGCTAGACTTCGGTCAGTGCCGAACACTAACCGGAGGCTAGTAACTAGCCTCCCAACTTTAAGCTCCTATGACTAAGTGAAAGTTACAAAGTCTAGATATCTGATTGCCTTATTTCCGCTAACACAACCGCCTCCGGGCACCGAGACGTCGGCTAAGGGTTGTCTTGTTAGTACGGAAACACCCTGCGTAGCATCTACAAAGGGGTAGAAGCCGACGATGGGCCACTTTCAGATTATAAATGGTCGCAACGAAGTCAAAATAAAAATATATGTCATCAGCGTTTGTATTCAATATACGAGCGTTGCCTTCCGTAATTATTGTTATAAAGCCATAAATATGCATCATTTTGACTTAAGATTTTGGCCAAGGTTGCCTGGATCCTGTGCTTACCCCTACATTCCCGATTGTTCGGCTAGGCGGTAAAGGGAGCACCTCTGTGATTGTTACTACCGGGTCATCCGGGTTAGTACCTCAGACTGGGTGAAGCCGAAAGCTAGGCATCTTAAAGGATATAATTGGTCGGCAACGACGGAAGTGAAAATTTTGGTTCATTAGACCATAGAGTTCGGGAACTTTCCCCGAACTAAATCCTCAATATTTTCCTCCCACATTGATTGGAGGTGAGGTGTCACGATCATGGTCAACATGATAGCTTGGGAAAAGGAACTCATAAAGGAACTATTTTCCCCAGAAGATGTTTCTTACATTAAAAATTAATATAACATATCTCTCTGTGTACCTTTGTTTATAAAACCGTATGACCGGATTGCCTTGTTTTCCGTAAATCTTTGCCCTTATAAAGGCTTTATAAAGTGGGTTAAACACTCCTCAGCTACTGGCCGAGGAGGTTGAAGCCGATGGTCGGTCAACAAAGTTTTGTACAATGCCGATCCGAGCATTAATGATGTAAAGTACTTGGATACATAGAATCATTACACATAAATTGTGATTGAAGTCAATTTACTCCGGATATTGGTCCTTAATTCGGCCACCCTTGCCCAAATTATGGCTCGGGGGCTACTGGCTTTGCGCTTCTCATTTAAAATCCATTAACGGGGTACATCGATCCCCTGATCTGGTGTTGCCACCCGACCAGTGGCTCGGGGGCTACTGCATTGCCAATTCAATGCAGAAAATTTAAAGTGCCCAGTGTTCGGCTTGACCGAGCTATGGGAAAACGCGTCTTCGGACAACAATAAGTGCCATCTGGAGCCTATCCGGCATCAAGCTAATATATTATGGTGACTTCTTGAGACTCTCTCTCAAGGGCCCGTCCACCGATCACTATCTTCTCTAAAATATTACACCACGTTTCTATTCCTACGTATGCTGCCGAGCTAGGAGTTGATCCTCAGGCCGATTTCTCAAATCGACCTGAGTCTCAGGGGCTACTGGGATCAGCTGTTTCATGTTTTCCTTTAGGTGCATCTCGGGTTTTAGACCGACACACACCTTGAGGGCTACTGGCTATATATCTCGCCAGGGAATAAATTGCACCAATCAAGAAAAATATATCCACAAAAAATCAGCCCACGCCCGAGGTAGTGCACCACCTTGGAAGCAGTCCGGCATAAAGCTCGGATGCAAGTAGCTGGCTCCATAGAGGGCATTTCCGGCATTAAGCTTGGTTGAACTCCTTCAACTTTTTTGAACCAAGGTGATCTATGACACCTATGATACAGTCTGGCGTTGGAGCTCGGATACAGTCCGGCGTTGGAGCTCGGATGCAGTCCGACATTTGAGTTCGGTTGCAAGAGGACACCTCGGATGCAGTCC